>SEMN01000135.1:867174-1145963 GCA_005408345.1 Macquaria australasica | reverse complement strand
TGACTTATCTTCAAACACAGGAACCTTAGAAACAACTGTAAAACCTGTACATTTAGACTGCTTTTCTCCCATCAACCGTAATCAACTAACTTCCATGATTTCCTCATCTAAGCCATCAACGTGTCTCTTAGACCCCCTCCCAACTAGGCTGCTTAAAGAAATTTTACCCTTAGTTAGCACTTATGTACTTAGATATGATCAATCTGTCCTTATTTAAGGCTATGTGCCACAGTCCTTTAAAGTGGCTGTAATTAAGCCTCTTCTTAAAAGCCCACTCTTGATCCAGGAGTTTTTGTTTTGTCAAATTATAGACCTATATCTAACCCTCCTTTTCTCTCTAAGGTCCTTGAGAAAGCAGTCGCCAATCAGTTGTGTGACTTTCTACACAACAACAAACTGTTTGAGGATTTTCAGTCAGGATTTAGAGTGCATCATAGCACAGAGACAGCACTGGTGAAAGTTACAAATGACCTTCTAATTGCATCAGACAAAGGACTTGTCTCTGTACTTGTCTTACTAGATCTTAGTGCTGCATTAGATACCATTGACCATCACATTCTATTACAGAGACTAGAACATTTAATTGGCATTAAAGGTACTGCACTAAGCTGGTTAAAATCCTATTTATCAGATCGATATCAGTTTGTACACGTTAATGATGAAGACCTCTATGCACACCAAGTTAGTCGCGGAGTTCCACAAGGTTCTGTGCTTGGACCAATTCTATTTACCTTATATATGCTTCCTTTAGGCAATATTATTAGGAAGCACTCCATCAATTTTCATTGTTATGCAGATGATACCCAATTATATTTATCGATCAAGCCAGATGAAACCAATCAATTAGCTAAACTTCAAGCATGCCTTAAGGACATAAAAACCTGGATGACCTGCAATTTTCTGATGTTAAGCTCAGACAAAACCCGAAGTTATTGTACTTGGCCCCGAACACCTTGAAACATACATTATCTACAAAAGATATAGTTTCTCCTAGATGGCATTGCCCTGGCCTCCAGCCCGAAACCGTAAGGAATCTTGGAGTTATCTTTGATCAGGATATGTCCTTTAACTCCCAAATAAAAAAAACTTCAAGAACTGCCTTTTTCCATTTACGTAACATTGCAAAAATCAGGCACATCCTATCTCAAAAAGATGCAGAAAAACTAGTCCATGCATTTGTTACGTCTAGGCTGGACTATAGCAACTCTCTATTATCAGGCTGCCCCAATAAGTCCCTTAAGTCTCTGCAGCTGATTCAGAATGCTGCGGCACGTTTACTGACAAGAACCAGAAAAAGAGAACATATTTCTCCAATATTAGCTTCTCTACACTGGCTCCCTGTAAAATCCAGAATAGAATTTAAAATCCTTCTCCTCACCTTCAAAGCCCTAAATGGTCAGGCACCATCATATCTTAAAGAGCTCATAGTACTCTATTACCCCACTAGAGCACTGCGCTCCCAGAATGCAGGGTTCCTTGTGGTTCCTAGAGTCTCTAAAAGTAGAATGGGAGCCAGAGCCTTCAGCTATCAAGCTCCTCTCCTGTGGAACCAGATCCCAGCTTGTGTACGGGAGGCGGACAACCTCCTCACATTTAAGAGTAGGCTTAAGACTTTCCTCTTTGATAAAGCTTATAGTAGGGCTGACTCAGGTGACCCCTGAGCCCCCCCTGCTATAGGCCTAGACTGCCGGGGGACTTCCTATGATGCACTGAGCTCCTTTCTCCTCCTCTTCCTCTCCATCTGTACGCCCTCATATCCCATCAATGCTTGTTATTAACTCAACTTCTTCCCGTAGTTGTGTGCTTTCTCTCCTCTCTCTCTCTCCCTCCACTTCTGTTGCTGTCTGCAGGTGTTTCTGCCTCTGGAGCTGTGGAGGTCTGGGTCTGTGGTTGCTGCCGCCTGCTGCCCCCGTGCTCCTGCTCTGCACCCGCTGATGCTATTGCTGTTGTTGCTGTTATTAGTATTGCTATTATAATGTTGCTCTTAGTGTTGTTTCTGTTGGTGTTAACATCAATGCCATTACCATATCTTTACATCTCTATGTGGAACTGTATTGTGCTGCTGTATGTTCTTTCCTCCTGCCTCCCTCCCCTCCCCAACCCAACCGGTCGAGGCAGATGACCGCCCACCTTGAGCCTGGTTCTGCTCGAGGTTTCTACCTGTTAAAAGGGAGTTTTTCCTTGCCACTGTCGCATAGTGCTGCTCATGGTGGGAACTGTTGGGTCTCTGTAAATATAAAGAGTCGGTCTAGACCTGCTCTACTCGAAAAAGTGCCCTGAGATAACTTTGTTATGATATGGCGCTATATAAATAAAACTGAATTGAATTGAAATTAAAATATAGTTTTAAAAAAACAGCTGAAGCGACCACCATGTGTTAACATGTTAACATTGAATATTACAACAAAAATTGCTAAACCAGCGAACGGACAATTCATTTCCGCCTTTTGGTTTGGATTTTCAAATTAAACCTCCACCTGTTCAACAGGTTACTTGTCAGAATAAGATAAGTGTGTCAAAGGTTGTTGCGACCCACTTCTCCTGCAACTGCACGTCGACTACAATCGACAAAACATATTATTATGAGAGTACAGTAACCTATAGATAACTACATAACTACTTCATTAAACAATGTGTAGGAATTCAGCATGTAGATATATCTCTCGGAGCTGTTAGTGAAACATTTGTTCATCTCAAAAGAAATATTCAAATTATTTCGGCTATATTTCACCTGGCAGTAGCCGCGGAGAGCACCTGTCCTCGCCCGGAAACATTTCTCAGCCCAAAAAGACACGTTTTGATCATTTTTCTAACTAACAGCAGCAAGAAACTCGAACGGAAAAAGATTTAAGCAAACAAAGATCGTCGCTTCCTCTTCTTCTTTTGGTTTTATGGCGGTACTCACCTTATTACTCATAAGGTGAATACCGCCACCTACTGTACCGGAGTATGTAGTATGAGCTATTGTCCCTGGGTTACTTTACATCGTTAGGTAAATACAGTAATAATAATGAAAGAAAAACAAACCAAAAAAAAAATCTTTACACTTATTCTGTTATTCTGGCATATGCAGATCAATAATATAGAATCTTTCATAGAATTACAATAGAACAAAAAAAGAATACAATATTTAATCTTTCACTACCTTATACATGTATTTTTTTTGCAAAATGTCTGTGCACCCGCTGGTTTGTCTGTCTGCTGTGAAAGCCTTAAGCTTTTTTGGGGATCCACAGTCTCCCAGGCCCTAAAGTGGGAGTCCAGCATCGACTCCGTCATCAAAAAGGTCTGTCCAGTCTATTCTCTGCACATCCATCACTGTCTGGTGCCCTCCATTCAGGACTTATAAACGTCCAGAGTCAGGAAATGGGCAGGAACCATCACTGCAGACCCATCACACCCAACTTCTCCCCTCTCGTAGGCGCTACAGAGCACTGTACGCCAAAACAACCAGACATGAGAACAGTTTCTTCCCACAGGCCATCACTCTGATGAACAGGTAAATCAGTCATATAGTATCAATAACCCTGTAACACTACCTACAAATTATAAATTATATATTGACAGTTTAAAATAGACACTGTGCTTTATCATGTACATATCATCCATCACTGTCGAATATATCCTGCACGCTCTTTATAGACATGTCTACATGCACTGTGCATAAGGACCCACTTCATGTATATCCATTCAATATTTATTTCTTTATACTATTTGTACTGATTACAATTTACAGAAACACTTGACTTGTATGTAGTTCATTGTTGCTTTATATATATATATATATATATATATATGTATATATACACCTGTTTTTTTCATCTACATAATACAAAATAGTTTGTTGTCTTTGTTTTTAACTGTGCTTTATCTTCCTGTATATTTTCTCTTGGAACTATGTGTAAGTACACACTGATTTTATGCTTATTAATTCAACTATTCATTTGTAAGAGAATGAATATGCTATTTTGTCTTTCCTAAGTTGCATGGTCTCGCTTTATAACTTTAACTGACATCTACAATCAGCTGTCAGCTGTACTAAAGCATATCTACAGCTGTATGTGGGCAATGAAAGATCAAGAATCAACCCAGGTGGGATGTACGTTGGAAAAGTTTATTCTGAAATGAAACAGAGTGACAATAAATAAACCTTTTCAGGGGAGGTGGGAGACTTTTGGCGGTCTATCCACGACCATTCTCCAGCACCTTTGGCATTGCTGGGCCAGTGATGGCGTGACTGAATGAGGTGGCGGTGGGAAGGGAGGGGTCTACCCTCACTTGATGAGCGGTCACCCCTTCTCCCCCGTTCCTCACCCCATGTGGCAGGTGGAGACGCGCCCCCTGGGGGAGTATAGGGCCAAGTGATAGGGGTCTACAATAGAGAGGTGATGGTGATGTCCCGAGATAGGAGGGTTTGAGACGAAAGGAAAACAAAATAAACAACAAGATGGGTTTGCTTCAACATCCCTTGTACATAGTCCTTGTCTTTCCTTGGTTGGTCTTTGACACAGTGTAGATGTCCTGGACACTGTTGGGCTGTCTGTAGGTGAGCTACAGTTTCTTCAGCACTCCTACTGCTGGCCTCTTACACAGACATGATGTGCTTGACGAAAGCTGGAGAAAGACAAACCCATAGTTCAAATATTTGACACAATATATTTACAAAAAAAAAACAAGAGAAGGCATGCTGGGAAATCAAAGCTCACCCTCATAGTGCACACTGCCGTTCTCGTCCTCCTGGCCGGTCATGAGGGCCTCAATCTCGGGTTCAGTCATCTTCTCTCCTGTAGAGCACAAGGATCCATGTCAGGGATGTGCTCTCCATTTCCCACACATGCTGACATACTGTGCGTGCTAAGCAAACTATATTTGTGTGCTTCTATATTTGGGGAAGGTGACTTGAGACTCACCCAGGGTGGACAGCACGATACGCAGCTCAGCGCCCATGACTGTGCCGTTGCCCTCCTTGTCGAAGACGCGCAGACCCTCAACGTAGTCGTCAACTGTACCCTTGGAGAGGGCGTCAACCTCCTTCAGCATGGGCAGGAAAGCGTCAAAGTTGAGCCTCTTGTTGGCCATGTCTGTTGAAAAGTGTCACATGGAGGGCACCGTTACTGCACATGCTTTAATTTTTTAGAGCATTGTGTGTTTTGAGTGCTTCCTTTCAATATTTTGGGGTCACAGAAAGGCCAGTTTGACCAGCTGTTGACAACAAGCTTAAGTCGGAGCTTAAAGTGTGAGGCTATGTAACTTTTGAGAGAAGAAATACCACATTCTTCATCTTACAAATGAAATTGATAAGCAACAAAATGCACCCTTTCTCTATTTAATACACTTGGGATAGCAAAAGGTGGGTAGGGACTGCTGTGAAACTGACATTACTGTGTGAGTTCACTGACTTTACTATAACACTATGTTTTAGCATTTATCTTTATCTCATAATTGTCTTTTGCGTCTTTAAGCTTTGTCTGCATTTTGCACACACGCACTGAGGGCTTACCGTCAGCGCTTGGGTTGCCCAGAATCTTTACAACGTCCTTGTTGGTGGGGTTCTGGCCCAGGGCGCGCATGATGTCTGCCACCTGGTTGAAGGCCACCTGACTGTCACCGACTCTGTCAAAGAGACCAAAAGCCTCCTTGAAGTCTGGCCAGGAGGGGAGAGTCAAGAGAGAACTTTAAGTTACAAAGTATTAACACAAAGTTGGTCAAAAGAACAAACATGATTTTGAATTTCAGTCATGTAAAGTCCTCAGTTATTGAGCTCACGACAGTAGAAATCTATAGGCTCATGGTAGCATGAGGTGCTTTGGAAAAAGACCTCAATCAAATGGCAAATGGTAAGCCAAAAAGTTATATTTGATATGTTTGGTACGACATCTATGCTAGTAATGTTCTTCACGGCGCCCTTTGGGTTTTCTATTCTTTCTATTACAGGGTTCTTAGTCAGCTGTAGCAGCAATATGGTGTCACGCTGTGTTGGAGGATCAAAGACAGCAGAAGCCACATACTTGTGTCATTGTTCCCAACTAACTGGGAGCAAGCAGAGAAGAAGAAGGTACCGACAGGGGCCTGAACAAAGGTTGGCTATTTCTATGAATCCTACCAGGAAGCCAACTCAAAGTGACCTTTTTGACAGATTAATGGTCTTATGCGGCTTCCAAACAGCAGCAGCAAGAACAGCTGTACCAACCCCCCCGCCCCGAACCCCTCTCCATTCCTGCCTCCACTTGCATTTAGGAGGAATTCAGGGTGACATCGGGAGCAAACTGATACACCCTGACAGAGTAAGCCAGGCCATATAGAGGCATGGCCCCATGGCCTCGCTCGAGTTAAACATAAGAACGCTGACTGTGGCATAATCAACACCTTGTCTTGCATGGCCTGCATGTATTCCACTGGTAACCAACTATATAAATATAAATGTACCTGAATGTACAGAAACTGCACTTTTTCTTTATTGGGTGCAAAGCTTGCCAAATTGAAAGTCCATATTAGCAAATTAACTTGGTAGGAAGCACTTTTGAGCTTTGCCCCTTCAACTCTAACCAATTGCCCAATTGGGATATTTGAAACTGTATCACTTCTAGATGAACATATAATACAAGAACTATATAAAATGTATAGACACAAAAAACATTATGTAGACCAATTCAAAATACCCATTGGAAGAGCCACAACAAATGCCTTCCACCCAACATAAGGTAATGTTTATAGAGGACACGCCTTTCAACACTGAACAAAAGGGTTGGGGATGGTGCTCAGGGATCACAGTTTGGATTCCTTGTGTAAGGGGATGCCGCCGGGCCTGCATCTTAAACTCTGGTGATTTACACCTCTGCTGTGTAAGGGCCACTGTGGGTTGCAAGACAAGGCTAGGTCGGCTTAGAATAGACATAACTCAAATCCTCCTTGACAACTGGACAAGTCCGTGGAACGGTATGTCCTAGGGTGGTCTTCAGTCCAGAACTTTCTTCATCCCTACATCCACCTTTAACAATTAATTGGGGCTTAAAGGTTCATCTAGGCAAGTCCGCAGCTGCTCTTTGAGCTTGTTTAGTGTGACAATTGCTGAAAAAATCCCTCGCTACAAAAATGACACACCAAGCTGTGGAGGAAAATTTGCTCTCCTGCTGGGAATGTTGCAAGTGAATGTCACCCTGCACGACGATGAGAGAGCGGGATTTTCACAGCCCATTTTTCTACATGCCAAGTTATTTGTGAGGGATGAGGATGTGTCTCACTGTTTCTTCACTTACCCTCAATCTGGTCTGCTGAGAACTCGGTCTGTCACGTAGAAATACACAAAGAAACGCACACATACAAACAAAAAGGTACATTTATGGACACACGGAACACAGAGACATGAATAAAAAGAAATGATTTATGAGTATAAACAGCACAGACAAAATCCAGCTTAGGTAAGATTTGCTAACAATGCTAAATGTAAGAATTCATTGCTGTAAACTGTCCAAAACTGCACTAAATACATGTGATGGATGGTGAAATGAAATCCTTGTATTTAGCCTACACAGACATTAATCATAGAAATGTGGATGTACTTCAAGGCAGTGATCCTGGGTCTCTCAACCTTGATTTTTTTCACAATTTATAAAGACAAGCTTTTCAGAGCAGTCTTGATTTCTCTTCCCTAGCACAATTTCAGTGATGCCAAAAAAGTCCCAATTTTGGGCCCTATTTTGGAGAGATAGTATCCAAACACATGCCACAAGCAAATGTCCCTGGTAGAAAAAAAAGTAACTCCATTGGTACCGCCCCACCCAGAAGGTCCAAAACACAATTTTGTACACACCATTTTGGAGAGCTGGAGCTGGAGGAGGAAAGAAAGGAGAAGAGAAGCTGAAGTCCCAAGACAGAGTGGTCCTGAGCCATGGTCAAAGCCCCCTCTTATTTATCCCGGGCACGTGACGTCCCGTATGCTAATAGGGCGGATCAGATGACACGTTGGAACATCTTTAACTTTCTTAGGGCAAACGGAAAGGAGAGCTGTGCGGGAGTAGGCCTTTAGAAGGGGACAGGGTTATATTTAGAAGGCCAAATAACTGTGTCAAGACTCTTGTGTCTTGCATCTCAAGGTTTGAAACAGTTTTTAAACTTATTTCTATAAAGAACAAATTCTTTCATTGACTTGACATTTTTCTCTTTTGGAAGAGATACACAATTGAACTGTGTTAGTGAAAATGCAGAAAACTCAGCTACCTAGTGGCCCACTTTAGATGGGGCAAGCCTAGAGAGCTCATTTACAATGTGGTATTTTTAAACAGTGAGACTTCTCTCCTCCTCTTATGGTTAAATAACAGCAGGACAAAAAACACTTGAAAAGTTGATTCCATTCAGACAGGTATTAAAAAAGTCAAATTTGAGTGAAAGTTTACTTAAGAAGTGAATATACTTAGGTTTCATAATACTACTGCATGAGGTTTATGGACATTACCCTTCAATGGACTCAGCCCTCAGCCCTGTGATTGACTGGCGACCAGTCCTGGGTGTACCCCGCCTCTCGCCCAATGTCAGCTGGGATAGGCTCCAGCCCCCCCGCGACCCTCTGAGGATAAAGCGGTATAGACAATGGATGGATGGATGGATGGACTTGTCCTAAAGACTCTGAAATCTGACAAAATGCACCAGACTACCTGCAACATATAAGTAATAAACATTCCAAATTTCATGATTTTTGTAGTTGAATAAAGCACTATCATGTGCAGCTTCGCTTGCTTTATCCTTAATAGAAATTGATCAAAATGTATTGACTGTATACTATATGCAGCTGACAATTACATTGGGGTGAAATTGAGGCTATAAAATGATCACAGTAGGTTAAGTTACCCAGAAGTAAAGACTTAATTGCATGATCTATAGAGGTTTAATGACCTGAGCACAGAGCTGCTTCACTACCGTTTCCATCTCCAGCAGAGCTCTCCATGGTGCTGATGGCAACATCTAAAGGAATCTATTATTAATGCAATTGATGCATAAAACATCGTAACATTTTCTATAATATTTCTGATCTCCGATCTCATGCAAAAACAGGAAAATGGGAAACATTTTCAAAGATTTTTGCACAGTCCAAACCAGCTTTGTCGTAGTTACAGTCCCTGCCTGATTTTTGTTGAAAGTCCTGCAGAACTTCTGGCGTTTATTAATCTATTTACTCTAAAAAAAAAAGTGAATTATTGAATATGGAAACAGCAGTTTGACAAAACAATCCAAGCTCAAGGTCGACTTACTATCATTGGTTGGCATTGTTTTGTCAAAGCAATAGAATTTGGAGAGTAGTATTAAGACTAAGATGATTATGTACTTCTATACCAACTCACTTACACTGAGAAAGGTAAACATTTTCTGTTGGAAAATCTGCTTTGTTGTGTTTCTTATGAATGGAGATATTATATTGTGTTTTGCACCTGCGTTAGGTTCAATTTATGCTCACCTTTGTTGTTGTACGAGCGAGGCTTCTTCTTGTAAAATTCTCCAATTATTTGTTAAAACTGCAAAACCTTAGTCATAAAACGGTGCATATCTTTTAATATGTGCATAGATTGACATGATGACCCATGAATTTTCACTGCATTGAAGGTTCAAGTACTCCGCACGAAAATGCAGTCTGCATCCGAAATATCGAGCTCTGCCGTTCCCACACTAGCCTCTGATGGCCACTGCATATTCAGTATGTTAATGTTTTGGAATATTTTTAATCTATTAATAAGATCGTTAAAAAATACATATAAATGTATGAATCAAGGGCAGTTACACTCTTGTAATTCTATAATTGCTCCAGAATTAAATTTAGTAATTAAATGTCAGCGTTGACTCTGTATCGTGTTGTAATCTGCTCAGTCTTTGCAAGTGATTTCCTTTGTGCAGTGTGCAGCTAATGTCCAGTATCTTTCATGGACCAAAAACCTTTGGCTTTTGGTCAATATGTCAGAAATGCAAATGTTTATATTGTTAAAACATCTATTTGTGGCCTTATATACACTCATAACTCAAAAATGTCAAATAGTGAGCATATGGTTTTGGAATAAAACATTTATCCCCCTTGAAAGTTGGTTCCAAAGGACTGAAAGACACAGCCACATAATAGCGTGAATAGCTGCTGTATGCATGCTGCCAGACTGCACTTGTCATCAGCTCTGTAACACAGAACAGTTATGTCCCACAGCTAAAGAGCAGAAGGAAAAGAGTGAACCACAGTGAAAGACATGTCCGGGAGACCACGCCTCAGGACAGATGACCTCTATTTTTACTCCCATTCCTGCTGGAGGTGTTCGGTTTCTCCTACGCCGGGCCGGGCTCTGTGGAGATGGGGGTGGAGAAAATGAACGCTCCTGCTCCTCAAGACTCTCTGGTACAGTGACCACCTCCCCATCCAAGACCCCAGCTGGCGTCAGGCCATAAAGAAGCACAGGCAGGGGGCTTAAAAAAGAGCGGTGGCATTGTGTCGCCGCTTGGTTTTCAGGGGGTTACATGAGCCTTATTTGGAATAGGGACCAGACCAGTTGAGCCAAGTGGCTCATGGAGGCAGGGACAGAGGATTTTAGACGCTTGTCACTGTAATATGAGGCTTCATTTGTGAGTGTTTACAGTATGAGATGTTAAATGTGTACATCTGTGTTATCTCAGGGTTTACAAGGACAATTCCACATAATCAAACATAACAAAGTCAAAGCAGATCACACTATGGACATTTTTAGACCGTCTTGTATTCCGTCTTTGCAATATAGAATATGAAAAATTCAACCTTATTAGCATTACATTTGACTGTCATATAACCTATTCATGAAGTGACCAAGTTTCAAGGTGAATCTCCTTTGTTGCCAACGAATGTACTTCATTTGCCAGGTGGAGGTCAACTGTCTGATATTCATTCACAAGATGCCGACTCTCTGCTGCCCCCTTGTGGCTTTTTCTTGGCTGCTGCATAATTACACCAAAACAGGAGCAGGAGGTACTGAAATTCACTACAGCAACAGCTGTAAAAAGACAACATGGTTTATTGCTCAGACAGTGCAAAAGGACAGGCAAACAGTTTACACGTTGGGGTTAATCCCTAAACACATGACACAGATTGGACTGTATTATATTTAGTGCATTTAACTAGCTTTTCTTTTTCAGAGAAACGTCAACAGCAAACAGAATAGCAAACTAAAGCATCTTTTCATTTCCTTTTTTTTCCTTAACATATCAAACTTACAGAATAACAGAAATATACAGTTGTTAAGTGTTAACAAACACCATTTAGTTTTCCCACAATTTCATTTTACATTTTGGCAAATTTTATTTATTTAATTTTTTAAATGTTTTTTATTGTTTGTTTAGCAGGGACAATGCACAATACATGTATTGTACCAGATATAGCTAATTTTCATCTGTAGTCCCTGGGCTAATTGAAAATTAGTTTCCTTCCTTTTTTGGCTTAACCCCCTTAAAGACATCACAATCTGAGCAACAGCCGAAGTTAATAAAGCAAGAGTTTAATTTATACACAAAAAGCTAGAGAGGCTCTCAGCTTTCACATATCTTTGAGATAATTATGAAGTTGAGATGTGAGTATAGGCTTGATTCTGTTAATAACATGTAAAGTTCCCAGAAGAGAAGGGCAGGGAAAACATGGCACAAATGTGTGGGAGTCAAAGTCAGTCCCAGAATTTCATTTATCGAGATGAAATGAAGTGTTTTCATGCAGTGACTGTGACGGAGAGCAGAAGTGTGGGTTGTCTTCTTGTTACATGTTCCGCAGTGTGGGCGGGGGGAAGACTACCTTTGGAGAAACCTTTACACCTCAAAGCCCGGGAACCTTGCTTTCATTGGCTGCAGGAGGTCGGCCAAGAAGTAGATGGTGCCTGCCATGCCTGTAAACGGAAAGTGACACGATGAGTTTGCAGCTACAATAGTGGACAATGTAACAGAGACCCAATAACATACAGTACAGATGTACTGATGCACCAGAAATTCAGGCAGCAACCAACTGGCCTCTTTTATACCTCTGTAAACCGTCTTGTGACCTTCAGTACTCGCTTGTAAAAATTACACGAGTGAGACCTCTACTGACACACGCAGCTGATTGCTAATACAACATAATGGTCTCTAGTGTGCTCTCCAGCAATACTGTCAATATTAGTATTACATAATAATAGCAGTATAAGAGTGAGGGCTCACTAAACGCCTCCAAGAGGGCAGAAATTAAAACTGATCATACAGGAAGTGAATGGTGTCTTTCAAAATAAACCGGGCTTTGTGTTCAGCTGGTTGTGAGGTTTTTATATTTACAACTGCAATGCCTATACCAGGATGTTAAACTCTAAGTTAGCACACTTTCTATTAGTGCTTTATAAGAAATCTCCACTATATGCTGACAATATATCTGCAAACTTTTTATTCAAATGTGTATGCAAATATTTAAAATTAATTTCAACATGTTCAATATTCATTAACACACTGCTATGTCATGTACGACATTGCAGATAACTAGTTCTTTGGTTTTCCAGTGTTAATTTCTATTGCACCATTCTAGTACGGCTAAGGCATTCAGATCACCTGCTTCACCTTTAATACATTAGATAAAATAAACATGAATCACTTGTATAGCTCTGAGATGGCAATGTACAGTAGATGTTGCCTGAAATGCTGGTGCAGAAGTGCATCAAACTGCAGAATTATGCAATGCGCCTTCTGTGAAGGTCTCAAATAGCATGATGACAAATGATGCCAAACACAGGAAGACTGCATTAGCAGAAACAGAACCAGTGGCCACAAGTAGCAAAAGTAACAAAACTTCCTCAGAGTTTACCGTTAAGGTTGAACAATCGCAACAAAAACTGAACATAATAATGTTCTGTTATTTATCACAGGACTGCTTTTGTTGTTGTGTCTGTTTCCTGTACACAATTCAAAAGGATTGGATAGTTCATCAGCTCTACTCGCTGATAATATTTGTAACAAACCAAGCATTATAATAATAGGATATTTTCGGCAAGTGGGACATGTCATCACATATTACCTTCAAAAAGGGAGAATGGAGTGTCTGGTGTTCGGCATCCATGTTTGCCATAGTTCATGCACCAGTCTGCAAACTGGAAAGACAGACAGAGGGAAGCAGAGAATGGCAGTGTCATAATAACATTCCCATTCTATCACAACAGAGGATTGTACCTGAGCCATCTCAGGAGAATAGCGAGCAATGTCAACAACTGCTAAAAACTGTGCTCCTCTCAGTGAAATCCTAGCATCTGTCGAGGTATCGGATAACGGCCGCAATGTCACGCCGCCGCGCTGGGAGCGTGTAACAGAGCTTAGGCGAGACATGTGAAGAGTCTATTTCCATCCTCTATGAATAGATTCATATTAATGATAGCACACGTGGGACCTGCGCCACCTGGAGTGAGTCCAAAGAGAGCTCGCTGCCAGCTCCGCTCGGCCTGCTCTGACGGCGACTCGCACCGACAGCTACCAACCTACTGTCAATAAACATGAAAGGCCCTGCCTCTCACATGCCCCCCGTTTCTGGAATCATTTTTGGATTTTAAGGCTGGCCAGCGGCCAACTGTGCTATGATGGGTTGTGCTTTGAGCTAACTTTAACATGACTTTCAGATCTTGCATCAAAGTCAGAGAAAGACACATTATAAAAGAAAATGACCTCTTCTATTTGTAATTTTGCAGGTCAGTATGAAATAATTAAATTTTGATTTCGATTATTTTCTTTTATCAGGAGGCTTTAATTTATCTATGTATTTTTCAATCCCCACTTAAATGTATATATTTGGGAGAAATGCTGTTATTTCCTGGTTTAGTACTAAATCTAAAAGTCAAAACAAAGTGGATATGCTTGTTGTATTTTTGTTTCATACTTTCATGAAGAAATAAAGGGTTAAAAATAATTCATTTCTAGCTAAACCAGGTAAGAAAACAGCTCCTAATCATAATTCCTCACTGTCAAACTGTTGAGGCATTAATCAAGCGTTTGGGCACTAATTAAGATGGATGCACTGCAGTTGTTTGATCACCCAAATGGCTACTGCACTGTGTGAAGGACGCATACTGATTACAAAAGTCTCTTTTATGTGCTCTCACCATGCAGGCTCTGTAAAGGTGCTTGGGGTCATGTGTATGCCGGTAGAGGGCCAGGAAGGCATAGGCGTTGCCCGCTGCACCGTGGCACAGCCCGTAGCCCTTCTTCAGCAAGCCACAATGCCACACCACCTCTCCACACTGCAGGGCGTCTTCCAGATACTGAGGTACTCCGAAGGCCTGGAGCAAAAGGGACAAAGTAGAGAAGAAGTGAAATTAAAATGTAAGAACGTATGTTTTTGTATAGCTTAATGATCTTAATGATGGCTTCTGCTACTGTATAACTATAACCCACAAGATAAGCTAGAAAATATTAGACAACATACTGTACTGTAGACAATGTTTTGAATAAATGGTAGTGCCCTCATTTTTCAAAATAAAGGTACTTTTTATCTTATTAATATGCCTTTTCTTGTAGAAATGTTAAGTCAAAAGTCTCACAGAAAAAGAAAACATTCGTTGTCAGTAAATAATTTCCACACTTGACCATTATTTTGAAACAGGAAATAGAAAGAAAAGAAAGCTGTGGAGACATTCACTAAAGTCACATGAATCACTTGACATTACAGGCAGCACTAAATATATATCGACACTCCATCAGCTGAGATTAAAACAGAAATTGACTAATCTTCACCACATGATGGCACTATGACTCTGTAAATGAACTCTCTTTTTATTCTCTAAAAGACTGGACTCCATGAATGACCTTCTGTAACTAATATAAAGTGAATTTATCACATTTTGAAAGTATGGGTTTACCCTATATGCCTGCAGGAGCATGTAGATCACCCCTGGGGATCCGTGGCACCAGTGCACCAGCAGGTCTCGATCGTCCCCGATACAGGCGGGGTAGTTTCCTGTGGGGAACTTGAGACGACAGACGTGGTCGACGCTGGGCTTCACCAGCCTGTGTACATACTCCTCCACGCAGACGAAGCCCGGCTGGGAGGGACAGATCAGACCAGGTTTAACAGAGGATGAAGAGGTAACAGGTGGAAGTAACAGGTGGCAACTTCAGTACAGTTTGGCAACACATAGACCAACTTCTGCAGCAGTGTGCTTGTAAAAGGCCCACCTACCGTGAGCCCACCATGTAGAAGTAATTAAAAAAATATATACATATATTAAGCAACATTGTCCTATAAAATATCTCCTAATATGGATATAATATTTTAAGCTAAAGACTACCTGCATGAGGAAGTAGTAGATGCCAGCCAGACCATGGGCGGCACCAATGTACTGCTCCTGGTACCACTCGTACATCAGGGGGCTGTGGTTCTGGACCCTGAACTTCCTGCTGAGGTGCTCGCCTGACACCAGCACGGCCTCACTGATCTGAGGAAGGAAACAACAGATCCCGCCTCACAAACACACCTAATCTGTACAATTGAAAGAGATCAATGGAGATAAATTAGACCAAGCGGACATCAATATGTGCAAGCAAGAGCGAGCAAATTAGAGCCAAACGGCAAATCAAGGTTGCTGAAGGCAGGTAAGTTACTTATACCCAACCTTTGTATCCAATTAGGTTAAATTTCCTCTTTGTCTATAGTTACGATAAGCAGAGTTCTGTCTAACAAGTCATGGATGATCAGTCAGCCTGTCCTGGATAAAAAAAAAGTCCATCTGTACCAAATCAAATCCCAGTGATTGGACAAGCAATTCTTGTCAGAGTGTTCCCCGACTCTGACTCACCTGCTGGATGTACTGCAGTGGGATCCTGTCCTGCCCGAGCTGCTGGTTGATGAAGACGAGGGAGTAGAGGTAGCCCATGCGCCCATAAAGCAGCTCATCGGGCAGCCCACCTGAACCTTTCACCACAGTCTGGTGAAACTGCAGCAGTCTGGGGGAGTAGCAGGGAGAGTCTGGATGACCTTTTGTCATTATTGCACCAATGAACTATTTATGATGACCTATGACTGTGTACGATGAATTATATAATAAATGTGATCACAATTCAGTGGCAGGTAATTCAACTGGATCGGGGCGATATTCTCTCCTTTGGTCCATCCAATCAAATGGTCACAGATAAACTGACCGATCACAAGCATTTAGTTTAAACATGTTCCCAAAAAACAGTTCAGCTAACATTGAGTGCATTTCTCTATACTGGAAGACCTATTTTTCTTCATCTGCAGATACAAAATGTGTGTCGCATTATATATTTGATATATAATCATATTTTAAAAAACAATATTGATTAAAAGTGTAGCTAAAATTGTCTATATTATCTCATATTTAGCTGAGTCAACTGCAACAACATATAAAATAAAAATACATTTGTAAACTACACATAATGTATATTCTAAGTACCTAGAGTCCAAATTTGATAGATTTCTAGTTACAAAGCTCTGTTTGCAGTATACAGTTTTTGGCAAAGAAAACCCAGGAATCTACACAATATCATTCATGAAAGTGACAAGAATCGATCCGGATCAATTAATCACAAGCATGTAATAATAAGGAACATAAGAAGCAAAAAGTAACAAAGAAAAAAGTATGAGGTTACATATTTAAAAAAACATAAGAAATGACACTTATTTAAGCACATATCTAGAAAATTCATCAGGCATGACTATGTATTCTAGACTGACCTGCTGATGCACTCATCAGTCTCTTGCACCCTCTGCAGGCGATGGTAGACCACGGCAGCTATGGCCAGAGGCCCTGCATCCCCACATAGGAAGGTGACATCATGACGTCGGGTCAAACACTTCAGACTGTGGTTGACGTATTCTAGTGCTTTCTGAAGTAAGGAGGGGTCCTTGAACACATTGTGGAGGTGCAGGTAGAGAAGAGCAATGCCTGTGGACTCAGACAGAAAGACACATTTTATTGTTGTAAACTTTGGAAACTAACTCGGGAATGTTTCCCGTTTGGAACCATAACTGAACATCTGCAACGCTGAAGAATAAAATCGCATCAACTGCAACTAAAATATTCTGAAATCAAAGCAGAGCTAAAACAATAAGTTGATTAACCATTTAACAGAAAATTTATTGAAAAATGTACAATTCTGATTATGGATTGATCATTTTTAAGCAAAAAAAGCCAAATATTCACTGGTTCCAGCTCCTAAAATTTGAATATTTTCTGGATTTATTGGTCTTCTATGATTATAAACTAAATATTGGAAAGCTCTGGGAGACTGCATGAGTCAATTTTTATTATTTTGTGACATTTTACAGACCAAACGAATCAAGGGAGATTTATCAAAAAATTAAAACACTGCACAGGCAGCACACTTTTAACCACATGGATACGTGTTTCAGATGCCTCAGCGAATCATGCTTTTTAATGTTGAGTATGACTCTCAGTTTGTTCATTAAATTATCATCAAACTGTGAAAAAAACAAAACATTTTCATGGACAAAACTACTTAGTACAGAATATATGTTTATATGAGGCAAAAGAGCGTCCGCAATGAGCATCACAATATGTGTAGCCTTACTTCTTCACATTAAGTTACCATATAGTCAGATCAATGCGAATTTCTAGCCATCAGACCACATGATGTAATTTATATCAGATGTGTAATGGTGTCATCACCTGCCCAGCCAGTGTAACTGGTGCAATCTCTTGGGTCAGCAGACTTCAGCCCATTTTCCATGACAGCCAGCAGCTCACTGATCTTGCTGCTCAGCCGCTGGGCAAACTCTGATGTGAGCTGAAGGTACAGACACATGTTTAAGTGTGAGCGTCGCTGGACACGAACCACGGACACTTCACCTGCCCACACCCAATACTGTCTACTCATGCATTACCTTCCCCTGAGAGTCAAACAACGCCTGTGTGGACGCGGGGCTCCCATTGTAGTCATGGTACGGATTCCTCCAGGCTCTTGTGTCCATTTCCACAGCTTTGTTACTGCTGCGCTGCTATATAACGTTATCTGGGCCAGATAAAAAAAAAAAATAATCTGCAGTGAGACGGTGCAAAGACACGGCGCAGCAGCGAAACAGAAGGGAGGCTGGAAATAGTGAAACATCGATATTATAACAGGATATAAAAGCCACGCAGCGCAGAAAGCCTGTTCTGCGGGGCTACACACACCCACACACGGACTAATAACAATTTAGCTCGCTGTAGCTTCCAGTTAGCTTAGCTACATCGCTAAGGCTAACGGCTAACACTTGTTTGTGCAGCTAGTGTCGTGAAAGCACAATAAAATACATAACAAATTCGTAACATGTCATTTCTTTTCAAAGTCAAGAATTAGGACACAACTGTACAATTCAAACGCTGACAGATAGCTTTGTTATACCTCTTCAAGTGCTGCTCTGTTGATGTTAAATCTTCTTCGTCTTTATCTTTTCCTGAGGGGATCGTAGCGTCAGCTGGCGCGCTACTGCCATCTGCTGCCGCGGGAGTATTACTACAGCTCACAAACATTTCTAGAAATCAACAAGAAAGACAGAAAAAATGTGAAATCAATGGATAAATAAGAGATGGATAAAGAAAAACAAACAATCCACAATTTTTCAAACGTCCACTTTCTGGAGGTTTCAGTTGCATCACACTGTCTTCATCAGGTGATGGAGTTTGCGCAGTTGTCATGGAGGTGGTTTGTTGACATATGATCCATTTTACTTTCACAATTTCTTGTCCATGTTGACTTAAAAGTTAAGCTTCAAAGGCCCACTTGCTAGCCCATTACAACAGAGCAAACCCGATCCGCCAAAAGCCCTGGAAAATGCTAGTAAGTGGACCTTGATTTGGGTTGTTTTGTCAAAATTGTACCTGGTTTCTTAAAATCTTCAAATCAGAGTTATTCTTTGCTGACAAATTAATTGCTTCATCTACCCTTTTATGGAAATATAAGAGTCCCAGATTTCCTCAAATATATTTTGTTTATTTCACAATATGTAAGTGACTTTTTCTTATGCTATACAGGGAGCCATCTCCTTAATCCACAAATGGTTTATTTCTGTGTCTTTGCTTCAAAATACATATTGATAAATACATACCGGCCCCATTTCATGTTCCTTGGGGAATTTAGTCATGAGAAATGTTCTAGGTTCTTACATTCCCATAAGCAATGGAAGAGTCTCTCTGCTCACTCTTGAGGTTATTAAATACAATACAATTCATAATTGAGTTTCAAAACACCAGCAGTGAGTGGGAGCAAAATTAACAAGAATTGCATGAAACCTTTAGGGAGTGTGTGTGTAATAAAATGTTTGTGAAATGTACCTATCAGACCACAACACCCTGATAAGCTGGTATGATCTGACTGCTCCATACGATGTTGTTTTAACTAACAAAACATTTATCAGGTTATTTGTATATTTTCAATGTAAAAACTATAGCTAACATGCCAGAGCCTATTTTGCCTACAATATATTTCTTTAGAGGAAAAGCATGAAGTCAAATTTGCAGGCCTACTTGCATTTGCCAGTAATTCTGTTTTTTAATTTTCAACTCTGTTGAGTTGTGTCCCAGCTCGAGTGACTCCATTTACCAAATCATACACATAATGGCTGGGCTTGTTGCTGAAAAAGAAATCAAATCAAATGGTGATCTATGCCCTGATGTATATCTATTTAGGGACTGCTTGACATGGAGGTTTTGCCTATAAACAGATTAGAGCTCGTCTTGCAACAATAGCTGACTTCAGTACACAATGTTCCCCTCGAAGCCCTGAACGACTTTGTCACACAGGTGTCTAATCTCAGACATTAGCCCATCAACATGAATGTTTCCAAAGCTTGAGGGTAATTGCACAATCACAGTCACCTCCGCCAGCGAACGCACCAGACCTAAACTCTCACCTTTTTTTAGCAATCCTCCGATGATGACTCCATACTGATGATGCCAATGACTTCCAAACAAATCAGACAAGCTTAAATTCATGATCGCAGCGTAGTTTACATACACTGGTGCCATGGAAACGTCATGTGCCACCAATCTGCTCTTGACCTTTTGCAAAGCCCAAACAACATGTCATTCCTGTGGATGGTGATGATAATTACTGTAGTCGCAGAGAACAGGGGGCTGGTATTGATTGGCACACTGCTGAGTCTCACTGCTGATGTTCCACATTCTCACTTATTGCAGAGCTGGAAGCTGCACCAGCTCTGTAATCTCCACTTTGAATGTTCTGCCCTATGAACGGCACAGTTCGAGAGAATGAGTACATTGTTGTGGCAGCAAGACACTGCACATTCAAAAGAGAGAGTGCAATGGAATACATCCTCTGAGGGCCTTTGACTACTGTTCTCTCTTTGTTAATATGCCTCAGTCGCTTCCTCTTCCCCCTTTCCCCCCATGTTTCATCCCAATTCTCTCTGGTTTTAGATAGCTCTCTGCTCCAGACTTAATAGAAATCATAAAAAGTGAGGCCTAATTAAACTGTGCTATAGACCAAATATGTTAGCCTCACTTCAATAGGTTCCCACAAGAGTACAGGCATCTTTTTACACAGACAATCCTTTGTGACTTGAGGGATGAAAGCTTGAAAAACAATATTAATCCTCTACATTTTACATTTGACAGCATTTTTACCTATTTAAAAATTAACAAAGCCTTGAACTGTGGATTTTTTAACAGTCATCTTGACTTTATGTAACAAAATGTTGAGTTGCTAATATGCAGGATTTTGTGTTGTCCTTCTACACTGTTAAAGATTGTCCCGTCAAAAAACAGTAAAGAACTGGCAGCACGGTTGCCAGCAAGTTACTGTAAAATTAACGGTGTCTTGCTGTTGCTGAAATTTTCAGTTTGCTACTGTTTCTGTAAATACAGCATAAAGCTGTTATTTTCTACCTTTACAGTAAAATACCGACAAAAGTATTAGCAGTTAATTAATGTTTATTTGCACTTTTTCACAAGAGGTATATTTGCAGGATTTTACTGTAAACTACTGTACAAATATAATACATGCTATTGTATAAACCATTGAGTAATGGACTGCTAGCAAGAAGGACTACAATGATTTTTTTCCTTACATTTCTAAACCTTGTGATTTGTTAAATTATTGCTTAGCAGTCTCACTATAAAAATGCCATTTTTTAATACAGTGTATAAATATAGCTTTTGAAATAGTGAGTTAAAATTTTAGGACAAATAATACAGCTTCAAAGTCTTTTCAAAACATGTCTCTCTTTATTAAGCTTTTGAATAACTTTTGAAAAGCTTTCTTGAAAAACAAATAAAAGCCTGAGGCCTGTTTAGGGCAAAAACTAAAATTTCAGCCATTTAAAAAAAAGAAGTGTAGTCAGTGTGAACACTGAACACAAATAAATACATAAAATATTATCACAATCAGTTGCTGAGAAACCAAGTGAATGACTGAAGTGAATGAAATTGCAAAACATTCTTCTAAAATTAGAAGGTATTGGTAAAACAAAGCCCAAAGCTACTTCAGGTAAATAAACTTAAATTGAACTTAAAAAGCCATATAAATAATAAATACAGTCTTGTCTTGTAGAGTCTTGTAGTCTGTCTAAAAACTGAACTCTGGACACGAACAAAGACTGACTGAGTGAGTTAGTGTGTAACTGAGAAAGTGGCTGAGTGAATGACTAAGAAACTGAGTGAGTGACTGAGACACGAGGGTTGACTGATGTCACCTTCTTCTGGGCGACCTTTCCCGCTTTGACTGAACTTTTCCTCGTCCAGTCTTGGTGCCTCTCTCGGGATTGATCCCGATGAACCTCCTGAAAAACAAATGTGTGTGTTCAGAATTAGTGTGGGAAAAAATATAAATATAGCAAAGTCTATTCTTGTATCAAGAACACTGCCCTTTACTACGTTAGGTGTAGGTAATGTTACATTTTGGCACTACACAAGTCAACATGGCATGCTAGGTCTACTGCAGATGTGATCTTGGCTCCATCACACGCTCCTTGTGATATCTGTAAAGATGCCATTTCAAAGCTGCTAATTCTTTGAAGTTCCTATTGCAGTCCTGGATGCAACACTGAAGAACTAACTTAGGGGTATTGCTGTGAATTCTCATGTGTTTCACATAGGTCACTGTCCACAGATCTGACATGGAAACATGCTGACAAGTCAAACTGGGCAGTCCGTGGGATGAAAGAAAACTCGAACTCAACAAAAAATCTCCACCAGCTCAAACGTCCATTAGCATTCTGTGCTGGGCAAAATAACATTAGAATACAAACCAGCAACAGCTAAACTGTGAATATGAATTATCCTTTCTGAATATTCTTTCACCAATTTGGACCGACACAATCCAAAATACAGCCAACATTAAAGAAACAAAATAACCACAACACTCTCACAAAAAAGATTTCCCCCTATGAATAGAGGGATAGAGATTACACATATACCAAGAAATTTGCAAGCACAGGGGCACTTCAATGGAAATTAACGTTTTGACTAACGTTGCAGGTTTCGGGAAATTACTGTAATTGTTTTGTTAGTCACGCGATACAGTGACAGGAATGGAACAGTAATTAAATAAAATTTGCAATGTTGTTTGAAGGCTGCACTTTGCAGAAGAAGAATTTAGTAGCTAATGTTGGATGAAACTCACCCTGTAATTTGAAAGATCCGATTTAGAAATCCAGCTCCACTCCGCTGTGTCACAGTTCGCTTCCCACTGAAACGAGTGTTTTAAAAGTTAGTTACAACTCTAGTATCATCCACCTTCTGCACATTAGAAGAGAAGGAATATCATGCATCCCCACATAAAACTTAACATTAGCAACTGTACAAGTAGTTAACCTTAGCTGGCCACACTGACCGCTTGAATGAGGTTTCTGTCTGCGCTGTTTGTGTCATCTCAGACTCCAATCCCAAATCTGACTTGAAAACTTACAAGTTAACCTAATTCAAGTCCAATGTACATTACTCAGTCTGACAACAATTCACTTTAAGAAAACAGTTTTAGTAAAAGAATCCCAAACATAAAGAGACATAAATACAACGTTACAAATGTTTTATTGATGTTGGGATCTGATGGTAGGTAGGCTACCAAATCATTATCACAGCACAATATGAGTTGATTGCAAATGTTGTGTATTTTGTCTATGCTAACAAGCAAAGCAAAGAGGCACTCACCTATTAATTCACAAGATGAAGATGGATGAAAAATCACAACTTGAACACGTGTGGACTCAATGCAGTTTTCTGTTCCCAAAATGCAATGCAAAAAATACTGTAAAGTACTGTTTTTTCTCCTCTGAGCAATTAATACTGTAAAATACCGTTATCTTTCGTCTAAGTCATTTCACCAACCAAAATTAACAGTAATGTACTGCATTTAAATATAACAGGATAATACTGTTGATATTTTGAGGTAAATTTACAGCAATTTCTAACAGTGTATGCTCCCCGTCTTGACGACGTGTGTAACCTTGTCATTGAAAAGTGCAAATTAAGCTGACAATTAGATTGGCCTAAGCACCCGGTTTGCTTCAGTCATCACTGTCACTCTTTTGTTTTTCTGTTTACCTCTCTGCTTTTTTTGTGTGCATATGCGCCGTTATTTCCCTTCAGTCAGAAGAACTTGGCTGCCCGTCATTTCCATATCAACTGACCGAGCTGCAGGTGAAGGCTAGTCATGCGGTACGAAGTATAGAGCCTTTGCTCATATACCTCGGGACTGTTTTACCTTGCCTTGAGGGACGGGGAATGGAAATGAGGCTCAGAATGCAACAAGGATTCAAAAGGATACCTTCGGGCTTGATTAGAGCTCCTTGTTGAAAGACACATTATTGAGCTGAGTCTCCTTCCCACTGCGCCGCTGGGAAAACCAGCTTCATGGAGAAAGAAAAATTAATTAGAGGTAATATTGATCATCATTTGTTCCTAGCACAGGACAGCATCCCAGCCCAGACCACATCTTGCAGACTGCTGTCAAACCATTTTGACTTGATTTTTTCTTTATTAGAATGCTTCCATGATTGTTGTGTGCCAAAAGGATAAGGCTGCTGATATTCTATATTGTTTCTCATTGTCAACAAATGCCATGAAAAGACCAAAACCAACAATTGATTCTACTAATGAGTGTTGTCTGTGTAACCTGTTCCACAGGCCTCCACTGTTGTCCAAATACTATTAACACAACTAAGAGTCTACAGCCGTGCCTCTGTGAGGCTGTATTTAGGTGGTTGTAGCTAACATCAGCATGCCAACATACTCACAATGCGAATGCTAACATGTTGATGTAAAGCAGGTATCTTAGTTTAGCATTTTAGCATGCTAACATTTGTTAATTACCATAGCATGTGAACATTTGCTAATTAGCACCAAACTAAAATACAGCTGAGGCTGATTGGAATGTCATTAGTTTATGATGAAAAAAAATGTTTGACCTGATGATGGCGCTAGAAGAAAGGTTAAGGGATTACCAAGTTATTATAATTCATCCTAAAGGGGAACGTGAATGTCTGTACAAGATTTCACGGAAATCCATCCAATAGTTGTGAAGACATTTAAGTCTGGACCAAAGCGGTGGACCGACTGACTGACCGACAGACTGACATCGGCATCCTCAGAACCACGCAGCTTGCATGGCTAAAAACACATCAGTGAGCCACACTGTTGCACTGCTTGACAGGTTCCTTCATTACAATGAACATAGGTTAATTCTGAGTCAACCTCACATACAGTGTGTCGTCCTGATGCTGTATACTCACTAGTGTACCAAATGTGTATCAATCCACGACTTAAAATAGTTCCCAACAAATGCACTATTTACTCCTGTTTAAGTAATGTTTTTGTAAAAACTACAGTGCCCAGGTTTTGTTTTTTAAGGAAATTACCCTATAAAAGAAACTATATTTGTGAGCCATTTTTAAAGATTTAAGTCTTAGGAACCAATAGAGTTGGGGCTGAGTGCCACAGACAGGGTAGGCAAGTCAGGTAATGGAGATATAGCAAAAGAAAGTCATTCAAAACTTCTTGCACACCTGCTAAATCCGATCACCTGAACACAATCTGACTTAAAAACCAAACTTCTTTGCCCCACAAACCTTCACCTCTCTGTGCCTCCCCCACCCATCTCCCTCCTCTCTGTCAGCATCCCCTTCTGCCTTTCTCCCACCCCTCCCTGATATTCACGTGGACAGTTGGTTTGCTGCAAGAGTGTGTGAACGCCGCCAGAGAAGAGTCTCAGCAGACTCCAAACTGTGATCCACAAAGCTGACCGCTTGACCCCCGAGTTGTAGCCTGCAGCATATTTCTCTACTCCCTCTGCCTACTGATCTCTGCTGTCCACCACTGTGTCTGGAGGTTGTGAGGGACCGTAAATCATCACCGGATATAAGCAAAATTGGATCTTCTTCCTGCTACAAAATGTGGTATGTTGGAAAATGTATCTTTCTTTCTAGCCTGGTAGTATGTATTGATATCTGCTTGCTTTTGTGATAAATCTTTTTTCTTCTGTCGAGGTATGGCCTGCAATTTCACTTCCGCTTGGTCATAGGTTTGGATGCAGCTCCCACAGAGGAGCTGACGCAGCAGCAATGAGCGTTTCCTTTCACCACCTTCAACAGCAGAAGTTATTTAGCCAAGCCAAAAGACACAATTAAAACCTCAATTTGAAGAGTGGGAGAAAAAGGGGAGAAAAAGCTTCTCCCGTTCCCCACCTCCCTCCCCCAAGTGGACGGGATCCATTTTGGTCCAGGGGAACGGCCTGACAGCTGAGATAAAGAACATTCTGGTCTCTGACATGCTGCCATGGCCCCATCTGTGGCAGCGCTAAAAATACATGCAGTCTGGTGTCGCCATACCAGTCAACTGTCTGGGAGAGGGAGGAGGGAGTAAAGACAGAGAGAGAAAGAGAGGTGACCGACACATAGACAGATACAACCTGAAGCATTTGAGTCGGAGCAGAAAGAGACCGAACCAAGGAAGAGAAATATAGACAGGATGAGTGAAAGTAACAGAGAAGAAATAGATAAGGGAGCACATAACAGAGAGGGGAGGGCGCTACCCTGCTCACTGTAATATTGCTATCGTGGGAAAGAGACATGAGCAGTGTACATGAGTTACACCAGTGGTACTAAACCTTCTCAGCTCATCCAGTACATGACAAGCAAACACTGAGCGGTGCACTGAGAAATATGCCTATAAATCTCTTGACCCCATTTAGAAGCACTATAGATTGAAAGGACTGTAAATGCACATTAGCACACACAAACAATAAATACAATTACATGTTAAAAGGTCACGTACAGTTAACTGTTTAAGTAGACTGCACTGCAAGGATGAAACAGCCAGCATGGGTCATTATGGTATGTCAAATTGAAACATTAACATCCAGGAGCCACAAATGGCACTTACAGTATGTACTCTAACATGTACTTTTTGAGTTTTTTTTAATCACATATAAACATTGGAATGTGGTCCACAGTTGTTTTTAGCACTTTTAGCATGCAACACTTGCAGTGAAACTTAAAGACTATAGATTTATTAAGTCAGTTTCCCATTTAAGTGGTTGCGTAGGTCACATAATAAGCACAAATATGTATTTAGTGTTACATCTCTTAATGAAAATCATTGTGAACACATCTATGTTGCATCACATGTTATTCTTCTCGTGTTATTCTTCTATTCAGATGTATATGGTAAAAGAGGCAATAAGTAATATCTTGACATAAAAATCTTAACAAAAGGTCCACTTACTGGAACTGACCAATATTTTCATCACTAAGGTAACTGGTGATGAAGGCCATAAGATATGGTTGAAAACTCCAGATATGTCCCAGTAAATGGGCCTTGTGCTAAGAACTTTGTTTTTTTCAAACTACTATTTCCAAGGTCAGTAATTAACTTAACCAAGCTCAGTAAGTGGTATATTCTGCAATGGACCAAAAATACTGCTTTATTCATTACGTTACATTATATCTTGGAAATATAGGCCTATTGTTTAATACTTCCACATACATGGATTACAGAGGATTTTCCCTCTTACTAAGAATTATGTTTTTGAGGAAAATAAATCTTTGTAAAGTTTGCTATTGAAAGGGATTTGTAAATATCAAGAATGGTCACTAAAGCAGCAAGTGATGGCAACTTTAATACCAAAACGAAACATGATTATGAGCTTCGGATTTATTAAGTCGGTATGACTATTTGAAAGCCAGAGCTTATATGAACGCTATCATCAATGACACAGTTTTACTCAAAATGAAATGAATGCAGACAAAGAAAGCTGATTACGGGCAACACACACTTTTACATCTCTCTCTCTCCCCCCCGAGTCCTCCCACTGCAACCCCCTCTCTCCCTGAAATTGAGTTATGAAAATTTGATCAGGGTCTTAATCTAAAAAGCGCTCGTCTCTTCTTGCACTTTAACAGCAATCTGCGTGGCGGGGAACAGGGTAATCAGGGAGGCATTTATTGTGTGGATAAAAGGGAGCTGTGGCAGAATGGTGTTGTTTTCCCTGTCAACATCCTCATCATGGCTCTCCCTGTGCTGCACACGGGCCTGGTAAACATGGTTTCCGCCCACACACACTTAGGAAAGGTGGACCATCTTCACTTGATAGTTGATGGTTGCGACCACACAGCTTTGAAAATCATAATAACGGTGATGAAATGGCCAAAATCATTGCAGTTTCAGCTCCTATTTAGACACTAAAGCAGACAAATAAAGATATGTTTTGCTGCAGGTCTTTTAAAGACCACTAGGTGGACTCCTTGTAATGACTTGGCCTTGCTTGATATATTTACCCTCACATACTGTAGTACCTGCTGGCGCTCTGTATGTAATTGGTTTCTTCATCATTGCTATGACTGTGGAAATCCATTATTTTTTTCCAAAAAAATTGAGCCTACTGTTTGCAACGACAATAACTCTACATTTGATTGTTTCTTTCTTTTTTACTTCTTCTTTACCTCCTCCGCCTTCCTCCAGTATTTGGCCCAGCAATCTGCACCCCATGCACAGCCATGCTGAGTGCCTCTCCCCCCTAATGGTTGATCCTCAGCAATAGGGACTGTTTAGCTTTCCTAATTAGAGAGCAAATGCTAAGCACTTGCACAGCCTCCCTGAGTGGACTTAATAAATAAGCTCCTCATTAAAACCAGGCACTACTCTGATTGTGTAGAGCCATGAGACCCCCACCTCCCCAACAACACCCATCCTACCACCACCATCACCATGCCACCCGTCCCTCCATCCTTTTCCTCGCCCACTCAGCACCCCGGGAAGGTCTCCGACGTGGAGGGAGACACGGATAAGCTCTTACAAAAAAGCTTGGGGAGGGGTTGAAATTAAGATTCTGTTCTGTCCGGAGACCTCCCACTGCTCCTAACAACAACCAAAAACACACACAAAGTCAGTTCATTAAGCAACTGGAGGTGAAAAAAGAGAGAGATGACTTCAAGAAATCAAACAGGGATGTGGAGGGTAAAACAGGTAGGGGAGGGAGAGGGGAAGTGATGTAACAGAGGAGTAGGGGGGGGGGGCTCCACAGTCCTGGCTTGGAGTTTAGAGCTGGAAAGATAAAAGATGGTACAATATCAAATAGCTGGACAATGCATGAGTGAGGTACTGAAAGCAAAAGTAGATTATGACAAAAGCTGTGATTAGCCAGCAGATTTGCACTGATTGTGTTTTTTGTGTACG
This sequence comes from Macquaria australasica, assembly GCA_005408345.1. Taxonomy (NCBI): domain Eukaryota; kingdom Metazoa; phylum Chordata; class Actinopteri; order Centrarchiformes; family Percichthyidae; genus Macquaria; species Macquaria australasica. The sequence goes on along the minus strand of SEMN01000135.1, from coordinate 1,117,329 downwards.
TGAGCACGCCATTGTGTGTGTGGGCGTCTAGGCGAGGAGGCAAGCATTATAAAAGAGATTAACAATTCTAAATTTAAAGCCCCTGAAAACACTTGGCCTCAAATCTTAAGTATGTCTCAGTAAAATTAAGTATTCATGACGAAATAAGCAATATCCAGTACTTGTTTTATGTCTCATCAAAGCTAGGTGTAGCCAACATATGCTAACCAGTAGAGACACAGCAATACTCCACAAGCCAGAAAAGCACAAAAACCAACCTATGGTGATGGAGTTGACATGTGACATCGCCGTTTTCAAACGTAGCACTGCCCACTTCTGACCAGTGAGTAGAGAAAAGAGAAAGAAAAAAAGAAATAACCAAAACGGATCCAACTTTGGCAGAAAATGGTATGCTCATGTAGGATCCCATTGCTCATAATAAGAAGCTCACTTAACAATTTGTTTTCAAGGCCTTTAAGGAATGGTGTTTAAAACCTGGACTAGTTTTAGTTATTTTAAATTCTGAATTCTACGTTAGATGTTTTTCCATTTAAAAATAAAATAAAATATCAAATCTGTGCATGCACTTTGTACATTTCAGGCATGTAGATACTGTAGCTGACTTGTGTAGAATCACACGCTAACAAACTTCCCTCATCTCAAAAGACTGATGACATGATTGGGAGGCGGCACACGATTCTAATCGCCTCCACCTCCCTCCCTCTCCTCCCCTGCGGAGCTGAAATTCTTGCCTCGCCGCAGGGAAGCCCGCTCAGACACTTAGGCTAACTGTCGGTTAACAGGTAGAACTACCTGAAACCCCTCTGTGAGTTAGAAGACACGCTGAGCGCGTGTCATCATTCAAAATCACATTAGTCCACCGCGCCTGAAAACATCACAGTGAAGTGAAAAAAATCAAAGGCCATATACTTGTGTTTTACTCTGTGTTAAATTCGATGCACAACCTATGGCAAACTGTTACACACAGCTGCACAGTGGAAATAAGAATGTGGCTTTTTATTCATTATTTAAATTCATGACTCACAGCCTCGGAACAGTCTTTGTTGTGGTGGTTTTGGACTGCCTCTCCCAAAAGATTACCTGTCAACACACACTTGTCAACAGTGTGTTCACTTGTTGTTAATTGTCTGTAATTTTCTGGAGATGTCAGTTGCTTCTTTGTCTGTTCAGCCACAGTGACTGCACACGGAGCCAGCTCGTCTTCTGTTAGAGAAAGTAAAAGTGGGAAGGGAGATATAACTTGTAATATAAAGCTTATCCATCCATCCATGTATCTATGCATCCATCATTTAACCATCTATCTAACATCCATCCATCCATTTATCTATCTATCTATCTATCTATCTATCTATCTATCTATCTATCTATCTATCTATCTATCTATCTATCTATCTATCTATCTATCTATCTATCTATCTATCTATCTATCTATCTATCTATCTATCTATCTATCTATCTATCTATCTGTCTAACCATCCATCCATCTAATCACGCATCCATACATCCATGCATCTATTCATCCATCCTTCTAGGATTCATCCATCTATCCATCTACCAACCAATCATCTACCCATCCATCATCTCTCCATCTATCAGTGTGATGAAAGATGAACATGGGAGGATTTAGAAAAAGATGTTTCTCCAGGATCTACCTGACACCAGTGTTAAGATCAGGAAATGACAAAGTTTCCATGAAGGGCACATACCGTACTGTAGCTCCAATCATTATTTTGGTAAGTGTGTTTTTCAAAAAGCCTGCATCCTGAATGAATCATGCTGTGCTGCCATGTGGACTGCCCTTTGCCTCCCCCTCTCTTCCGTTCCTCCTCTCTTCTCTGGTCCATCTCTCCCTGCATCCCCGGCCCCTCTCCCAAGCGCAGATGTGGGCTGACAGTGGTTATTTCTCATCACGCCACGACAGTTTTATGTGTCACAAGCGCTCAATACACATCGGGTGGAAGCGTACAGGGTCATTATGAATCCCAACACCTTGGAGGGGCAGACAAGGCCCAGCCATCCCAGGACCTGCCAATACTGTCATGTTTTATACTCGTCCACTCAGAGTTTGTGCGCACGTGCGTGTGTGTGTCCAAAGGAAGGTTCATGGGGTTACGGCCACCAGCTAGCCAGGCCTAGCACTTTGCCCTCCGGATACCTGAAGGGTCAGTGTCGTGGCCCTTGGCATAAACAGCACAAAAGGGGCAAAGCACAGTGCATAGAGAGAGCATGGCCTGTGTGCTTCCCGGTGATGTCTTGGCTGACTGCATAGCTGAAATCACAGACAGAGAATCCTAATGGCAAGTAGCTACTGGAAGTGCTGATAAAGCAGGGGAAGTACCATTATACAAGAAACTTAACAGCAACGTAAAAGCGCAACCGAACTGGTAAATTCAACTAAAACAACACTACACAAAATTTAAGCCTTGGAAGTATATGATGCTAATTTTTGCTGGCCTGTTGAGACACGCTGCTCTGCAAAATCCCAAGCAACCACAACAGGCTGCACCTCACAAATGAGCATTCAGTGTCTCGCAGATAGAAATGCGACTGTGTATGAAATACTTTCTAAGCTGATGCACTCTGCAAAGTATTTAGCATTACAAACAGTGTTTACTTTTGCCTCAGTGCTTAAACCAGGACACGGACACCATTAAAAGCTATAAGAACGAGGATTCTTCCAGGGACGTTTGGATTGGAAACTCAAATTGAGCGAGTAATTAGAACAATTAAGGCCTCAGCGAAGCAGAAATAAAAAAACTTTTTTACGTGGAAAAAAGCAAGGGCTACACACACTATGGGCTGTATGGGATGATGCATTTATCCATATACATAATTAATATGCTGAATGCTAAATAGAAAGAGAATGGAAGCTACTTCAGTGGAAAATGAGGGTTGTTTTAATGCTTAAATTGCTCAAGAAGGACAAAAACTGAATTTCCTGTAAACTCATTTTATGGGAAAAACATGAGCAACACATTTCAAGACTTTATCTCTTCTTCAGGTAACACAAATAAACTGGATAATAAAGGTTCATTTGTACCACACAGAATCATCTTTTCTGTGTTTTTTTGTTTGTTTGATAGGTAGCAACATGGACATGCTTACACAACTGAGAGGTAAACACACACAGGGATGGGCTTAGATCCATGCACACATAAGGTTAAGGTAAGCATGCACACCCTAACACACACAAACACACACACACCTCCCATTCCACATTAAGCCCACACTTCCCTCCCAGTAAAAGAAACGATCCATCCACTAAGCCGTATACCCAATGGCGGCACACAAGTGCACTCAATGCCCCGATTCCAATTTGGAGCCGCTTCTGCACACAAAGAGACTCTGCTTATGATACATGTCGGCCTCGCTGACTGTGGAGATCTAATATCCACTGTGAGTCATCATCTGTGGACAGAAAAACAGCGGCCGTTTTCTTTCTATTTGGCTGCAGGTACATTGAAGTGCATTAAATTCCCGTTAGGGGACCTTAGCTCTGTGTTTTCACCCGTGGTGGCTGACTAATGGGAGAACCAGTCCAGGATGAATCCGTCATGGTTTAGCTGCACCAATGGCGGCAGTAGCTTGGCCCTGGCGAATGGAGCCACAATAGGGCCTCTGCTTTGCTCAAAGGCCGCTATTGATCGGCGAGTGGCTGGGAATCAGAGGAACGTGGAGGGAATCATAAGGCTGGCAGTTCACTCTCTGCCTTAGCTCCCCACAACTTCTCCCCTGCAGAGAGAAGGGCCCCTGCTAGCAGTCCAGGCTCCAGCCTACTTTAAATGTATTTAAATGCTCTTTATTACATTTTTGATAGGTGCGTTTATTAGTGTTCTGAAATATAGAGCACTTTTAAGAGTGAAGTGAAGTCAGGTTGACATTAATGCACTACACTCACAGCGTATTAAACCCACTATGTGTTGTTTCTTCATGTGATTATAGCGTCTTTCAAATGATTCTGATTGCGCAATTTATGGAATAATTTTAGTAAAATTAGACAGTCTTCGTTCATTCAGTGATACTTCCACTCGCAGATGCCAGTGTCAGACATTTTTGATGACTACAAATTAAATCTGTAGGGCTGTAACTTCTGAATAATTTCCTAGGACGGGTTCTAAAAAGAACTATATCATTTGATATATATTATAGAAAATAGAAAAAAAAAAGTTCAATTGGTACACTTAATGAATCCAGTCTAATCCAATTTATTAATTCCAATGAATTGCTAGTGTAACCCGGAGAGTCTTTTGGTCAACGCACAGGAGGCCCCTTTATTTGTGCCAAATAACATAGAAAACGTCCTTGGAAATTATTGTGTTGCCAAACTGTACTTCACAAAAGTACATTAAGCACATAAGAAGTACCACTGTGATGTAGTAGGAACACAACGGTTCAAGTTTTATTCATATAAACTGACTTATTATTCAAAAAATATACTTTTAAGTATGAAAGAATAAAACCTTTTCATCTGTGCTTCATGCATCAAGCATGTAAGTCAGTTTGGCAGCAGAAGGGGGGGGGGTGACATGTGACAGGTAAATCTCTTATTCTTTTGTTTTAACAGTGAGCAGCCATAAATGAAATGTTTCCCCACAGAGCTAAACAGCATGAAGAGTAAAACTGCGAAATGCTTCGAAATTCTTGGAAAATGGCTGACTGTACAGAAGTAAATTGCACATTACTTCAAAGGTATAGTTTCCTTTTTCAATCCAAACCAACCCTGAACGTATTATTTTTCAAACAAAAACCAAAACATATATTATTAAAAAATAGGTATTGCATTAGCTAATTCACCAACAAAATAATATCATTAGCTGCTGAGGAGTAGCAGCGCTGGGCTCTGTGGGAGCTTTTGTTTCTTCACAAGGACCAACTCACCCAATTATGCATTTTTCAAGCAGGTTGACCAAACACATAGCACAGCATGGGAAACAGTGATGTTACAGCAACACAGAACTACTCATTAGTCAGAGCGTCTCACCACAGCACGCTGTACCCGCTCTGTCTGTTTCCTTTTTAAAAAAATTCACATCATGTTTCTCGCTTTGTGCTACGTGTTGCTTAGCGCTCGTGTCCAACCTGACCCCTTCATTAACAATGAGCGAGGATGAGGTGTGGTCCTGTCTTTCTCTCGCCGCTGTCCGCGCGCGTGTGTGTGTGTTGCTAACTGGTTTCTTGAAATGAAGAAATAGCTCCAGAGGACTCAAACAGAAAGTGAGGGTCCGGCACCGTTAGAGGGGCATGTGAAAAGATTAGCAAAAGGAGGGGGGAAAAATGGTGCGAGGAGGCAGAATGAGCTTCACATTTAACACGGTGTTCTTTGAAGAGGCTGGCAATTGTGCAAAAGAACATAATCAGAGGGAACAGATTAAAAAAAGACCGTAAAGAAATAGAAGATAATAGAAGATCGGACTCTCGGCTAGAAAGCGAAAGAGTGTATGTCAAACTATTGCTTTAAAATGTAATGTAATTTAAGCAGCTGGTGCTAATACATCCAAGACCGTAAAGATTGGTAAAGCTCCAACAATGATAAGTTAAATCAGAATTTGCACCAGCAGATCACCTTATTTTAGTATCCATTTAGTATCATGTGGGATAATGTGGCTAAATACCGACAGTCAAAGTTGGTTTGCAGAGTACGACTGCCAAGGCCATTGTCCAAAGATGTACTTCACTGAGAGGCAGCATAGGTGACATACGGTATGTATCGCAACAAAAGCACTGGAAGCGGATTTGTGTTCCAAAATGATATTCAGTTGGAACAAAAAATACACCAAAAAGTTGCACAAAAGGACATTTTATCATGGGATACTATTGGCGTTTTTAGTCAATTTAAGACGTTATAGGTTTCTGAAATGGGACCACATGTGAGAATGAAGTGGGCTGTAGTCATGAAATTGATCATTTAGTCTGCCTGATAGAAATTCAGATGGCACTTGTGTTTTTCCCCCCACCAGATTTCACATATTCAGAGCAGGACCAACCTGTCATAATTCATCAGATCTCATGCAAGGACTTGCTTTGAGCAGTTTCCCTTCTTCTCTCGTCTTCCTTATCACTTTAATTTTCCTCTGTGGGTTTTAAGGAGCAATTTGTCAGGAACCAAATCAGTCCAGTTTCTACTTGGAACAATAGCAAAACCTTGGGTGTTGCTAAAATATGTCCACACCAACCTAAAAAAAGGTCTATGTGGTATCCTGAATTTATGCAAGAGATAGAAAACTTAAACATATATACATATACTAAAAGTTTGAGCTGTGCAGAGTCTTTGAATCCTCAGCATATGTAGATTGATGTTTAGCGGAAAAGAAAAGAATGTCTTTGTAGAACACACTCAGTGAATTCTGATTATTGTTTTTCACTCAGGCTTTACACATTGATGCTTCCAGACAGGATAATAATCCATTTCTGTGGTTAACTCAAAACCGACATATTTGCCAAGAAGGACAAAAACAAAACCTCAGGTTGTTGCCGGATAGGAAACTTGAATTTTTTTAAGATGTCTCTATTGCATGTGTTGTCTGGAACAAAATGCTGCCAGAACGCGCACATACACACACACACACACACACACACACACACACACACACACACACACACACACAGACAAAGTGCTCACAATAACAAATATCTACAGATTGACAGACACAGACACACAAAGCATCTTTCTCAAGAGTCCTGATGCAGGCTACTTTGACCCTACAGCTATCACCGTCCCTGCTTATTTAATTGAGGACATTTTAGGCTCATTTTCCCAAGCTTTCAAAGACTTTATTTCTTCTTTCAAAAAATTCTTTCATGTGAGGCTCACAGATGCTTCGCTGACTTAAACCCAGAGTGCTTTAGAGCTCAACAATAAAGTCCGGCACAACAGAACCACCCTCCTCTATACCTGCTCTCAAACCCAATACTCAGGTCACAACGCTGCAATATTTCCCAAAGTCAACACCCTGAATCCTGCAGATGTTTTGATATGTCCTTTAAGTTATTCCGAAACAGCCGCAGCCACAGTTGAAAGGATAAAAAACATAAACTGCACTTAAAACAGCTGAAAATGACATTTTGAGCTAAAAATGCTGCATAAAAGCTGCATGGAGTCAACTAGCAATTCCAGACTGGATGACAAGAGTATGTGGTACACAATCAGATCCTGAGACATGCAAGAGGGGAAAATGAGAAGCTTTCAGAGAGTAGATCTTACATAATGCACCTGAGACAAAATATGTCATGATTCTTGCACCTACAACAGTCATGATATCCTGGAGAAAACTGAGGCATAACAATAGAAAGGTAACGCAATAACTGATTTGACTGGAAATCACATCACAATTATTTTTACCTTTGTGGTGCTTAAAGAAAAAGAGTTTCTGTTAAAATTGTGTCATAAACAACAATTGGTGACCAAGTTACTTGTAAATGTAATCAATTTCTCGTTACCCGTTAAAACAAGAATCATTACATTTCTGTTCTTACTGTACTTACTTCCGATGTTATTTTTCTACCCCTAAATGAGTTTCCTCATATCCACTCATGCAAAGACAACAAAAACAAGATGTAAAGTATCCATGCAGCCACTGATGGATGCCTATAGTTACACACACATACACTAGAGACACACATTTACAGCATCGCCCACCACCACCCACCTACCACACATACAATGAATAAAAAATCAACCACTCGTCTACCTGAGTATACCGAGGCACTAAATTAATTTCTCTTTCAGGGATTCAACTCGATTCGAAGCATGTTGACAATGACTGTCATCTTCTGTTGAATTAAAGCATGATTTAAAATGACCCCCGCCCTTTCCTGCCTGGTCACCCCTGAGATAGAAACACCATACCTCTATCTCTTCTGTAAAACTACTAAAGACTTCATTGTGTTTCTCTGACAATCAATGAGCAAGGGTATCAACTGTCTGTAATTTTGTCTCATGTATTCAGTCCATCTCTTTTGTGTATCTACGTTCTTTTCAAAAGAATGTTAATGGGACTTGTAATTGTACGTTTGGCAGTTATTATAACAAAACCGCTCTGATTGTGTGCATTCTTCTGTGAAGAGCAATGCAATTAGGTACATTAAAAGAGAAAAAAAGCTCTTGTGTTAATGATTCCAATGCGTAACTCTAAAGAAAAACTAGCATTTGTTATGTTTAGGCAAAATTCCAAATTAGCAAATCAGATAAGTGGTAAAAGTGGGTTTGTAAGACATGTATTTGCATAATAATGAAAGAATGCAAGTGTTGGTATGGAGGCCCAACGTGTTCAATATTAAATAAATAAATAATCAAAACTCAACTCATTATTATGAAATGTTATTTCATCACTTTTATTTTCATCCAGCAAACTCTATTATGAAAATAGTGAGTTCAGTTTTAATAATTTTCCTCAGTTATTTAACAAATTGTTGGTTCATTTATATATTTTACAAAATCTATTCATATGGTTATTTATTTCAGAAATACTTTTTTATTTATCTAACACTGAACACTTTGGGGTTCCATACACTGGAAACATTGTTCTTTTCTGGTTAACTCCATTAGTGTTAATTGTGAAATAACTTTAACTTTCTGACCTCTGCTACAAAATTATTTTACTGCAGATTTTCACTAACATGCTGATTTCAAGTACCAGGAGATTACAACTCACTTAGTAACTTTTCATTTATTTCTTTCACCCCAAAAGTGTTTCTTTCAGACTGAAAGGCAGGCACTGCTGTGTCTTTTTGTTTCTCTCTTTCTGATGGGCCTCCCTCTTCGTGATTGCACTCAATAATGGCTGGTTAGCAAGCAGGTTTGGGGCCCGTGGTGGGTCGTGATTATCACATCTCACGCTGGGTCGGCTGATGGCGGGAGAACCCCTCCTCCCGAGAATCCTTGTCACCTTGCTCGCTCACAGCCTACCGCCCCGTGCTACCCGCGCCGCCGTAATCCCAGCTGCGGCTCCACACTGATTATCCCACGCTGAGTCACTGGTGGTGGGGCCACCATCCCGCTGGCTGCGGCCTTGGCGTTGGGCAGAGAGGACAGTGCAAGGAATAGCTCTACCTGGTTACGTTTTTGTGCTCACGTTGAGTGTTTTGAAGCAAGGGTGTGCTTCTGAGGCTCTGTCCCTGATTAGACTCCGAACTTTCTCCATGTTGGGAAAGTTGTTTGGTCTGGCTTGCAGACACGGCCTCACACGGGAAGGAGATATGGTGTTCAGCACCAATCAGAGGAAGGTTAAAGGAGACGGGCGTGATGTTTGGAGTGGGCACAAAGGAGGATGATACAGAAAATGGCAAATAGGTGCTTAACGTGTGCTCCATGTGAAGTATGGAAAATTGCAGGCTCAAAATTCTTCCCCAGTTCATCCAAATTCAAGCACTGACAATGAATTGTGTCTTCAGCAGGACCCCATTTATGGCAATTCAAAGCATGAAACTACTCTTTACACAATCAAATATTCTAGACACGACCAAATGAGAAAATAACTTAATTTGGATGCCTCTCCACACAGTTGATGCCACAGAAAAATGAAGAATTAGTCATTAAATTATGAAAAGACTCGACTTGTTTTGTTTGCCCATAATTCACTGGTGTTTGCTTTGGGCTGTCATGGCGCTCATCTTCATATCCATCCTTTTTTTGGAGCTAATAGATTGCCAGCATGTACTTTGTGATATGAATGGGATTTTAATCACCCAGAACAATATGGTTTTTGGGTTAAAAAGGAAGAGGGACAATTGGGAAATGCATCCAAAATGGATACAAATGAAGGATTTTATTAGAGGCTCAAAGTGCCCTACACACCACCTATCTGCTAAGAAGCCCTTGACATTCAATATCCTTGTGTATGGCCAAAGGCTCCAGTATACTTCATGTCTCAGGGGCCGTATACTGTGAACCTACAGTGATCCTCATCCTGTTTGTCTCTTCTTTCTCAATCCACCCTCCCTTTACCTTCCTGCATCCTTTTAGCCATCCTCTCATCCCTCTTTGCATCCTTTCTATCGCTCTTTCATTTAGCACTGTGCATACTAATCCACTCTCTCCTTTCATCAGGTACTGACTGTGTCCTTTTCCAACCTATTCATCTGTCCCAGGAAAGCTTAACCCGACAACGTCCTCTTCCAGTATCCATCCACCGTCGATAAGTGTATCGCAGGTGTTGGTGTGTATCAAAGCCTGATATATCTTATTCCTCTATTCCTCCACACTGCTGCACTGGCTGACATGTTCCTTCATTACCATTGCCACTGTAGTTTCTTTTGAGTTGATCCCACAAACACCATCCTGCAGCTGTAAATACTCACTATTACGCTAAATGTGTATTATTTCGCAACTGGAAATAGTCCCCAACAAATGCACTATTTACTCCTGTTTGAGTAATGTTTGCTTAAAACTACAGTGACCAGCTGGTTGAGGAAATATCTCAGCCTTTTTTTAAAAATGAAACTTTTTATTTGCGAGACAAGATTTCTTCAGTAGGAATGAATAGGGTTGCATAGTCGTCGTTGGTGCTGTTTTGCCAGCATTAAATAATTTTCACTTTTTCTGCATGGTACTACCTCAAATTTAAACAGTCCACACTACTAAAGTCTCAAAAGCAACTTCACACTTTAACAAAAGCTTTGCCAAGCTCTGAACTATGTGACCATTCTGCAATTAAGATTCTTCTTTCTCTTCCCGTGAGCTAAGAAGTGTAACTGCTTGAATTTCATTTGGGCAAAGAGCATAAATCTACAACCTATGGCTGACAAAATCCTGTTATTCAATAAAAGTCGTATCTAGTGCAGGTGTAAAGAGAAAAAGACAAAAATACAAAAAACAAATAAAGTGAGTTAATTCAGTCAGTCAGAGCCGTAGGCAGTGGGCTTCTCCCTGCAGCTGTGACACCAGTATTAGGCAGACAGAGTGGAGGCTTGCCGCCCCACTGGGCCCATATGACAGGGCTCTAACTCCTCCATCCCATTCCAGGCAGGCCCTACTGTTAGGCAGCCTAATTGAATCCCAGCACAGAAAGCCCTATACATTAGAGTTTTTCAGCAAGACCTGGGATAGTGGCTGAAGTGCTTCGCTGCTTCATAATAGGGGCTGTTACCTATACTAGCCACATAACAGTATAGATGTGCGTGCATGCATGTGTGGAAGGTGCACACAAGCAACAGAAAGACTTATGAATGCCGCTACATGGAGTACAGTGAAAAACATGCTTACTGTACACATGGACACACACACCATTTTCCTCTCTTTTCATTCCATCTTCATTGCTTTTCTTTGTTTTCTCCGCATCCACTCTATTCCATCTCTTCTATATTTCACCTTATTGCTCCCTCTCTCTGAGTGTTCTTGGCCACACACAAACACACAAAACACACACAGAGAGCACGGCACCGTTTTGATTCTGCGGAAAGGGTTACGTCTTATTTTCTCCTCTATTACTCTTTTCAAAGGAAGGTCCAATGATTGTTGCTTAGGCGCAGACGCCTGCGGGGTGATTTCACTTCAAAACCTGTGGAAGCGGCATTTTCCAGACTCGCACCGAGGGGTCTGAGGGGTATTTTAGAGTGCAGAGGCATGTATTTAAATTAGACATGGCTTTTAATTATTTTGTCGCAGTGTAATTTCCTAGCTGAGGGCAGTCAATTCCTTGCTGAGGCTGCATTTCCATAATTCCCCAGCATCTCCAAGACGGCACAGTTTCAAAGTCCTCCGATGATACACCGCATAATATTAATTGAAACTGAAATGTCAGCTTTAAAGGTCCCATCTGTGTGCCGTTGTGATGTACAGCACAGTCACCTTTTCCCATTAGAAAAAGCAACACTTTAAATCCAAATAATGTTCAAATTAAATCATAAACAGCCAATAAACATAAAAGGAGATGGCTCCGGGCGAAAACAGTCTACAGATAGATTCAAATCAAAATGTAAAGAGGTCAGCCAGTGGTTGTATTATGCACAGTGATTGTGTTATTGTGCTGCTTTTAAGGTAGTCTAAATGTATTTCCTACCCCCCATCCTCAGGGAGCTAAAGAGAAGCATGTGTTCATTATAGGGGTCTGAATAGAGAAGGTGGAAGCCCCAGAGCCCCCCTTAATACTCCTCTATTGATTTCAGATGCTCTTCTACTTATCTCTCCTCCCCAGTTAAGGAAAAGACATTATTAGTCATGCTCACAAGCAATGACTCCAAATTAAGACAGCTTGAAAAATAAAATGCGGAAGCGGGTCAGAAAAAGTCGATGGTGCTGGATGTCTTTCTCAAGAGGTCGATGGCTTACACAATTTTACAGCAACTGGAAATTTACTTAAAAAAAATCTTGACATAAGGGCTGTTAAAGGTTTGGAGCATGAACAACTTAAGGCTGTTTAAGTTTCTGGCTGGTTAAATCATGCACCCCCTTCAAGTGGCTCAAATATAGGACATCAATTTTTCAGAGCCATATATTTTTTGGCCAGGTTTAAGCCTTCACCTCATCATTTTCTGTTAATCACAAGCCTGACCGAGCATGCTGGCAGTAAACTACAGCTTTAAAATGGGGTAGAGAGAGCCCACAAGATGCTGGCTAATGGGGCATATACATGGACGGAAGGTAAAAATGACCAAAAAGAAAGATACTCGCTTGAAGTTGCAAGACATCTATTGAAAAACAAACAGTGTACATTCAACATATTTTACGTTATCATGCCACAAGGCCTGTTATTCTGCTTTTATAAAATAAAAGTTTAAAATCTGTTTCATTTTACCTCCTCTATGGAGTCAATGGATAGATCAAAGACTCTCCAATTAACACCAGGCCTGACTAAGCAAGATTGTTTAATATCTTAAATATTGAATATGAGAACAGATTACGTTTCTATCAATTTAATATAGTGTGTGCTTCTATGTGTGTTGTACTTTCTGATCCCCAGTACAGAAAACCAACTGAGTTTTTATGGTTTCAACAGTGAGACTAAAGTATCAGCTTGCAGACTTAAACAGAGCGAGCAGTCTTCACTCTCTCACCATTCTGCTGACAAAAGGGAATATCTGCTAATGCCTTCTCCCTCCACAGTCCTCTAATCTATTGTAGAATGTAATCTAGGGATGTGTGTTGAAACAGATCAATTTGGCTGAGAGATTTCACCTCCTGATAGGATCCAATAGACTGTGTGGACTTTGAGCTGCATTTTAATGCGAGTCCGTTTTGACTGCCGTTGGTTGTGCTCCCTGCGATAGCTTGGTTCATGAGCAGAAGGTAATCATCCAAATAATGGATTTCCTAAGGCAAAGAGAGACTTGAAGAGATGTGTATGTTTTAAGTCTATCTAGAGTCCACCTTTTTTCCACATGATATCCCTTCTGAATTCACTATCTCATCAGAATCCACCTTTTACAACGATTTAAACGATGGGGGCCTTGAAGGAGTGATAAAAAAAGAGAAGAGGTGAGGAAATTGTTTGAAATTGCATCAGTGCAGAAGCAAGAGTAAAATGATATAGGTGAGAAAAACAATAACATCATAGAATAAACCTAATTGTGTTTATATACTGTTATGATTCTTAAAAAACAGGCTCAGGGGAAGTTTAAGAAAGATTACTTTACATAAATGTATGGATGTTTCATGTCTTCTTCAAAGTTCAATCTTCAAAGTTCTTATATACTTTATAGGCATAATTTGGTGCTACGTGGTCAATCATTAGCCCCATCATAGGTCTAGCTTTAATGAACTAGATACAACTGGATAAATCCCTGTAACATATGATGATAGTTCGTAGTAAAATACATTAAAATGAAAATGTCACAATACAGTGTCGGTCATTTTCGCTCCTCATCACTAGGATATATTCCAACACCTAGCCAGTCACTCTTTATGACAGATGTCTGATTAACTTTTAAAACAATGAAGTTCTACTGGCTCATATGGAAGCCCATTTTTGCCAAGAAAAAAAAAAAAAAAGTTAAGAGTGAAATGTTGAGAAATACAAATGACTGAAGTAAAAATGTCCACGGTGCATTCAAATTATAAGTTCAGATTTTAAGTATTTATACAAAATGTCATGACAATACTTGTTGAGATATTTCAGCAGAAGCAAAGTGGTGGAAAAAAGATTAAATGTTAGGAATGAAAAAAAAAAATACTCCTAGTAAGTGTGATTTTAAATGTTCACTTACTTAGTATCTCATCATTGTGACTTACAATTTATCATTTTTATCCTAAATTTTATTTATTGTTTTTTTCTTTTTCTCCTGGTGGAAGTGGGCTTCCATAGGCTTGCTATATAGAACATACGCAGCAGCATAATTAGACTATTAAGACTACAGCCTGTACAGCAATATACAAGTCATGCCAGTCTTCATTCAGATAGTGCCAACATTGAAAGGATTCTTATGGACATACAGTTGTATTTTCTGCTTTCCTCCATTGTTTCTGTTACTGTGACTTCTCTACACGGGCCACCAGCCTCACTCTGATAGCCACAATCAAGCTCACTAATAGAAACGCCAACAACAAATAGTGTAGACCCCCAAATGCCCTGAAGATAAGTGAAAAGAGAGGAAGATAAAGACTGAGAAAGTCGGTGAAAGTCAGTCGTAGAGAGAGGCTCAACTGGCACCGAGTCTCTGTGGGCTTCCACAGAGGATATGAGGAAAGGTGAAGAGCCGCTCTGATCATGTTTAATTCCTGTTTTTATTGGCCCTGCCACTGAAGGAAGCCTTTGTTACACACAGGCTGAGAATCATCACATGGGGAGAGAAAGGCTGTGCACACAACAGACAGGGACAGTAAATGAGAAATACTACAAGACAGGCTCAGCTGCAGTCACTCTCTCCTCATCTCTACCGCCCTCAGTTCTTCTCTCTGTTTACCACTGCTACTGCTTCGTTAATGATCGCTCAGCTCCATTAGGTGTCCCAGTAAGCCAGCATGTACACTAGAGAGCCGAAGTGATACCAGAACTTACGGGTTCTGCTCCAGAAATAAGAAAACCTCATTCAGAATCCCATTGACATTTGTAACGACGCTAATAACTAAAACACAGCCTTGGAACAGAGCCTTTCTCAACAGTATGTTGTGTGGCTGGCTTTGCATCGTTGTTTATTCAATATTTATGTTTTCAGCAGCGTTTTAACAAAGATAATTTCCCATAAGCCCAGGACGTTCATGGACTAAATGTCACGGCTCGATAGAGGAGGCGACTCCATGAGCAAGTCCATGAGCAAGTTGAAGGGTCACTGCTAGCTCAGACATGTCTGCAGCAGCACAGAGAGGACTAAGGTTTCAATTTCTAACAGTACGTGCTGTAGTGGATGACTCTTTGTATAAGAATATGGAAAAGAAACCCCAGGAACACTGCAACGACATGCCAAAATGTCAGCTGTGAAAAAGGCAAAGGTGCATTCTGGCTCACTGGGACACTTAATTAAACTGAGCCATCATTAGCAAAAATTTGTTTCACCTGTGCTTTTCCCGCTACAGTATGACAAGTTAAAATGTCTCTCTTGAAAAAGGTCTATTTTCTACAAGTCACAAGTACTTTACATTACTGTTGAGCATTTTCCAAAGCAAATCACTGCATTTGAAACCATCAAATTTGTTTTCAGTACTTCCCCGTTGGCCACAGGTTTCTGAGGTTTGATTTGCATATTGCATGAAAATCGACTTGTGGAGAACTTGTCTGTTTGTATTGTTGTCAAAGGTCCAGCATGATAATGTAGTGTCTGCTTTTCAAATCAGTCTGCACTTGCAGCAGCTTTAATATAATTACTTACAGTATCTCTCTCTCAAGTAAGTTTTAAGACTCTGGAAATTGATTTTAGAGGGATGAATGCAAACCAGCGGCTGCTTGGAAGGCAGGAAAACCAGAAACACACAATCTAAATATCTAAATATCTTGCTTCAGAAATAGTCAATAGTAAAGGAAAGTATGTGATTTGGAGTAAAATGATTAAAATATGCAAAACATTGGTATGTTCTTTTCAATCTAGTGTCTATCAGTGCTGGTGAAATTTACATATGGACAAATCAATGGCACCTTAGCAGTTGTGGAACATCTCTGTTTCACGTTGTTATGAAAATGCATGCAAATAAAGTTGCCTTGCCTAGATGTTCAGATGTTTTGTCAAATCTCTTTTTCCCACATCAAGAACGAACCTTCAAACACAACTTTTAAGCCAAGGTTAATGACCTTAAAGTGTCCTTAAAGTGCTGCACCACACTGAAGCGTATACAACTGATGCACCAGCTAAAACAGAGTGGGGTTCAACAAATTCCGATTCACTCTGTAAGGTGTTTCTGTTCTTTTGTCGACCCGCCTGAACAAACACAGTAAACATCACACCTTCCTCTCCTTTCCCGCACACACTGGGATTATCTCTCCCTCCTCACCAGTCCGGTCACGACTCCCCACCCTCCCTCTCCTCCAGCCTTGGGCTCACATTGTGTATTCATTACCATTAAAGAGTCCCCTGCTTGTCTCGCCATTAGGCCGCATTACTCCGCTCTACGCTTTCTGACATTGGTCACGCTCTGATCGGTAATCTGGTCGGCACTGATGCAGGATTTCCTTGCGGGGGCTCTCCTCACGTTGGCTGGGAGGTAAGACAGACACACACACACACACACACACACACACACACACACCTACACACACACACACACACACACACACTCACAGATTACATTATATGCCTCATAGAGTGTCCAGAACCAATGGCTGCTGCTTCTGATGACTTTCCCACCATGGCTGAGACCAATCAGAGCAGACTGGATTTACTCTCAATTCTGGGCTGGGGGATTGGGGAGTGCATGGGGCAACACAGTGGTGAATACAGAATTGCTGTGCTGCACTTATGATGGTTAGAGTACAAACAAACAACTTGAGCAAAAACCACAACCAAACCAAAAAAGTATTCACGATAGACTTATCTCCACAATCAAGAAACTTCCCGTGTGCCGACATATTCACTGTCCGATAGCAGCATTATCTCCTTCATCATCTCATTACAGTGTATGCGACTAGGTGCTGTGCACCAATTCATTATGAGAGCCATGAGCTGACATTTCCCCCTCCAGAATGGATCATTTATTTGGAGCACCTTGATGGCAGCAGCAGCCGTTAAAACCGGCGAGCCAATTCACAGACGGAGAGCAAGTTATTGTGACAGCCAGCCGCCTAATTGTTCATTTGAGGTAATCACCCGACAAGTCAGAGCAATTTCGAGCACAATGCCAGAGACTAATGGAGGTGGATGTGCTCGCTTGATGAGATCAAAATCACGGGGCCGCTTGCCTGCTGAGTGCCAGGGGCCCCTAAGAGGGCATCTTCCTTGATACTCAGAAAATTATCCGCACCTCTGTGGCATGACTGAGTACTCACTAGGGGGGTATTAGCAGGGAAAGTGTAGGATAGTGATAATATTAGTTTAATCTTTTTTTTTTTTTCAAAACTGAAGGGAAAGAAAAAGAATAAAGCCAGCGATGGAGAAGGGAAAAGCATATTGTTCTTTTTCATTTATTTTCACTCCCCAATCAAGATGGCAGCATGAGATGCATACCTCCGTTTTAGCATGCAGAAAGACACTCCTGCCACTGCTCTCTCTCTCTCTCTCTCTCTCTGTGTGTGTGTGTGTGTTTGTGTTGCATGTGATGGATGACCGTGCAGTGCCGGGGCGTTCTCGGTTTAATTGTGATGTCAGTGCATGTCTGTGGCAACCCCAGCGGTGAGCAGTGACAGACAGGAGTGTTTAGATGTGTGTCTATGTGTGTGTGTGTGTGTGTGTGTGTGTACACATCTTTGTCTGTAGTGTATGAGGAGGAGACCACAGAGGGACTCTGACATGATGTTGCTGGGGGGTGGGATTTTCAGCTCCGTTCCAGGCCTCAAGCAGACTCTCAGGAGACCAGTTCGAGGAGTTTGTTGGAGCTGCCGGCTGATCCGGGGAGTGGATGAGTCAGACAAGTGGCAGACTTCCTCAACAACTCGGTGGAAGTGTCAAGACAGGGAAAACAAACCTCCTTGGTGTGTGTTTTTGTGTCTTCTAGTACCTGGAAAAACACGATACACACCTCCTATTTCCTAGCTTACTCCAAGTGGCTACATCATTATCTCACAGTGTCAAGCCTCTTCAGCAAACAGTCAAAAAACACCTCCAACATACTAGAATACTTGTCCGCACTATTTTGCTTTTTGACTTCGGATCTGATTGACGGACAAAGCCTCCGCACTCAACACTTCCTATCGTTACTAATTTTACTGCTACTTTCCCCCCTATATAGCTAAAAATGACACATATCCTGGATGCAGCATTTGGATTATGAGTCATACATGGAGACTGGAGACCACCTGCAGTTCCTCAGGATGGTCAGAAGGTGGTGCTGTTGGACCTGAACTTCCAAAACCACCCCACGGTTCCTCAGACACAAATTGATAATGCATATTGCATTACTTTCAGGCAGGACAGATTTAGCTGTGAGTCAAGCAGAAGCATGTGGCGAAATCATTATTTACTCTCAGGCTTATTGGGAAGGAAACATTGTTTAAATTTAATAAAATGTTTTGGCAGGACGTGTTTGACTAATTTAGCCTGAGCCAATCAGATCATGTCAGTGAGACTGTAACTACTTTCCAGATAGGATTTTAAAATCTTCTAATGTTCTCTCTGTTATTAAAAGTCAGTTATTTGCAGCTATGATCCTTCCAGAAACAAATCTATTGAATAAAACGGTAACTAGACTACCATATTCTATCATGTGCATCTCCCTCCCTTCTTGCTATTCTGCTCAGGTTTGGAAATCCAGGAGTCATGTTGTTTGTAAGAGAGTGAGAGTCAGTCTGTCTCAGGAGCCAGAGTTTGCAGTGAACATAGTGTGGAGTTCTTCAGGGGGAATATGTAATAAGGAACATAGCTGCAGCTTCTCTCGCTTTCTGGGGACTAAGTTGTTCTAGACACACAGATAAACAGGCAGGCTGACTGGACTGGACGGAAATAGAGCTGACCAACTGTGCTCATCCTGTGCCAATTTAAGAATATGAACATGAAAACGGCAGACGATACCAGATGTGCAGAAGGGAAATAGCTTTTGATTCCTGCCAGACAGCAAATGGAATCATCACATCTTTCATGCAAAAAGGGAAGAAACACAACACAAGACAGAATATTACTGCCGAGTATACTTGCGACGTTGTTAAAGTCAAACAAAGTGAGCTTTTGTGCTGCAAAAATGAAACACGTTTGTTTTACATGCAATCACAATGAACTGCAGAAAAACATGGAATCTGTTCAAACAGCATCCAAGAACTACTTTAAATACAAAGAAGAACTGCAATGACCGTACTGCTGATGATGCAGCTGCGCCTTAGCAGAAGTCTGTTTCTATTTCATTCCAATTCAAAATCTTGAAAAGACCTTGGAGATTGCTCCAAAAGGGCCAACAGACTGTAATGTGATTTTTATAAAAAGGCCAAACATAAGAGGCTGAGATGCGGCCAGCAACGAGGTTAGAGCGTGCCGGCAAAGGTTATTCTACTGTGAAGCGGTCGCCTCAATCCATTTATTGCCACCACAATCCAGACACTGTGACAGAGTGAGGTGTTTGAAAATCCCTCGTGAAGGACTGTGTCTTCTATATGGATTTGTTTTGGTGTGTGGCGACAAAGAGTGTTTACACACAGTTGGTTTAGCTCAAGGTAGTTTCATTTCCCGAATCAATGACTCGTTTTCGGGGATCTTCACCACAAGGCTGAGCGATAATCGTCCACTGGTGGTGGTTTTTGCACTCGCAGCAATAACCCGGGTGACAAACTGGGCTCCTCGAAAAGGAAATGACACAGGAAATGCTTGGTCTGAGTCTGACCGGCGGATCCTCGTGTTTCAGACATCCTTATTGCCAGCCTGATCCTGCTAATGAATTCTGCCTCACAGTGCTTGTGCCCAGAGTGGCGGCATGGCACTGGTCACTGAGTGGGCTCAGGGGACAGTGAGGGTGTGAGATGCCATCTGTTGTGCCACTGTGCTCTCCGTTTCCCTTCGCTCAAATTCAACAGGAGAGAAAAGCAACAATGAAAGATGGTTTAGACCTCCTCTGCTTTCTGGAGTTTCACAAGAACCAGCGAGGAGTTGGAACATCTGAAAACTTTTAGCACAAATTACAGCTGTCACTCCCACTACACTTCGTTTTACGCAGGATCAATATGAGCTGTGAACATCCAGTGATTTGTAATAATTGCAGAGGCCACTGGCGATTTTAATTTTGACTCAGCCTGTCATGTTGGTTGTTTGTAAAGCCTCCAGCACAAATTACCTGTTTGTGCATTCTTGTGAAGACAGAAGTCTCCCTAAAATATTCTCATCCTCTAAAGACACAATTTTCATCTCCTTCCTGTCATGACAAATATAACTCATAATGACATTTTTAAGGTAACTTTTTGAACTTTAACTCAACTTTACTCTTCTAAATCAGAAACTGAGAGACTATCTTAGGATATACAAACATACAATGTGAGTAAACTGCATCACTTTCTATTAATGGATGTTACAAAATAAATGGGTTAGGAGGTAACTTATTAGTATCATGAATCAACAGGGACAACTGACTATTTAGCATTGGGCTAGGGTTAAGGTACTTTTATGAGTGAATGTGTTCGATCTTATAGCTGGTATAACTTTTAAAAAAAGTTATAATCCTTAAGATTTTCGTGAAATCAAATCCTGTTTTTGATATTATTTATGGTCAGCATTTTTTGTGCAGCAATAGCCCGTTTTTGTTAGTTTCAGTGGATGAAAATTGACTAGCTAATGCATGTGGGATTCTCAGGAAAGGATGCCACTTGTAATCTAGCATAATATTATCTGACTGATAACAGCCTTACTGTTCTCTTTATACTGTATTTAGTTGGGGTGGCTTTTACTGTAAAGAAGCCACAGGAGCATGAAATCAGATCTGATTGCTCACGGCAAGCTGCAAAAAGGCCAATTATTGACTGTCTTCTTTATTAAAACACCATCAGTTGGTTTGGCTTGGTTGCCCTATAAACAGATCCATTAGTTCTTCTTCTGTACAAAGTAGCTGCTCAAGGAGTGTTTGTTTAAAAATAATAAACTGTTAAAATGTCTATCTGTGTATTAAAAAAACACAGAAACTGGCACGTTACTCTGTGTTTGGAGACTTTCTCCACACTGCTCTTGAAAAACACTATTGGCTTGTCATGGCTTGCTGGGCTGCACCCGTCCTGGCTGACAGTGCCAATAAAGTCCATTCAAAACAGAGCCAGCACACTTGAAGTGAACTATTTCACACCGTGTTTGTTTTTTCACCCGTCAAAACTGAGCAGAAGTCCAGTATTATCACACTTTGTTAGATGGGGAATTTTCCAAGTTTTTGTTTCAGTGATATTAGTACATGGCTTCCACTCAACCTTCCATCATGAAAATCCATACTAAGAGTTAACAGCTCTGTGAGGCTGTACTGCTCATTGTAAAGAAAAACAAACTGTTAGATAGATTAACCAAAGTATTGGACAGATTTCACAAAGACCATGAATGTCTGCACCAAATTGCATTGTAATCTATTCATTAGTTGATGAGACGTTTCATTCTGGTACCACAAATGTGAACCTGCTGGTGGCGCTAGAGGAAAAGTCAGGGGATCACCAAAGTCATTAGGATTCATCCTCTGGGAACCATGAATGTCTGTACAAAATTTAATGGCAATCCATCCAATAGGTGTTGAGATATTTCACTAAAAAATGAAAATGTCAACCTCATTGTGGCACAAGAGGAAAAGTCAAAGGGTCGCCAGAGTCATTAGGATTCATCCTCTTGGAACCATGATTGTCTGTACAAAATTTCATGGCAATTCATTGAATAGTTGTGAGGATATTTCAGTGTGGATCAAAGTGTTGGACTGACCGACCGACCGTGCTATACCCACGTCGCTAGCAGACTTCCCATTACTGCAGAAAGCAACCTTTAAAATCCTACTTTGCTTTTGTGACTAGAGCTTAAACCAAAGCAGACTGTTTCTCTGCATGACTCAAAGAACATTCTCAAGACAAATGGATCTGCATCCAGTGAAACTGTGACATCCCACTGACAGAGTCCATCATTAAAAGCTAAAATCACAAAGTCTCTGTATTGACAGGATGACACCCTTATTCTCTAGTTTTATGTCCTGACAGCCATTTTCTTGACAGGTTTTCTTCAGGTTCTGAATCTTGCCAATTACTGTAAAACTCCAAAAACAGCGAGGGGGGCATTTAGCATTCCTCAACAACACATGCAGAATGCAATGTGCCTGAGGATATATATATAAAAAAAATCTTATCCTTCATCATGAAACTCTAATCATACAATTATACAATTATTAACTCTACTCCCTGGGTTTAAATTAACATTTTCACACAAGGTACAAGTCCTTATGAAATAAGTAAACAAACAGACCAAATCAACTCTCTCTTTACTGTAATGTTTCTATTCATCTAACACCCTGTTACTGTTTGTTTCTCATTCACACAGAAAATACACCACTGTTGTACAGCTCTTTGTGTGATCTTTGTTCCTTATTTCTCTGCAGCTTTGCAACGCACAAAACAGACAAGCATTTCCGCCTTCCTCTGTCTCTCTCTGGCTTTTGCTGGGGAATTGAAGCTTATTGTGTCCAATGTAGCAATCCAATTATGAAGCAGGGCTCTGTTACAAGGTTGCCATGACAGAATCAATGAAAACAATATAGGAGAGTCCCATTTTATACATGTGTTACTGGGAAAGGTGCCAAAGACCTTATTTTGAAGGAAAATGTCAGCATTCCAAAGTAAGTCAACAACAAATGGTGTGAAGGGGATTCAAAGCGAAGCCGGAAGTCAATTATTTGCAGAGTTAAAGAAGCAAGAATAGGTAAAGTAGTGCAGAAAAAGAGTTCATACCATAGGGAAGTTCTCCAACAACTGCAAGTTATAATATATCTTTGAAAAATATTTAGCAAATTGGCCCCGTTACGCAGAAGAAATAAGCAGTCAAGCATCATTTTTACAGTCATCACCATCATTCATGTCATAAGTAAGTGAGACATCTTGCAAAGAATTTGGCAACACTTGCTATAGCAAATATATACAACCCAGTAACTGGAGGTTACCCCAACAAAGTCGATGGATTCTTCAGTTATAATGCCCACACATTAATCATGATGCAAATTGTCCTTGCATAAATCGCACAGTCCATTCCACTTATTTCACCACCTTATTTCGGTAATTACAAGAGATACACCCGTTTCTGTCCCATCATCATGGAGCAGCAATGAGCCTTTACACTACCTGTAATTGTTGCACAGGGCGGGTCGCGGCAGCCTCGCTGAACTTCAGACTGGTGTGGAGGAGGATGAAGGCTCGCTTCCTCGCCTCTTTCAGCGAGAGAGCAAAGGCCTCACTCAACCCACATCTGTAGAGGGAGACGAGGGGAGAGGGAAGCGAGGCTGAAGCGAGCCACCCACACGGCGATTGGAGATGGCAGAGGGGGGGCCAGACATGCTACTCCAAAGCGTTTGTGGGGGCTATTTGTTTCACAATCAGATACTATTTTCAGAGAGATGGAAGAGCATGATTTGCAGAGATTACACCTGGTTCTTGTTTCCTTCCAATAATGATTATACAAAAGTGGGATTGACAGTCAACATTATACCTTTTGAGTCCTTCTATTCTTTTAAAGCTGGAAACTGCTCTATGAAAATAACTTTTTCTCCATCAAATGAAAGATGCTTCAGAATAAACTGAGTAATTTGTGTGAATGGGTGAACACAAGGTGGCCAACCCAGCCTCGGGACCTTGCTTTAGTGTTTCTAAAATGATATCAAGTCAAGAAATTGAACCTGCTTTTATCAATCACAAAAACACCTCAACACGATTGTAGAAGGTGAGTTGCTATAAAAAAAAGTCCAGTCCAACAATACAAATTCTATATCCTGGTGGCCTGGAGGTACAGCGATCGCAACGTTCCCAGTTCGATTATGGGCAGGGACCTTTGTCTTCCACGCCTCTCTCTCTCTCTCATTTCCTGTCACCTCTCTACTGTCCACTTTTGAATAAAGGCACAAAATACACCCCTAAAAAGTTACCTCATCTGCATCAGAGAATTTTAATCTGGGTGGGTAAAATAAAAGTGTTTGCCCTTCCTTCATCATCACCGCTAAGATGCCCTTAATCAATGCATGTATCGCCCAACTGCTTCTGGGGAGCTGCTCAGAGGACAACACGTGATTGTGGTTTTACTGGGCAGCTTCCAGCAACTTCCAGGTGTGACTGCAAGGAACTGTGTGAATGTGGAACACAGTTCCAGAAAAAGAGAGCATTGCTCTCAGTGAAACTAGCCGAAAGGTTAAAAAAGGGGTCTAAGTCCGGTTTGTGTTCTTCCGGTACAAAAGAACAACTGTAATTGACTGACCATGAGCTAGCCTGGTTCTACTGCCCCAACCTTCCTCCTCCTTCCTGCTTCTTATCTCCTAGGAGTGTTTACTGGCGGTAATTAGGCCATTAATCAAGTTAATGGAACTTCCCTGAATGGGCTAACTGTACTCTCTCCCACAGAGCCGTCTCACTTCGCCCTGGGACTCCCCCTGAGGGTGAGACTTCCTGGTTCACGGCCGGGAAGCGCTGGGCTGGCCCGTCCATCTGTCAAAGCCACATCCTCAGCCTCTGATTCTGACATCCACATACTATGTGTGCACCACGGGAAGGTTACGTATCAGATGTAACCACTGTCAGCATGGTCTGCTGCACTGCTATAGACTGCTGAAGTGATACCAGCTTTGATGACAGAATGGCTGTGAGCGTTGTGGCCTTGGCGTAATGCCATGCCATATAGCAGACCTGAGGAAAAACTGCAGTCGGATGTTTTTTTATGGTTGGGAAAATGAATGGATGGATGATTTCCATCAGTTGCTTTATTGAACGCCACTGTTGTGTCCAAATTAAACATACTCAGCACTTTGTAAGGCTGTGTACAGCATACGTATTAGCACTGCAAAACCTATGGTAAGCTCAGAAAGAACGCAAGGTGGATCTTAGAGGTGGTGCGATTGCATACAAAGTCACTGGAAAGACACAAGTAGGTGCAATAGAAAAGTAGCACGGGGTGACATGAAACGAGACAAAGACATGTCCATGCAAGTAAATATTTTAATTTGAGCGAAATATTTGCACTTATCCTGGCGCTTTATGAATCTATTTCATAATAAACAGAGACAGGAAGAAAAAGGAGAGAAGACAAGACTTCTTGGTGAGTTCTGCTGTCACACAAACACGGTCGATAAGTACATTGCTAGCTTACAGCTAACGTCTACACAGTCGGTACTGTCAGTGGCTGTTTGGGGCAAATAAACAGCAACTGCACATTGCGCAGAAAACGGTCCAGCGGTCAAATTAGCATGAATAAATGCAGCTCTGAACACACCTTTATGGAACAGCTTGTGGTGGAACCTTTAACCATAGAGGTGGCAGATCAGAAAACGCTCAAATGAACCATTATTGTACAATCACATGCGGTTTGGAAAGCACCAACAAACAATGTCAACCTGATGACAGGCAGACAGATGAAATTAGAAAACAAGGTTGAGGGGGTGTGATGGCTGTGTTATTGAGATCTGAGATATTGGAGTTGGAGAGGCTAATCATTTTGGAGGCAGTGTGTGTAATCCAGAACAATTTGTTCTTGCTGGAGAACAAAAACCTATGCGATGAGAATTATCAGAAAGATACCAATAGTCACATAAAAACTGTACACATTGTGGCCTTAAATATACTGAGAAATTCGCTAATGCTCTTTTTGACGGCACTTTTATACACATAGACTTGACAAAGCTGGGTTGAACATTCGTCAAGGACACATTCCTTGTAAATTTGTTGCAAGGAAATCATGAACTTCTGTGATTCAAGCTATTTTTAATGGTACAAAGGGTCTCCTTCACATTTACAGCTGCACAAACAGGCTTTTTATAGTAAATAAAGCTATTGTTACTCCAGATCTAAAGCTAATTTCTGTGATTAAAGCTACAATAAGAGATGCCAATTCTAACCACAAGGCCAATGTGCTTTTCCACAAAAATATACTATTCCCAAGACTTAACAAGATGGTTGCAGCAGTATCTTAAACAAACAAGGTGTTGTGGGTTTATTTGCCTGAATTGATGCAAATAATTTCCTTCCATCACTCCAGACATGCTCAATCAACAACACAAGCATTCCAGTAAAATAAAACCTAAGTGTGGTGCCTTTGGTTGTCTCACCAGTGTTCTCCCTCTGGCCATTTTCTTCTCCGTCTCTGGAGTATTCAATCTTCTGCCCCGCCAGCAGACCAGAGCTCATCCCAGTCTGCCTCCCAAACAAGCCGCGGTGTAATTGCTTGTCAGAGCTGTCCGCGTGCCTGTTTTTCTTCTCGCTGCCACGCACCTGACAAGAAACACATATTTACACACAAAAATGAAATTACAGGCAATTTGAGAGCAGGAGCTTTGGAGGCAACGCCTGCTATCGAGCTGTCCGAGTCGATGAACTCCTCTCACCCCTTGGCTCTATATCAGCTTGAAACAAAAGGTGGAGATGGAGAAGAAAACAGAGATAGAAGAGAGAAAAAAAGAAAAAGAAGAAACACTTAGGGAATTCTGGCTTGGCCTCCTGACCAGCTGCCATTCATGTCATTCTCTATGCATTATACTTCCTCCACTGCTCACTTTTCCCTTCTCCTTTGACAATTACCTCCTTTTTCTTAACAATATTACACAACCAGTATTCAAATCACTATGTCATGGAGGTCGAACTATGTTGCAAAAAGCCACCGGGGCTGAATGATTAAATCTCCACAGGTTTGCCTCTTAAGGTGTTATAATGACATACTTTAACTGACTGCGTTGAGGCAAAAGGGAATTAACTGTATGATTTGCCGTTATAATTACCTACCTTAACTAATTACAGTGACTCATTTAGATGAAGGGGCTGGAGCTGCCTCTGGAACATTTATTGTAAATGGAACATTTAATGTAAATACTAGTTTAAATTGAGAAAAATCAGTGGACAACTACGTAAAAATGATTCAACAAACAGCACCAGCTTTCTCATTGATACCCTCTGACTTTTACCATTGATTTCTTATTATGTTTGTGTAATGGATTCAGAAACCAATTAAACTGATTACACAAGGACTTTGACACTTTTAATTTCTAAATGAACGTGTTTATTCAGACAGTCTTGGGTGCAGGTGTATTGACATTTTGGAGGCAAATTTTTGGTTCAGCCTGAATCTCACTCACAAAACGCCTATTTAAGCGGGAGTCTGATTCCTGCTGCATTACCGAGTGACATTATTACAACACATGAAACAAAAATGGTAAGAAAAAATGTCTTTTTTCCTGCAGGTTTGTTCAGAAAAAGCATTTCTGATCAGGACCTCAAAACAGCCCTTAATTGTCACTCATACATACAATCGCTAAATATACTGTGTCTTGCACTTGTTTTGCTAAGACGCTTATTTTAGACAAGACTTCTATCTTTCTAACTTTACTCTACTGCCACACACACTGGAACCAAAACCATCAGCAACACCTGGTTGGAAACATAAGGGCATCTCATGTTGTCCTCTTCTCAGGACTGCTTGGGCATGTACAAATTGTACAAATCACTCTCCTGTAAGTTTTGCTGCACGTTAGGACCTATCGCAATCCCCCTTATCAACACCTGTGTGGGGTGTTCAGGACCATTAGGAATAAACTGAACATTTGAAGATCTTTTGATGAAGATCTACTGTAGCTAAAGAACGTGACTGGATACATGTGCTGGCGTTTGGTGTTAAAATGAAATCAAATGAAATCAAATAAATTAAAATTAAAAATGAGAAAAAAAAAATCTAATGAAACTAGAAATTTAAATATTCTAATAAAGTACATTAGAAGTTAAAAGAAAATATTTTTAAATCAAATTAAATTAAAAATGAATTCAAATAAAAATATAAATAAAATATTTAAAATTAAATTAATTAAATAATTGAATTAAAGATTAAATTAAATTAATATGTAATCAAATTAATTAAACAGTTTTTAAATTTAATTGAAAATACAAGTAGACCCAATCAATAGATCAATAAATCAAATAAAAACTGAATTAAATTAAATTTTATTAAAATTAAATTATATTTTAAATTCAATTCAATTAAAAAATGAATTTGGTCAAAACTACATTTAATAGATATATTTTCTATTTATTTATACTTCATTTAAACTACAGTACCATGCAGATATGTACCATCTTAAAAAATGCAGGTTCTGTAAGCTTTGGTTTTTTTTATACTGCACTGCATATGGTCATGTACCCTGTTTCTACCTATCTCTTTGGTGTGTTTCTTGTGCATCTTGTGTATTGTAACTTGTTTTGTCTGGCCTTGTCTTAGCTAACCTTATCTAGTATTTCCCTTGCTTAGTTTAAATTATATTTGCATACTTTCCCACTTATGAATTCTTATCACCTTTGTTGCTGCAGGCACTTAGTCTTCCCTACAGGCAACAATAAAAGTTCATAATTTTCCTTTGTCCACAAAGGCTCATCACCTTGTCACAATAAACTCCCTGTATCTGAATACAACAGCTGGAAAACATCTGTATAACAGCAGCACCAGCACCTCGGCTACGTAGAAAGAAGAATCTGTATGTCAGCCATGTTTGTGGGTGTTTACTCCTGAGCCGAATTGTGTTTGACATTTGTTCCAGACAGATCTGTTTGGGCCTGGTGGTATTTCGGGATGAGAAGTCAACAGAGGCAAGATGCACAGCAAAGATGTGAGAAGGGTCGTGATGGGGAAGCCTATGATTGATATTCCCATTAGCCACCTGACAAGGTGAGGACAAGGCTCTGATAATGATTTGTGACACATTAATGAGCTTGTCTAGCACAGACAATACCTGATCAGCCCTCTTACCATTTAACCTTTGATACCAATGAGGGAAATTGCAGGCAAATAAGGGTTTTGTGTCACTTGCAAAGACAGAACATGACTTTAAAAACAGTGCAGTAGATAGGTGTTTGTAGCTGATATGGCTGGGAGTTCAGGGGACACGAATTTGAGTTGTGCTAAAATACAAAACTTTTTCCTTGTTTGTGTCTTTTTTAAAAGATGAAGACAGTTACATTTCTTTTCTCTTTGGTTCTAACTGACTAATTTCTACTGCAAATCCTCTTTCACCTTGATTCATTCCTACCTGAAGGATGGTGTATGTTTACATGTTGTGTGCAGCTTGTGACTTAACTAGTTTATCCTTCAACGGTAGCAACTAATGCTTCAATTACAGTACAGCTACTCCCTTGAGAGAAAAAGGACATAATATATGACTTGTTTACAATGGTATTTAGAATAGAATATTTTGTGTCCTCTTAGGATATGGGTATTTAATGTTGTACAGACCACATTGAAGATATTTCCACCATTTAGGCTTTTCAAATCTCAGCATACTGTGCTCTAAGCATGCACAGTGCATAAAAAAGTAAAAATGAAAACAGAGGTGGCTAGAGGGTGAGTCAGGAATACTGTAAACTGTTTTGTGTCTCCTTCCATTTTTCTAACAAGCTTGGAGAAGTGACCGTAGTGACTTGTTCTGTAAAAATGGCCACTATTAAATTTTTACCCTCCCAGAATTCAAATGCAAAAAAAAAAAAAAAAAAAAAAAAAAAAAAACAGAGGAAAATATCGAAACCACACAGGGTCAAAGCTGACAGTCTGTTAGTCCTTAGCTGTCCATCATGAAAAATGCAAACCTAAAAGTGGCAACCATTAAAAGTTGATTATTCTACGTTGCTTCAGCTTCATCAGCCATTTATTAGGGTGCAAGGACACTGTGTATACTGTAGGAGAAATCTAAGAGAGGTTGATAACAAACCCCTTCCACAGCTTCCTACATAGGGCAAAACGCACACCAAGGTAGAGGACAAATATTTGCTATTTAAAGCAGCTATAATCAATGGATCACATGACTACTTGTTACTACAGTTAGGTGCAACTACAAGCAACCTCTTTCGGTTGCTTGTAGTTGCACCTAACTGTTCCTCTCAGCTCTATTGAGCATTTTAGCATCTTTCATTTCCTTGTTTTGGTTTTTTGGCCTGCAACTTTACTGGTTTGACTCACTGTCATAGCATCGTTTTCAGCCACAGGAGGCAGCTGTTTTCAAAGAAAAAGCTCTAAAAACCCACTGTACATTACCAGCCCAGCACCAACTAGCAGACAAAGTTAGCGACTAGCAGCTGATGAGCCAGATATTTCTTTCAGGAGGGGTAGAAGTTTCCACTCTGTGTGTGACATTCAGAATCTTTACTATAGAAAAGAGTATAAGATGCAAAAGAAACGTTTTTATGAAAAAAGCCATAATATTTTACATTTTATGTGAGGATTGTTTGCTAGTTTCGCAAGTTTGCTACAAGGGTGCTAATGATAGAGGCTATAGTACTGACTATGAACAGAAATTAAGAAATTCAATTTCAAATGATTGTTTTGTATTGTGATATCATATTGTTTTTTATAATATCTTATCCATACAGTTTTTCTAGGTCAAAGCGTAGTAAAGATTCATGTTATAAATCCTAAGGGTGCTCTGATTTGTGTGCAGGTATCTTTGTATGGTATGTTTAGAAAAACTACCTGTGTATGTGGATGGATGTGCTGAAAAATCTATTTTTTCTCAGGCTATTTTACAGGAGGCAGTCGATACAGTATTTTCCAACACCTTCCTGCTCAAACAAGTTTGTGTCTGTGTTTATGTGTGTGTTTGTGTATTGATGTCATCCCGCCACCCCTCCCTATACCGAACCCCCCCCCCCATGTCCCTCATTGGGACGCTGTCCGCCTAAGTCTAATCCCGGGGGAGCTCATTAGAATCAGTGGAGAGGAGAGGGCCCCAGACAGGGTCAGGACAAACTGCACTGCTGAGCTGCATAGTGATGCCTTCCGCTCTGTCTTTATGTCTGTTTGGTTTGGCTGCATGTCAGTTGATCTGAGCGGATGGCAGATGAGAGATTGGCCCGTTCAAGCACTTGACAACCATGTTGAACACCCACACGCTCACACATGCACATATAAACACACATATAGACACATACGGAGCCACGCACACACATCCACTGACATTTGAAATGCCCACTCCATCATGCATGTTTGTGTGTGCGTATATTGTGCTCACGTGCCCAACTTTCTCAAATACTGATGTGTGATCAGGCACACACACACAAACAGAGTTGTCACCTCCCTGTCATGCTACAGTCAGCAGCGTCCTGTGTGGTGTATGACAATAAGAGAGGGTTGTGAGCAAGGTCAGACACACTGCCACCCACATGACGCTCATTAAAAGCTTATGAATCTCAAGTGGAGTCCTGCAGATGTGCATGACATGTGTGTGTGTCAGTGTGTTTGAGCATGCTTGCATGTGCAATAAATGTGGGATCTCTGTATAACCATGCAAAGAAGATCAAGCAAAGAGAACTTTCAATGTGTAGTATAATCAAAGCTTTTGTTTGTCTGTCCTACTTTTTAGACAAAATAGTAACAATTTTGGACCATTTGAACATCATCTACAGGGGTCTGTGTCATCCCCATTTTTATTTGTATTCAAATTTTTTACTTTAGAAAAAGTACCACTACCGCACTGTAAAAACATTTGTTACAAGTAGTCCTGTATTGAAAATGTTATTTACGTGAAACACACAAGTATTATTAGAGAAATGTTCTTAAAGTGCCCTGTGAGTGTTACGCAATTATATATGGAGCTACAGTATTTACACACACACTGTTAGATTCACTGGTAGATTCATCTATAACAATGCTTTATATTTTATAATCTCTTAATTTTATTTGTTAAGTAACTACAAACTATAACTGTCAAAATAATGTAGTGAAATAGAATGTATACAGTAGCATAAATTGGAAATAAGTACCTCAAATTTGTACTTAAGTACAGTACTTGAGTGAATGTACTTTTTGTGTACCACAACTGGTATCAGTTAAAACATAAGCTTGCCTGGCAGAAAAGCTGATCTTGGCCCAATTTTGGCTAAACAGCATTGCAGTCAAATACAATATTTGCGAGCCCACATTCCAGGTAAAACACCTTGTAGCATTGCAAGGCCACACGGCTTCTGATACCAGGAAAAATATCATCATTTTTATGGGCTGTTTGGTAGGCGAGAGCAGTTCAGTTGTGGAACAGACAGCAGTGGAAAATGTGGCCTTATTATTGATTTTTTTTTCACATTTACACATAATAATAAAATTAAGAAAAGGGACCTACCCCGAGTACTGTTGCGCGTCTTTAGTTGCCGTTTTTGCTATGGGGCAAACAACCTGTTGCATTTCTTCCCCCCTGGAACTTCAATTCAGTACCATCTCCTGAGCAGTGCCAACATTTTGGTTCAGGAAATCGCCCCGTACGTGGGTGGAGAACAGTGGAAACAAAAGCAGAACTTTTGATATTAGTTATTGGCCCAGGTTGTTATGTTCCTGTTGTGGAAAAGGCCTGAAAGTCTTCCTATGAAGGTTCGATAGGGTTAGGATAAGGGTGGGTATCTTTAAAATGTGGTCGCTCACCTGACCCTGCGTGCTTACTGCCGGCTTTCTTGTTCATCACCATTCCTGGTAAGTCTTTGACGCTGCTCCGCTGCCATACTGCTCACATTTTGAGTTATACTGAAATGGATGACGAAGGGTGAGAAAGGCCAGAGATGCTGTTATTGCTCCACAAAAGCCTGTGGACACATAAAGAGTTTATCATCTGGGTGAGCAGAGAGCAAACTTGCTAATATCCTGAAGCTATCACAACACTGTCCAATGAAGTCTGATTGACTCCATACATCAACAAGGGTGTGTGCGCACATCTGTATGCCTCTGTGTGTGTGTGTGTGTGTGTGTGTCCCAGCAGAGAGAGAGAGACAGGAGACGGAGATAGTTTGACGTTTCTCCAAGCTTTCTGGCGACAATGAAATCACACATACTCACACGACTCACGACTTTGGTATAATTGGGAAAGTGCTGTGAAAGATGCTGTTCAGAGAGTTGGGGGAGGCGGTGTGGTCACTGGAGCTCAGTCAGGGAGCAGGAAGGCAGTGGGGTGTTGGCTGCTTTTCCACCCGCCGGGGGGGCCACCTATTATGAATGGACGAAACAGCAGGACGGGAGGCTTGATTGGAAGCAACCGGAACCTGTTTGTTGTTTAAAAAGCCTCTCTCTCTCTCTGTTTATGCCTCTCTCCTTCGCTCCCTCCATCTCTGCGTAATTAGGGTGCTGGCTGGAAGAATGATCAGCTGTCATCCCCAATGGTGGCCCTCCACTGCCTGAATGTCAACACTGTCTGAGACCTCCTGTCTGAGTGAGCAGCACACTCAATTAGAGACACTCAGTCACGGCAGGAGCTGGTAGGACAAACACACTGACACATTTACAAAGCCACAATCATGCACACACATACATATGGGAGAACAGGCCACTTTCAAGCTCTAAGAGTACATCCACATATAGAAAAAAGGATCAAAAACACATGCACAGGCGCACACAGTCATCTTGATTCATCACAGCGGTCGCCCCGTTGTAGCCCTCAGTGGTTACATTAATTAAAACACATAAAAGTAACTATTGCTTGCCTTTTCTCACATTTGCAGGAATCCCTCCGCTGGCAAACATCACTCCTGGATTAAAGCGGATGCAGATAGGCAGTGGGGTAGATGCCCCCTTTGCTCCATTCGGCCGCATCAAAGTGTTCAGAGTCGAAGGGCGAGACACCAAAGAGAACTTTTTCTCTGTGTTTCTGTGTCAGTAACATCTGAAGTGTTTCTTGCACTTCTTAAAAGGGATTCACGGCTTGTTTAATGTTGTGTAAAATACACTTACAGGCCTCAGTTAGCCAAATGGAGATGAAGTCCACAACAGTGGCTTTATAGAGAGTCAAAGTGACTCACAGATTCTGTTTCAAAAGTAAGAAATTGAAATACCCATCTGCACTAATGCAAAATACAAGACATTTAAGTGTGTAAAGCTACATTTTTGAAATTTCTGTAACATCATTGTTTATTTGTTATTTCTTATGTTCAGGCAGACATCACAGAGGGGTGCAGGTTTTGGCAAGCTTAGAGGACCAACGTGTTCATTGTAATGAAGGACTATGCCACCCAAATGCAATGCATGTTGCTATATTTTGTGCTACGCTAAATATTAACCAAAAGCCAGCAGGTGGTTAGCTCAGCTTGGCTCAGAGACAAATGAAAATATGGGGAAACAGCTAGCCTTGCTCTGTCCAAAGCTAAACAAATCTGCAAAAATGTAAAAATGACAAATAGGGGCAGTTTTATAGCCTTTGGACAGAGCCAGGCTAACTTTTTCCCCCTGCTTCCAGTTTTTATGCTAAGCTAAGCTAGCTGTCTGCTGGATATCGCTTCAGATTTAGCATACAGATGAGAGAAACATTTTAATTATTCCTTTAATAGTTTTTAAACAGCGATGGAATTGTATGGCACAAGCTATATCAGGCTGTACACAGAATAATTGTTATTAAGATAAATTAATTGTTGGCTTCACTTTTTTTTCATGGTAATCTTGTATAATATAAAAGCATGACACATCGCCAGCCTCATCTATTAACAGCATTTCACATCAAGTAAAGAGAAGAAATGCTTTCTGCCTGTATTTGCTTAATTTCTTGCACAGTTCAGCATCATTTTCTTTGACAAATTATAGAGCTGCTACAGACCATCTGGACGTCTCCAGGCCTCTTTACATGTTAGGGATTTAGCTGATGCTATTATCCACAGTGACGTCCAGTATGATGAAGTGAACAGGTAGGGGTTCGGTGCCTTCACTAAAAAAAACCAGCAGGACAGGAAGCGACTGATGGATGTGCGTTAGCTGTTGCAAGAATTAAACCTGGGACTATTTGGTTACAGAACAGTTTTGTCAGCTCATGAATCTATGCATTTATACGTCAAACTATTTTTTTCTCTCACTTGCAATTTCAATCCTTCACTATTGACACATGCACAAATGGATGCATAAATGGATGGAGCTTCTCACAAACCTCCAGGCCCTTGTTCAAGGCTCTACCAGAGCCCAGCAGAGCCTGACAAAGGAGTATTACGTGGTTTACCCAGCATAAATCTCATATTTCTCCTTCCTGTCTGGTAGCTTTGACACGTAATCGACTGTGCATGTATGACAGAGTCAGAAAGTGTCAGTGTGATTTGAGGAATTGCGTGTGGTGGTGGGGTTAAATGTTGTAAGTAAGAGGGAAACCAAAGAGATATAAAATACAGATTTATGTTTCATAAAGTGCATTTAGTTAAAGGATAATTAAGTTTCGAATTAATTAGTGTAAAGAGATTCTTTGTCTTTCCTGAAAGAGTTTTTAGGCATGCTTTCATGAGAGCACATGTGTGCAAATGTGTGTGTGTGTTCTTGTCTATATATGTGGTAATTCTGCAAGTGTGTGTAGTTTTGTGAGAGAGAAAGAGAGGAGATTGAGTTTAGAGGGATGGAGGGACTTTGCGGACCCTGTGGAAATTAGAGCTCTCCATCTCTGTCCTCGGGCCAGTGTGTGTGTGTGTGTGTGTGTGTGTGTGTGTGTGTGTGTGTGTGTTGCTAGGGGTCATTGCAGGAATAAAGAGAAAAAAGTCAGATACCTCTCACTGAAAATCCTCACTAAGCTATAAGAGAACACTTGCAGCTGAATAACTGTGAGGGTGTGTGTATGTGTTTGTGTAGGTGTATGTGTGGGTGGACAAGTGCATGTTTACCTGTAAGTGTTGTCTGCAGTGTGTGTGAGAGGCAGCATCAAAAAAAATAAGACATGTTCTAGGATATGGAAGCCCAGGGCTGCCAATGTCAAAATGAAATCATTATATCAACTTGAAATGGTTTTTTTCATCTGTGTGCATGATGCTTTATTTTTAAGCAGCTCTCTAGAAAAACAAGCACACATTTGCTTATACTAGGCAGACCCTTGCCAGAAACCAAAGCATGTGGAATGGTGTTGTCTGATTGGTGCATTTCATCAAATTTGATGTTATATCTTACCCAGTAGTTTTGATGGTTGACTTTGAGTAGTTTCACAAAAGAGGCCTGGGAGAATCCTGTCATTCTGGAAATGACCATGAAAAAGACCTTTACCATTTCATTTTCATTAGAGACGAGCAAATAACAGGATATAATTAAAATTCAAATGTATAAAGCTCAGCAATTTGAAAATGAAACATCAATTTAACTTTCAATGTCTTAGTACACTGAAAATGATTTGTTAATATTTAGATTCATATTCTGGCAGTAATAAATTATGCATTATGTCATATTGCCTCTCAAACTAATGAAAATTGGACTTTGGAATAATAATTCCATCATGCATTGTTTGCACACAAATAAAGCTAAAAGCTTTATTTAAATTTGATTACATTATTTTATTTTTTTCATTATTATTATTATTACTATTATGTAATCCTCATATTAGAAAAAATCTAAAGGCACACACTACACTGTACAATTCAGAACAAATGTTTCTATCTCAGGAATTAACATTCTGGCAAATTACATGTCACCAAAAAACAGACCGGAAATAAACGTTAAAAGGACATCTGGAGACATTCACTATAATGGACTGAAAGTGCAGAATATGTGTTACTCTTAGCTTGTTCAGACAGAAAAGCTTGACACTGTCTTTATCAAGCTGTCAATTTGACAACTTATACTTACACTACAACACACTACTTACTCATTTGTTGCTAAGCAACGCCACACATCACAGTTATCTTGACTTTTCATGCTGTTGTGTTTAAATCAGTTGCAGAGGAAATATGGACACAGGGCGACTTTGGTTATCAAGTAAGTTGAAGAACACAACAAATAGCTTATCATTAGGCTACTTATCAGAAAAATTAACTTAATATTATATATGACATGGGCAAAATCTTACCAGTTTATGTGAACCAACGCATCCTATAAGACATCCCATTCTCAAATGCTACTGACTACTAAGAGTCTGTAAAATGTGTGTGCACATACATGAATCTGACTATTGTAGCTGTGCAATAGTTTGCAGATTGTATTACAGCCATAAGTCACACAGTACAGTTTTCAATTCTAAAGACCAGAATACATATTTGTGCATTCATGTCATTTTAGCCTCATGGATCTTCTGAGAACAGCTTGTGGCATGACTCAGCACAAGACTACTGCCAAACGCCTGTTTATGTAATCTCGCACAGAATGAAGTGTAGACACATATTTTGTTTTACACTGAAGCGCACATTTTTTTATATGTCGCGCAAATTTTTAAAAACCATTTTATAAACTCGAGCATCTAGTAACGTTGTTACGAGTCATTTAGTCAATAGCAGCTTCAGCTCTCCTGCACCTTGTTTCTCTCTCTCCGAGGTGATTTTGTGCAGCTCTCTGCCCTCGACAGTCTGCCTCAGGCTGTTGTGCCCAACCTTTACCGCTCCATTCAGCCTGTTGTCTCTCTCTCTACCTCTCATT
The DNA here is from genome assembly GCA_005408345.1 of Macquaria australasica. Lineage (NCBI taxonomy): Eukaryota > Metazoa > Chordata > Actinopteri > Centrarchiformes > Percichthyidae > Macquaria > Macquaria australasica. The sequence continues at coordinate 1,079,838 of SEMN01000135.1, read as the reverse complement.
TTCTTACTCTACTGCCTCCTCAGCCGCCGTCTCTGCCCTGATTACTATGTTGTGTGGAAAAGTTGCCTCCTGGGAAGTTGTCTTCTTGTCTTTTTTTCTTCCTCCTCCTCCTCCTCTTCTTTGTGGTAATCTTCAACTACACACTGGACTGAGTGTCTTCATTGGCTGGCTGCAGATAGGTCTCTTTGGGTCTGTCTTTCCTCTAGACTTTTGTATGAGCCTCAGGCATGGTGATTATATCCCACAAGTTTAGACTCAAGTCAGTGGAGAAGCGCTGATCCAACATCCACAACAGTGTCAAAGAAATGTGTGCTCTTATCACAAATGGGCATCTTTCATTTCTGTTTAACAGATTTAAAAATGTATGATTTTAATATTTAAATTCTTAGGTTGCAAGTTGAGTCAATAATAACCTTTTCAGAGTGTATATCTAAAGTGCAGATAGCTAGGCTGCACATAGTGTGTTCAAATCCACAAGAAATCAATTGAGTAAAAGGTGCAATAAGTAAGATTTTTTCTGACTGATAGCAGAAATTACTATGTGCATGGCTTTGATGGGATTTTTGATGAATACTAAAGACTCAGTGATTACATAGGCTTCTTATCTAAAGCCACAAGAAGTCCTTTGAAATGTATATCAGCTGTGAAATGGCAAACTATGTGTATACATTTCTATTACTAACTCAAACTACAGGATCACATTCAAATTTATCTTGACTTCATTTAAAGAAATCACATTTGATTCATCATGGCTGTGACCAGTCTGGGGTTAAATGGAGGAGGAAAAGACTAAAATCCAAAACCACCATGAGCTGTCAATATTTTTACAGCCCTGTGGAGACTTTCTGTTATTTTGGAAATTAGTCATCATGGCTAAATCGTGGTTCTAATCTGTTTTTTAGCCCCTGATTTTAGATGGGAAACCTGCTTCTTGCTTCCACTCTGGATCTTAGTGAACATAATTCACATAATAGCGTGTTATTGTAATCATGTGCAGTCATGACACCACAGGGGACATATAGCCTCATGGTGGGAGATAAGTGTGATTTATGCTTAATATCTTTAAACACATTATGGAAGCAACATAATGGACACATTCCAAGCATAATTGCACATTACGTGACACCGGGGGCATTTTCCATGTTATTAGAATGTGAATACACCATCTGAAGTTAAAAAGAGCGATATAATATTTTAGAGTAATGATGTTAAATTAGCACTGACATGATGAAGAGAATGAAGCAGCAGATTAATACAGGAACAGATAAACGATTGCTAACAGACATTACACTGTCAGACTTACAGTCCTACAAAATTCAGATGTTTAAAAAGAGGATTGGCATGATATGACGCTAAAATAAGAAAATAAAAACACAACTAACTGACTTACTAACTAAAAAAAGTCAATAAATGAATAGCTAATTGACCAGCAATTATCCAATCACAGCTTGGCAACTAGGGCTAACTGTTTCTTTATTCCCATGTCATCTATATAGATTATCAACTGGTAAGGATTCTGACTTTTTGCCTGGAACATGCAGCTTTAAACTCCGTCTTTTAGCACGGTGTCATGTATGTGGCCAAATGCATATTTAAGAGCCCTTAGGATTCTTGTTTTAAGGTGGAGCCATTAAAAAGTCTAAGGTGGAGCCATTAAAAAGTCTTCATCTCCAACTTCACTACTACAGTGACTGGATGTTTAAATTTTCATTCCTATATGTTTGTATTCTTGTGTGGATAGGATAGGCTCAGGAAGATATAATTAGCTCACTGATGATGTATTTTCTGGTTTAGTTTATATTTCCAGTCACAATTTCAGTGGAGTAATTCTTCATTTTAAGGCAGTTTAGCTTTTCATAAAATAAGTACACCCTGGAAGACACCCTTGCCATTTTATGTGGGGAATTATAGTTTGGTCTCATGGTCTAAATTCTATTTCCATGGCTTTTGAATCCTGATGAGAGTACTTGTAGACAAAATAACTACAGCTCCATTTAGACACTAAGAAACACAATGGTCAAACCTTAGGCCATAATATAAAAGAATCACCAAGCTTGTGGTGCCATTTCAAACAGTCGCTTTGTTTCTCCTTTGGTGCAAGAGTGTGTGGGCAAAACAACCCGTCAAGGTGACATGCTGCAATTAAACAGCATTGGTCTGTCGGCGACGAGCTGTCATCACCGAGCTATGTCACTGGTGTAGCGGGCAGCTGTAAGTATAATTGCTACAGGCCTCCGGGATGGAGCCGAACCCCATCTCCTGGCGGCGATAGCAGGCTTCACTGGAAGATCTGCCATAAAGGAGACTTGTAACACACTGACAAATGGTTATACAGCAGTTGCCAAATTAACAGTGACCTCCCCCCTTTGCTGTCTGGTGAGGGTGATAATGTGAAAAAGTCCTGTCGGGAAGTGTGCTTAATGTTCAAGATAATCTGTCTATTATGCGAGTTCAACATTAGGAAGGGAGTGAGTGAGTATCAATTAAATTTTCTTTTCCATAGCAAATGGGAAGCATCATTTTTTGACAGTGACTCAAGCAGGCAGACCTAATATAGATTTTGAAAAAGTAGCTATATGTGAATATAACTGGAAATAGTTCATATTCTGTTACTCTGGAGCAGAAGTCCCCTCTCTAAATTACTATGGTGGAACTAGATGTGCTTACTAATTGAGTCTCAGTGCTCTGAGGAAACTAGTAGACAGACGAGAGAGGGAAAAAGGGAGGAAGAGAAGGGGGGGGGGGGTTCTGTTCATAAACAGTGTTTACTTAAAGCACCCCATCGCCTTATTAGTATTAATAGCTGTGACTTCAGAAAGCTCATATTCTGCCATTGGACAGTTTTGTATTATTTATGATTGAAATGAAAGCCTGGGAATGCTGCAGCAATGGAGGATCGCTGCATAGCAAACGATGTTGCCTATGCCAGTTTACATAACCAACACTTGGGTAAACAGCAGATTAAGCGCAGCACGGGGCAAGAGAAAAACGAGAGCAAAATGTTATATCCACACATTAGCCTATTTGAGGTGAGCTTTCGGAAGAGGCTAGGAGAACACTGCGGACCTTTTGATGCAGCTGGTCTTCATCTGCAAGTCCTTTTGAGCATGAAAGTGTGGTGCGGTGCAGAATCTCGCCTCCAGTGCAACTTCTGTAATGTTGATCTTAAGAAGTCGGGTCAAAATAAGCACGCTGTAACTAGAGAGCTTCCTCGTCTTAATTAAAGACACCATCTGTTAAATTGTATTATTAAAACTGTTAGAGTGAGCATTAGAGCAACCGAACGAGGCTTTCATTTTCTGCTCTATTTACGGGCAGCAGGGTGGCATGCCAAGCAAGGGGATCTGGGTTTAGGGCACCAGAGCTTCCCTGCTGAGGTGTCTTTGAGCAAGACACAGAATCCCTACTGGGGCTGCAGTTATGTAACAGTCCCTGATGTAGCTGATTTCTTGATACGCTACTTTAAAGGATAACAGGTTAATTTATAGAGGTATTTTTAAAAAAAACAGGTATAATTCAAAACAGACTTACTTTGAGAATAATTTTATCTGTAAGTTTTTTTTGTTTACTCCTGCCAGCAAGTGTGTTAAAGAACATCCACAACTTTTCCTCTTATAAAGGTGTTTGCATCTGCTCTAACTCGTGAACGTGACATGTTGTTTTGTAGCTGTAAGACACACAAAAGATGCAGACAATCACCACCAAACCACCGCAACATATACTGAATCAATCTTTATTTATATTAAATTAAAAATATACTTTTGACAGATTCATGTAACAAACATGAGGAACGGTATTTCTATGATATAAAGCTTTGGGTATGGTTTCAAATAACTCGGACATGGGGAAGGACGGAAAGCTAACGTAGGCCAGGAGGAGTCTCTGGGAACGCCTTCTCTCTACTATGTCTCCTCTAAAAGCATGCAAAACACATCGGAAATGAACTGAAAACTGTGAAGGCTGTGCTCTGCCTTTCAGGGAAGAGGAGGAGGTCAGACTTGGCTCAGTAATATTTCCAGTAGAAAGTAAGCAGAGAAGGTAACACTGAATCCCAAACGCAGTTCATCTGGGTTGGTTGGCAGCACTGGTTTCAGGTTGATGAGAATTAGAAAGAGGGAGAGATAAAGAGGAAAAGAAGGTATTGTTTGCTTGTTTTGGGGTTTTGTCATTACTGAGTGACAAATGAAATGTGGCAGACATTGGGAAGCAAAACAGAGATACCAGGTTGATTGAACAGCCCCCCCTGCACCCACCACTTTTACAGTGTTCACCTAAACTGAAATATTACATGAGGACAGCCACAAAGCTCTGGCAAAGGGCCACTGAACAGATTTTTCACATGAGAAAGGGTCATCAAGCACTTTTAAAATCAAATTCCCATTAGTCAAAAGGTACACTTACATAAAGCAAATATGTACGGCTCTTTTTGTACAAGTTGTTATAAGCAGGAGAAAACAGCAGTAGGAGAGAAGACCATATAAATTCAAAGCATTGCCTCCTTATTTACAAATTCACCACGTCGGCCATTTTCAGTGCTTTATAAAAATACTATTCACATTTGTTGTTGAAGTGTGTTAGATAAGTTTTAGAGGAAACCCCAAAGATTCTGTACATTTATACTGATCTTATAATTTAAATGCAGAAAATGAACGACCTCCACTCATAAGCGATGATTTGTGCAATTAAGATGCGGACAACTAAAAATTGCAGCTAGAATGACAAACGTGTTAAATAATGTACAGTACCCGACACAATAGTGGGGGTAAAACATCATATAGATTCAAATCTTTTTCCTTGAAGAAAAACATCCTTGGTAATATGGAAAAAAAAAAACCCCTCAATATTAAAAGACTATATAGGGTACTATACACAAAAGAAAATCCTATGAAAGATTTTAGAAATAAGAATTCCCAGTTTGTGCTACTGAATTCAGTAAAAATATCTGGTTATTTCCTCCCACGCTGTCCACTCCCTGGACAGAAATTCTAATATAATATTGTCATCAATGACAAGATACAAAGGTGGAGGGCAGTAAAACACTCACTTTGGGTACCATGCAAGGTGATATTGTACTATACATTAGACTCTATCGCAGCCTATATGGTAGGTAACTGCTGACGATGAAATATTGAAGGATTCACTTCAGTACAATGTGGCTACATGCCTCTGTACCTTGGCTTGGAGGAAACAGTAAAAAGTAAAAATAAAAACTGTGATCAGTCTTAAACACCAGTTGCCATGGCGTGTTCTTGAACTGCCATGAAGTCACAAGAGTGTTTAGGGCTGAGACAAATAGCAGCAGGTAACACAGCCCAACGCCAAGGCAAAATATGTTTGAAACTAAAGATATTAGTCAGTAGAGAGGAAAAAATGATGATTTCACAACAACATATTAGGGTAACCAAGGCCATTGGGTGACAAGACTTGTCAAAAACTTGTCAGACTTGGATCTTCAGGTACAGGAATGTTTTTCTTCCTTTTCTGCCAATTAACTCTTGAGAAAATTCGATTAAAAGCGGAGGGTTGCTGAGTGTCTTGGATACTCTGAAGTGCTCTCAACAACATGTGAGGCCAGTCGTCTCATCAGTGTTTCAGTCTAATCTATTCTTGATTCAAACACATATTTTGCCTGGGTCTGCAGAATAATTTAGGCCAAACAACAGAGAAATCAAGGCATGTGTTTTCCTTTTCGCCACCATCGTGCTTTTCCTTTTTTTTCCTCTTCTTGAAACCCAGATTTGGCAGACGCTTCCATTGCTCTGTATAAACAAGCTCAAACGCGCTATAAATATTTCACATTGATATTAAATGCTGTCTCTATTTCATTGAATTAGAGCTCCAAAAGGGACTACAAAATACTCCTTCATCAAATAATCATGATATCATCAACGCAGCATTATAAATACTGTTTGAAGCAAACACAAAACTTGGAAACAAGGACATTCTTGAAGCTGGTCAGTACCACCTAAAATATGTTTTCTTCATGAACTCTTGGCCACAGTACCTTCCTTGGACTTTTGCTAAAGCTTTTGCTTTCTGAAGTGCTAAACGACCAGATAAACGAGTTGAATATTTCAGTAACGAAGGGTGGAAATACTTTCTTTCTACCCACAAGTTTGATCAAAGTGCTCCATGGGGAGGACAACCATGTACAGCTTTGCATGCGCATTCACTCAGACGAACACTTTCACACACACAGACATTAAAATACACAAAATGAACATCCTACACAAGAAAACAGCTTGGACAGGGCTCTGCCAAAGAAAAATGATGAAAAGCTGTTAAAAACACAATGACAAAGCAATAATGTTAATGTTCCACAGATAACGGCTGGGGAAACTTGCTAAAGATTCAGAAACTACAAGAGTTTTGTTCATATTGATTGAAATAAGATGTGATTCTAGTGAGATATTGCAAGAGGACCTCTGAAGCAAACCATCATTACGAAATGTTCGTCTTGATCTTCTAAGTTTGGCAAGCTTTGTGGTGTTTTCCCACCCACAGGTGTCCTGTATGGCTTGGTGGAAGAAATAATGGCTCAAACACCAGCGCTTTTAGCAGCATTGACTGGCAGTTTGCCTGCAGAGGCATCAGTAGTGAGGGTTAGAACAATTCTCTTGAGAGTTAAGGGGCAATCAGTGCTCTATTGGTGATTGGTAAAACTCAGTTGGGATGCTTTTGATGATCTCGCTCTGGGCTAAGAAGGGATTAGAGGCATAGTCGAACAGTGGCCAGACTCTACTTTTAGTAATTAAAATTCAGTGTTGGGAAAAGTACAAATGAACAGCTACCAAAAACTTTTTTTTGTATATTGGCAGATTTCCAATATTAGTAATAATACTTAGGTGTCAGTTGACTCACCAACAAACTACTGTGACAAAAAACTTTCTCCTCGAAATTAGGTTAACATAGTACTAACCTCTTTTCCCACTTTGATTGTGGTGCAAAACGTAATCACTGCCTGGATTATGTTCACAGGCTGTGTGTACAAAGCGCAGGACTTTGCCACTGGAGACCAGAGTTTGCATCCTGAATGTGGTTAGGTTTAGGCAACAGAAGTACTTTGGTTAGGGTAAGTGAAAGATAGTGGTAGAGTAAACATGTCGTGTCTCGTGCTTCAAGTCACTGCAGACCTTTTCTGCAATAAACCAAGTCCCTAACCTTAACCAAGTGCTGCATGTGCCTAAATATAACCATAAAAAAGTTTTAAAATGCTGTATGTAGTTGCTACGAGCTGATATTGGATCTCTTGGTGGAAAACAAATATCATTATAGTGATAAAAAAACATCACTGGGGAGACATTGTGTTTCCTAAATAATAATGTAATGGTTTAAAATTCTGCAGGTCTACTCTGCCACCTTAGACCAAGCCAAATAAATAATTTCTGTAGGGTGGTCAGGCTTGCAACAGGCTCAAGGTGCCACTGATGAATCAAAAACAAATTACATAAGAAGGGCTGTGAGAATACCAATGTGGTGGCAAAAATGGTCATGTTCCTTATATATGAACCTAACCTTATTAATTTTGGCACAGTTATAAAAATCACACAACAATCATCTTCTGTGTATCAATAGATCCTGCATAAAGCCTCAGGTTCCTGTCTTTACCCAATTCAATGGAGAATAAGACAGTTGAAGATTACCTAAAATGATGAAAATCTCCCAGAGATTTGGTGCCGTTTGGTGCTGTTGGGCCACTTAATGAGCTTTTGATTCAAGCCGATGCCATTCAAAATGTAGTGTTTTCTACTTGACTGCAGTCATGTGGTATAAGCCTAGCTTGGGGTCAGACCAGTGTTGAGTCTACTGTTGGTTAGGAGCAGTACTGCAGCCGACCATGTCATTACTGCTTTCTACTAGATCTCATTTTCCACAGATGTCCCTGTGGGGCCACACTGGCTTGCTAATATGTGAACACACAAACACTCATTCCATTCACACTGACATAAACACAGACACACACACACACACACACACACACACACACACACACACACACACACACACACACAAGTAGTCTGTTTTTACTGTGCTCTGCTGGTGCTGTCTTGTTCATTCCTTGAGTTCTTCATTAGGCAGCTTGTATGAACTTTCCCTCCCCTCTCTGTAGATTTTTTTCTTTCTTTTGCTTTCACTCTCTGTCTCTATGATCACCATTTTGAGTTGAGCTGCTTTATGGATGGTCTTATCACACTATTCAGTAGATACAGCAATTTCCCCAACTACCCTCCCACTTTTATGGCAAGAAACTCTTTACTCATCTACGTTAGCTTCATCGTTGGAGAGGGAAAACCAGTGTATAAAAATCCATCTTTTCAACACTGCAACCAGTGTTTATAAAAATGTTTACAGTGTATTTTTCCCTTTTGGCTTGGAAAAAAAACCTTTCCAAGTAGACAGCAGTCGAGCGAAAACAACAAAACAGCATTTGCCTTGCAAGTTAAAAAGTCCATGGTTGAACTACAAATGTGAATGGAGGGATCACTGTAGTTTTGGCCATCACAGTATCACAGTTACAGTAGAAAGATGAGATGAGTTTCACATATTTGATGGAAAATTTGACAAAGTACGGTATAATCCTAGAAGTCACTCTCCTGACTAAACCTTTCAGTCTTTTGTCCTCCATATTTTGCTGTTTCGCCTCACTCTACAAGGTCATTCACAAAACAAGACATCTTGACATCTAACAGACTGTATTTGCTCCGTGTGTTTACTTATTTCAGAAACCCTCAGAAGAGTATTGGTCATCCTCAGACCTTTATACTGGAGAACAAAAAAGATAAAATATATTGTTTCTCTCATGAATCTGACACCGCATTGGCTGGCAGTGAGTTCAGGTCCCCTAAGTCGAATCCATCTTATTTGATGCAGTTCTGATCTACCTCGCTGGGACAACACGGTACGTCCACTGCTGTGTGACAGTCATGTGTCCGTTGCTTGCCGAAAACTACCATAACCTTCACATACTCAGTGACATGGAGCTCAGTCTCTATCTACAGAACAGAAATGGACTGGATTGGATATAGTGAAGGTGCGTGAGTTTGAGTTGGGTCTACTTGGTTCGTTTCGGTCCACCTCCTTCTGATGTCGCTACAGTCTACAGCAGATGGCACGTTATTTGGAAAGAGTTGGGGGCGGCTCTGGTTGTGGCCACTCCCCTCTGTGTGGAACAGTGTAACCGGAGAGGATGTCTGGATTGCTGGAGGCTAGAGTCAGATTGAGGAACGTATGTCAAGTGGAACGATCTAGACCACAGTGTTCCGCTGCCGGTAGGGTGGAGGCGGCAAGACGGTGCCAGATTTTAGGGAAAACTCAGACATGTATTCAGGGTTTTCAGCTACCGCCGGCCGTATGTGTCCGTTTTGCTTATAGAAGAGCTTGGCATTGGTGGAACCTCCCTGGGCGCCATCAGGGGCCGCCTGGTTAGACGATTTGGGAGGCAAGCTGTGCTGCCAGTATTCTGGATTGTCAAAGGTCACCTTCAGCTTCTTCCCACTGGCTTTACCTGATGTCAGTCCTCCGTGCTTCAGCAAGCTGGCGGGGTGCGAGGTGGCGTGGATCTGGTAGGCTGGCAGGCTGCCGTGCCCCATAGTGGCCGAAGTGGACAGGGCACCTGACTGGCACACCTGGGCTTGGGCAGTAGTTCCTGTTTGGCTCTGGCTGGCGCCACCTGGATTGCCAGGTTGTCCTGCAGGTTTGACGGTGAGGTGGGTGTGGAGGATATGGGTCGGTGGGCCATGGTGGCAAGGCATGCCAGATGGAGAGGGCTGGGCCATGGGGAGGGGGTAGTGGGGCAAGCTGGTCTGGATGGTAAGCGGGAGGTGGGAGCCTGAAGTTGTGGCTGAGATGGAAGAAGGAGGCTGGGTGGGTAGGGGTAGACCATTTCTCCTCAGGGCTTCCAGGCCCAGCTCAGCAGGGCTGTGGAAGGTATTGAGGTAGAGGGGCTCGTTGATGTACTCATCCTCTCCTTTGGGCTGGCTGTTGGGTGTGCTGTGGTAGCCCGGGTTGTCCAAGGCATGGATCTCACCGTTTTTACGTCGTGAGACAAATGGGTTTTCCTCAATGGGATTCAGGTACTCTGTAGCACAGATCAGAAAAGGGAGGGAGGGTAGGAATGTGGAGAACAAGAGAAAAGGAGTTTATGACAGTATAAGACAGACAAACAAAAGGCCCGCAGAAATTAAATCAAGAGAAGATAAAACAAAAGAAATGGAAATCGAAAGACTCCCTAATGAGGAAAGAAGATAGAGATGGAGATGATAATGGCGATAATGGCAGCCACTCAGGACCAGACGGGCAACTTGCCAGCAGTTCTTTGGCACTGGAAACTCCATCTGCCGGGGGTGAAAATGCCAGCAAATGACCCCTCTTCACTGCTTCCAAGCGCTATAATAGTGGGGTGCGAAACCTATTGATTTTGCCTACTCTTCCGCTCCTTGACATTGCATCAGATGCATTTTGCTGCAGGCTTTGTTATATTTTGAGCTGCTCAAAAATCAAAGACGGTAGTGCAAGAGCAGGGCTGATGGACTGAATTATGATCAAAGGCAAAACATGACTCTGTAGTAGCTGACATACACCGTTGACGGAAACTCGGTAGGAATTTTAATCAATTGAATGAAATGAAATGAACAGGCAAAATGACTGAGAATATACTACAAAAGATCGTATTTACTCTGTGAATGAGCAAAACGATGACAGAACATAGAAAAGGTGCACTAGGCTAGAATTTGTAGTATATACAAGAAGCACTTGTTTTACATTTAAATTGAGCAGGTATTTCCATGGTACTGTGTTACTTGTGTGTGAGAAATGAATATAATGAGGAAGGTTATTTTAAAGTTTAGCATTATCCACACCATCCTGTGGATTACAACTCCTAAAATGAAGTTATCACCACAAAATGCCTTGCATGGCTGCAGAATTTCTACATGGACTTATTTTAAGCTTCTGTAAAGCAATTCCTAACAAATCTGCGTGCTACAAGTGCTCTGGAAAATTAACCTGACTTGACTTTCAGGGCCACTACTAAGTGATTCCAGTAGCTGCAACATTTATTTCACCGTACTTTACTGTGTTTTGTGTTTCACTTAGAGTACCTGAGGAGCTCTTGTCCTTCATGGGTGTCATGTATCCATCCTCATCAGTGTCCCCTCTGGACGCCCTTTCCCCCAGGAAGATGGTGGGGTCAGCGCTGTACCTCTGGCCCCCACTGTCCTCTCCCCCAGCCTGGCTCAGGCTCTTCTTATGCAGGCTCCCATTACAATGTTGGTCCTCCAGGGCTGGAACCGGTCCGCCTGTGGCTTCCTGGTTCACACAGGCTTGTGCACCTGCCACAGAGCCCTCTGCAGAGTTTGGACCACCATCTTGACAGCCAAACTGGTTCTGAGGCAAAGGGTTGAGGGTAGAAACAAGAAAAATGCTTTATGATGTTACTCAGCAAATATTGGGGTTTGATTTTCTTTGGTCTAAACCACTTTGATGCCTGTTTTGTATGATGCTGTGCCGCTATTCCGTGATAGAAGAGCTGGGACAACATTGTTTAACAAACCAAACTATAGATGTCTGTAGTTCAATTTAAACACAACAAACACACATGGTGTGAATGCCAAAAATAATAAAGTTGGAGTCGGTTTAAGTCAGTTGTATGCCACCTGCGGCAAAGGAAGTGAGACTTTTAACCCATGCAGCAGCCTGTTGAAGGTAAAATTCTCCAACAAAGTTCTGCCGGTGTATTCATCAGCCTCAAGGGACTGTGAGGGGCAGCAAGGTAAAGCTACGATTCAAACACCTGAACCTCAAAAAAGAACAAAAAAACCCTGCAAGAAAATACTAAACATGACATGTGAAGTAAAGGGCTTCTTGTGGTGCTGTGTTGGCTTGCCGTGGGCTATTTAACCCAGGCCTACTCCTCTGCGGTCTTGCCAACTGCTAGCAGCAATTACAGGAAGCAGAGCTACAAAACACAACAGAAAAAAAAAAGGAAAGGGTTGTATCTGTCCACCTACTCCCACCGTCTTCCCTCCATTGCAATCAACTCCCCCCTCCTCCAAACTTCTCTGTTTATCCCCTCTTCAAAGCCAGTCATTATCCGCTCCTCTTTTCAAGTATGAGCGTGAGAGCAAATCAGCCCAGATTAGATAACCGTCTGTATCGGACTGCGTCTGCGGTGGCGCAACCTGAATGACTTCCTGTGGCAAAGTCAGCCAGCCGATGGAATTTAGCAATTAATTCCTTTCCCTGTCTGTGCATATAGGGGCTTTTGACTGCATAATCAAAAGAGTTTCAATTCATGATAGGGGTGTTGACCTTGAACACGCAGGACCCTGGATGGATTAGTGTGTGTGTTTTTTGGGGTACGTGTGTGTTCGTCAGGGAACAAAGAGCCGCCGGCAAATGGGTAGGGCACTTGGGGTAAAGGTGCATAAGATGCAGAGCCGTGGGCCAGCGGCACGTGGTGCATGCTGCAGAGCAAACACTCACTGTCTATTAGTAAACGGCTCCGGCATTTTAAGAGAGCGTCTGTTATTTGCTTATGGAGCTCTGAGTAATGAAACCTGGGGCCTGGGGAGCATAGCACATAAAGAGCCCAGCTTTAAGCCACACACGCTGGGATGGAAATGATGGAGGTGAGCCATTAGCAGTGGAAAATCATCAGTGTATTGGAAGTTCTTAACCACCTTGAGCACTTATAAAGGACAGTGAGTTGTGCAGTTTTTTACCGGAGAAAAAAGAAAAAAACATGTTTTGAGGTTAAAGTCAAATCAGTAGACTTTTATGAGGAAATATGATGTGTGATTATATGAAAATATTCACTCATAGGTAACTTTTTATGCTTTAACACCTAGACGTGTCATTTTTAAAGCACTTTGACTAGACTACAGCTTACAAAATTTGTAATTAAAAAATGCTTAAATATTGCAGTTTCCTGCACGTTTTTGTGTGCTTAAACAGTGTCCTTACTCTGCTGGAGTCAATGCGAGGCCTGATTGTGTATGACGGAGGAGCCATGTTGAAACCTCGTGGGACCAGATACTCCTCAGCATCCATCAAGTCATCCAGGTCCTCTTCATCCAGAAGGCTCTGGAAGAACTTGCTGTCATTGGGGCTGGGAAGCTTCATGCGGTCGTCTCCCTAAACAGTGCACAATCAAAATTTTATTTAATCTGACTCATTTTATTTTAACGAATGCTTTCATTGGCAGAAATGATAATTATACTCAAAAATGATCCACAAAATATCTCAAAAGATCATGTTTTAGTTCACTACATTTGTCCAGTCAGTGGATGGTTGCACAGAAAAGCCTTATTAGGGAGTGCTCTGACAGTGAGCTTATTGAGGCAAACACACCTGGATGACCAGGTAGCGCTGGGGGTCACGGGCCATCCTGCAGAACTCAGCAGCCAGCTCCTTGAACTTTGGCCTGCTGTCTGCGTCAATCATCCAGCCTGGGGAGGAGAAAGAGAAAGGAGGAGCAGGAGAGAGATGTAGGGGAGTTAAAGTTTGAAACCGAAGTTGTGCATGCATTTAGGATGTGTATGTGGGCATGCATGTGTGTCAGTCAAGTAGAACTGCAGCTTATTGATTGTTTCTAATATTGAAATTTCTTAACCTTTAGCTCAGCCTTTATCAAGTTACTTTGCTGGTTTATTGTCATTTTCTTTGACAGACTACTGTTGACCTTCAATTGCATTTGCAGTTTCATTCAGCCCTGTCACTGCCATCCTTCTGTGTGCTACAATAATAACAGCAATTTATAGAAATTTCATTTCAAACCAAAACTATTTTTGACAAATATTTGGCATATTGTAGCATACTCAGGTATTGCAGGTTGTACCCACATTTCTATATTTATCTTTAAAAATTAGTAAAATGTAGATATTTGTTGAAGTCTTATCCTTATGAAAGGTCGCAATTGGACTAAAAGAACACACTCAGTAAAACTGCATTCATTTGAATCTTTTAACTTTAACCTTCATTTATTCAGAGAACGCCAAATGTGCGGACATGGTGTTCATTTTAATAAAGTTAAGGGCTAAGTGCCTTGCTCAAGGGCAACTCAGAGGTAGTTATTAAGGTAGAGGAAGGTGTTTTTCATTTTGATCTCCAGCCTAATTTTCTCTTCCCGAGGCCACAGCTGCAGTAAACACAGCAAACCCCCTGCAGGAGAAGTTAAAGGCCAGGTGGTGTCTCAGCTCAGATTAGACAGTAAGCAAACTGCTGATTTCAGTGTCTGCATCCCTATTACATATTCTAGAACAGTGATGGGTAAAGTGGGGTCTGGGTGCCTCTAGCAGTCCCAGGGGGGGAAATCCATGGATTGGCAGCAAAATATAATTGCTTCATTTAACACAGTACCAAAAAAATAACTGTCTATCCTCACTACATTGAAGCAGTTGTTATCAAATCAGAATATGTGGTTTAATGTATGTTTTCTCGCCATAAAAGCTCTTGATTTTTTTTTTCTCTTGTCGATCTAAAGCTATAGTTCTCCTTAAATAAACCCAGAAAATCTCTGTTGTCATTTCGCCTGCCTGTCTTCGCACAGTTCATCTAATTTCCGCTTCTAGCGCCCCACGCAGGCACATTACCTAAATGAGGTGCAATTACTCCGGCAATCAAACTCTATTTCATCTTTATTGGGGTGGCGCTGAGGCGGCAGGGCACGCAGTGTGACGGCACACCAAATCACAAAAAACGGCTCTCAGTCAACGTGTAATTGCAATTAACGCAGCCAATTGCTGAGCTTCCTTCTGGCTTTCGATGGGGCGGCGTGACCCTCCTGTTGGTTTGACTCCGTGCTTGACCTCTTTTGGTTATTTCTGATCACCTGACGTCACTTGATTTTTGTGTGCTTGTGGTGTGTGTGGGTCTCTTTCAGGGTGTTGTAGCATTGCTTTTATCATCACATACTAATTGAATTGTGACTAAATTGTTACCATAAATGCCAGGAGACAACAAACAAATATTACGATGGGATTGTTTCATTTCAAATATTAAATTATTTTTGGTTTAAATGAGTGATTGTGTAAATAAAACACCAGATAATGTTGAAAATCAAGCACTTTTCATGGAGTATATTTGAATTCAAGCATATTCCTAACCTTGACACCATAATGGTTAAAATTAAGCATTTTGTATGAACCCTGACTAATAAATTAGGAATATGTGGGAACCCCCCAAACATTTTTGCTCCTTGTTAAGTTAAGGGAATCCCTTTGACCTCAGCATTTATAACATTATTGTCCAGAAACATTTTACATAGCACATAACATTTATTCTCCTCTTCCAGGGGGAAAGACAGAAATCAGCTGGCATTGTTATTAAGCTAAATGGCTGCAGGGCTTTCATGGTTTGCTTCTGTGCTGTCAAAAGCCATTGGCAGTAGTTTTTCTTTTGGAAAAAAACAATTAGACAATGTGACATTTCGGTTGGGTTAACATTTTTGTCATGGGAATATGTTTTGATATCAAACTGCAAGATGAATCACATCATTCTCTTTCAGCACATTTGGCATTTTAAGCACTCTGCTGTTGTCCTCATCCAGAGCGAATCAGTCGTGTAACAGTAGAATAAGTTTGAATTCATATAGCAGCAAGCAGCCAATAATAAAGTATATTCATAGTGCAGATACAATATTGGTGTGACAAAAAAAGACTACATAATTAAAAAAGAAAAAGAACTACGAACTGCAATGGCAGGGAGGGAAAAAAAAAGTCAGAGGGGAGAAGTTGACGTAATTTTTATGAGATTTTCAGCCACCACCAGAAGACAGTGAGTGACAGAAAAGTCGCCATAGTTGGGTTCAGGGAGGGTAGAGCGATGACCAGACTGGTGCGGGGAAAAGGATTGCCAAGTAGCCGATAGCTGGCAGATCTCATAGCATGGATTGGCGTGCATGTCTGGACCGTTTCCCGGAAATATGGGAGGGTGGATCCCTCTGCAGCCATGTCCACCAGCACCAGGGTTCTGAATCCAGCCAGGGGAAGGAGTGCAAGATGGGAGAGACATGGGAGAATTTGGGGAGGATGAAGAGAAGGCGGGTTTTTGGATGAGTTGTACGGGTTTGGAGCGAGAGTTGGGGTAGGTCGGCTGGGAGGGAGGTGTGGTAGTCCAGATGGAGGATGACACGAACAGGGATGTGGGCAGAGTCTCTGGTGAGGATGGGGCCTGCATGTTGCAGACCATAAAACCAGCATCTCACCCGTTTCATGACAACATCTCTTTTTCTCTAACTTTTCATCTCTCCTCTTTACATATCAACTTCTCTTCCAGCCTTGAATCGAACCCCAGAGCTCCAATAACACCTTACCAGATGAATATTAAAAATATGAGCCCTTTTATTAAACTACAACTCATCTGTGACACCTCGAGCTGAGTGTTGCAGCAGTGTATAAACATGATTTAAAAACAAAGAAATACGATTATGCGCTCCACAACAGTCACAGTGTTGGAGTGCTGATCTGTAACATTGTCTTTAATGCTGCCACCTGTGGCTGAGGCAACAGTTATGTTTAGAAATGTGTGATATGTAGCAAGACATTTTTTTTATGTCACTGATGATTAATTTTTATATACAAATTATTTGATGGTTCAAGTGAGGATTTAAGTACCCCAGACTTTACTATTCTGTTTCTACTGAGGTAACAATCCCTTTAATATCTCTGGAAGTATTAAGACATTGCAGGCATTGTTTTGAATCAACGAGTAGGACTCAATTGTTATTGATTTTGATATTGTTGTTGTATTTTATATCAATGTGATTGAAAGTATTTAGATTTCTCAAGCATTAATTCACTGGATTAGCCAAAAGTGAACATTCACTTCTGGTTATTTCATCTATAAATCGTTTCCCAGTTAAAGGAGACATTTTGGGAAACATGCAGCTAGCCCGGCTCTGTCCGGAGGTAACAAAACTTACAGCACCTATTATGCTTATAATTTCATACATTATACCTGGTTTGTTTAATCCGTACAAAAAACTCCAGAGACTCCAGGAAGTTACTGCTCCCAGCCAAGAAATAGTCCAGCACATGGACTATTTCTTGGCTCCAGCTACATATTTAGCAAACAGATATGAGAGTAGTAATGACTTTTTCTAGGCAAGAAAGTGAAAATGTTGAGCTATTCCATTATTTCTTGGCTCAATTCATGAGCAATTCATTTTAAGCAATTTTACAATTTATTATTGTAGTTTTTGGACTGGTTCGAGCTTTTGTAAGTGTGTGTTTTCTCACATTTGACCATGACCATGTAGACATCTATGGTGCAAATGGGTGGCTGGGGCAGACGCTCCCCTTTCTCCAGAATGTCTGGGATTTCTCGTGTGGGGATGCCGTCGTACGGTTTGCCTCCAAATGTCATCAGCTCCCAGATGGTCACTCCTGGGAGACAACAAAGACAGACAGGGAGAGATGGGAAAGGTGAGACAAAGAGCCAGAGAACAAGATGAGCAGATAGATAAAGGGGCGAAAATGCAAATACAGGAAACAGGATTTCAGGTCACTGATTTTCTTCCTCCCACAGGTATGAGCATGTGAAACAGTGACGTCTACACATACGCATGAACAACAATACATTAAGCACCCACCATAACTCCACACGTCACTCTGATGGGTGAACTTCCTGTAGTGGATGCATTCCAGAGCCATCCATTTAATGGGCATCTGAGGAGAGAGAGATAGATACATAAAGGTAGGGATTTTATGATGAAAAAAAAAGAAAAATTCTGCATCATCAATGTCACACTTATCATATTTATTTACACCTGAATTGCAGACAATTTTCCATTATGCTATTTTGTTCAACAGCTACCCCATCTTTTAATCAAGCGTTGGTAAGATATTGGGAAATCGACAGTGCTTTCAACCATAGTTTTGCTTTGCTCAATATTACTCAAGTACTGTGAATGATTAGCTTCAGTCTAACCCAGAGATCATCAATAGTGAGCGTGCTTTTTGAGATACTAAATGAGATTGTAATGGCCATTTGTCTCACATTATCTCAATAGCACCGTACATTTAGAGCCGGCAGTGTGTGAAATAGTAATAACAACAGGCCCTTTGACATTCCTGACAAGGACAATGGCACACATCGCCATATCCTAATTGCCTTATGATTTCTATATTGACTGCAGAGGGGAATTTTCAGCTGTAAAGCCCACTGAACAAGGCAATTATCTGGCCTTTATGCATGTGAACGCATATACGCACACGCATGTACACACACCGGTCATTTAAAATACAGTCCCCTCCCTTCGTGTGGGGGAATGACACACACACTTGCTCTTCGGGGAAATGAACAGGAAGAGGGGAAATTAAATGCTTCAGGTTGGAAATGTAGTACGGCGCCTCCACTTTCATCTCTGCTGATTTATCTCTCACAGCGCGTCTATTTTTATGGCATGCATGTAGATCTGCTGACAACAGCTCTCATTTATCAAGGCATCAGTGACTACCAACATGGAGTCAATCACTCAGATGGTTGCATCAAACCCACCTGGTCTGCTTTCTGAAAATACAGATAACAGCTCAAACTTCAACTCAAGATGCGGTGGCTACCCTCAGGCCTCCAGCTGAATAGATGCAGCAGTGAACAAGCCAATTTAATAAAGGGAGTTGATCAGGACAATTTGCATAGCAAGTCTCAAGCGAGGGAAAGAGAAGGGGCTTCTGATTAATGTAGTCTGGGTCCCCAAACAAAACAAACTGATTGGAACTGTGGCTGCATTATTTGTTTGGATGAAGTGCTTCCAAATTGTATTTTACTGAAACTAAATTCGCCAGACTTTGCCTGACCAAAAGAGTTTCAGAGCCCTGAGATTGGTAAAGATGCTCCGCGGCACACAAAATACATTACTTTATGTTTTTGTTTGCCTTTCAGAGAACTCTGCGTTCACCTCATTTATTCGCAAAGCAAAATTTGAGACGTCAACTACGTCCACGCTAAGCTGGCTAAATTTGAAAATGTCTTTTACGCATGAAAATGTGTGTTTTTTTTGTAAAACTCTCCATTTCATTGAAGGCTGATATGAAATAGGAAAAAGGCTCTTCTTTTTCCTCCCTCTTTGGCTGGAAAACAAGAAAATTATGCATCACAGCCAACATCTCGTAAGGTGGAGACATCACAGCCTGGTTATTCTGTTTTCTCTGTTCTGCTCTCTTATGCTCTCCATCATCACCTCTACTGTGTTTCAGTACAGCCTCACTTATGATTTCGTTATTCTCATTTACATTTTTTTCAGTTTCTGTTGCCAGACCACCGAGCGAGCAGAAAACAGTGATTTGATCAGAGGTTATAAATATTATCTGTTACCCAAGGCGAAAAAGTAATTCCTGCTCTGAGACGTCTGTCAAATCACTATTTTATGTTCGCGAAGTCATCTGACAGAATACAAGTTAATGACAGCAGCTATTCTGTGTGATTGGCTGTATTGACATTTAAAATGAGTGATCACAGAGAAAGTTGGAGGTGACAGAAAGTTGTCTCTTAACTTCTTAACTGCCTTCTTAACTTTACTGCTACTGTGGCACAGTGTCACACAGAGGAGGCTTAAATTATACAATAAAATGTTGTATACACGCTCAAGTGCAACTATGCTAATGTGCAGGGCAATGTGCTACACAAGGCTGAGGACATACAGAGGTCACATCTGCATCTTTAGATGATCTATTTTATTCTAGTGCTGAAATGATTATATGAGTTGTTGGACCTTAAAAAAAGACAAATTCGATGATCAATTAATCGTTTAAGTCATTTAAGTATAAATACCAAACACTTGCTTCTCAAATATCAGTGTTGCTTCCTTTATTTCACTTTGGATCCTTTTGACTGTTGGCCAGACAAAATAAGCACTTTTACGATATTGCGTCAGGCCCCAGTAATTTGACAAGCTAAGTAGTCTTTATTTTTGACATTTTATACACTTAACACTTATCAGAATATTTTTTATCAGAATAAAAAAAAAAAATCAGTAGACTATTTGAAAATAGCTGAAGCCTTATTTACTACTTTAAAAATCAGACTGAACTACTCATCCACCTGACAGTGCTACATAGATGCACACACACATTCAGAGAGAGACACACAAATACTTTTGGCCCTGGAGCCTCACAAACGTCCCCTGTCACCAGCAGTGACCTTTTGTTTTATTACTTTTTGGTTGCAGTATTAACTACTTACATCAACCCATTTATTTTATGTTAGCGTGTTACATGTTACATGTGTGTCTCTCTTAGCCAGGTAAGTACTGTACACACACAGAAACCTGCTCACGCCTCCACTTACACCAACCTTGCCCCCGTCTGCGTTGTACTCCTTCTCATCAGCGTCCAGCAGGCGCGCCAGGCCGAAGTCGGTGATCTTGATGTGATTGGGCGACTTCACCAGCACGTTCCGGGCTGCCAGGTCCCTGTGGACCAGCCTCCTCTCCTCCAGGTACATCATCCCCTGAGAGAGAGAGAGAAAAAAAGAAAAGAGATAACTATGAATCCTCTCATGGAGCCGTTTATCATTTTATATTCCATGATCGGAGCAGTCTGAGATCGCCGATGCGGTAAATGTCAGCTCTAACATAAAATTATTGTCATAACTGTCATCATCATTAACCGCACACCCACGCAGACATTTAGATTCAATCTTTCATCGTTATCATACCTCATATATATGACTCTAGGAGACAGAGAATTCTGAGTAGCTTTTATAGCAATTCAGAGATGTCAGAAAGTCAGACCTTCAGACTCTCGAATCCCGAATCTCGAATTTCTGAGATGCAGTTATCTGACGTCACGTCAACATGCATTCAGAGACTCCAGTGTGACCACCACGGACAAATCCTTATTAAAAATCCTCACATTATTGATGCATGTATGGCCTTTGAATGTCTCTTGATTCATGCATGGTAATTGATGAAGCATATTGGAAATGTAGCAGAGGACATCTTGCAGGAGTGTGTTGCTCTCCACTGTTGCCCAAAAGCTGGACCAACTGGCAGGTACAACTAGAAGATAAAGCAGGTACTGGCTCTGTTGGCAGCGTGTAACACCTGTCTTCTTCTTGTAACGCGTCCAACTCAAGTGTAATCTTGTTCAGTCATAACTGAGATTGCGTCCCTGACATGTCCTCGGTAATTGGGGCCATTTTCGAGATGGCTAGGCAGGGTGAACAATGGATGTCCTTCCAATTTGTTAACGTTGATTATGAACACCCGATGAGTGACGCAAGTAACAACAAAAGCCTTGAGCGGAGGGGATGGCAACTTTGCTTTGCAGCCTTAATTTGTTGCTCAATGGGCTGGACTGGAGCAGGGACTCTCGACAGTCGCACAAAAACCTATTTGCAGCCATGCGAGCGTGCTCACACGCACACACACACACAAACTCTCCGTCGTCTGTGCTCATAGCTGAACAAAACAGCCAGATGAGCCAGGCAGGCAGACAGGCAAGGTTGGGCCAATTGAAGTGTATTAGACTGGATGTTAAACAAGTGGATGCCACTTTGCAGGTGGATCAATAAAAACACCTTGGTAAGGAGGGAGGCAGTCATTGTACTCAGCAGACAATGGGAAATTGCAACCAAGGCTCACGCCTCTGCTGGCATGAGAAAATCATTGCCCATTTGAAATACTTACGGTGAAAATACTGTATAATATGTGTGTGTGTGTGTGTGGGCACATGTTGAGGCACATTGTGTTGAAATGCTTGTCGTGGCGAGCCGCACTGCCTCCTCCCAGACGAATGTGAGGATAAATCGATAGTGCCGACGTCTGGCTCGCCGCTGGCTGGGCCCTCATCCATCATCCGCCGGCCTTGCGGAGACAGACGTGTACAGACACACATACACATACACACACACTGACAGAGACCACCCGAAGACCACCTATACGCAAAAGCAAGACATATCTCACCGAGCACACTTGGTGACTCTCGCAATATTTCCATCTGTCAGTCTGTTTGCATGTCTCTCCCTCTCCTTCTCTTTTATCCACCAGTTCGGGACGCTTCCTACTTCCTTATCCTGTGTCCCTCTTTTTGCTAAAGTAGCTCCTGTGCCGAATGACGACTATGTGCTGGGACAAGGCCCAAAATGCCCCCCTTTAACTGAAAGTGTATTTAAAATAGATTACTTCTGGGGGGTTCGGGCAGGCGATCAATAACAATGCTGATTACAATAAGCCCGAAGACGACCGTGCCACGCAATATTTATCCCCGATGTCGACGTCGAGAGGAATTAGGAATCAATGGCCCACACAGTCCATTAATACACTTCGACTTAAAGTGACAGGGCAATGAGGGGAGGCCATCGCACTGACAGGGGGAATGTACGGCAGCTCAAGGAGCCAATTAATTTTCAGCCACTCCGGGCGGTAAACACCAGCGTCCCAGTGGAGGATGTGGGGGCAGCCTTGGTTTCAGGTCGAGAGAGGGTCCCGCTGATTGTGCTGCTTTAACACTGCTTAAGTGGTGCAATCCCCAGAGTCCTGAGGTCCTTAAAAATGGAAGTGGAATTGGATAAATTATGATTGCATAGCCTGTGTACTGTAGATCATACAGGAACTTGCAGAGGAGGTAATTAAACCTGCCACGTTTGGTAAACAACATTACTGTTCTGTTAGAACCCACTGACAAGAGTCCACAGTCTCCTTCCTTTTTATGCTCTGGAGCCTTCAGCTGTGCACAACAACACACAATATTACCTGTGTATGACTGACAGGTAGAGATGGCCCCTGTCACCTCTTGAAGAGCTTCCCTGATTGGTTGTAGGTTTCATTGTTACTGCATGTTGGTCATCTAATGAATTATAGATGAAGTAATCTTTGTTTGAGGAAGTTCTGCAAAATCCAAACCAAATTAAGTTGCTAACTGCAAGTTGCAACAACAGATTGAATGAATAGTGAATGAGTAAAGCACCTGCCCAAAAGGCACAATCACTTTCTGCTCTCTCTCAGCCATTATTTTCCTGCGGAGAAAGTAAAGCTGTCTGCCTCAGAGGAAGAGCTAAATTTGGGGCCGTGCAGCACTCCAAACTTTCCACTGGGTTGCTGCACTCAAAGTTCAAAGTATATATTTACAGCTGATCTTTAAGGGAAAGATGATGTACATGTTGACGTACAAAAACGGAGGGAAAATGCATCTTGTGTCTCTTTGAGTTTCCTAACAAGCACAATAAAACATTACTTTTATACAACACATTTATGTGAAAAAGTATAACAAGGGTAATATAATTTAGTGATATAAACAAAGCTATGTCTTATGTCCAATTTCCTTTAAAAAGTCTGCAGGTTTGCAGACACTAACAATCCACACAAAGGCTCCTAAAGTTCATATGAGAGCCCTTAAGCACCTGCTGAATTTGAAGCGAGACAGACCTAAGCCCTTGTGGACTTAACAGAAGTGCATCTAAAAGTCTGTGACACCGTGAGACCGAACAATGAAATTGTAACATAGAACCTTGCGAAAAGGTGACTTGGAAAAGAAAAAAATAAGGAGGCAGTGAGCATTTAAAGACTCCAAGGGCATCTGATTACATTCACTCTGAACTTGTACCTATGAAAGTGCCAATTTTTCAAGTTACTGAAGCGAAACCAAAACAAAAAACAAAACAAAAAAAAGAGCTTGACAGGTCGTGAGAAAGGAGATAAAATACAATGTTAAGGCCTGAAATGTGTTGATTTCCATTTACTGCCCCAAATGAAATCATATGTTGAAGCCCTAAAATGGCACATAATCCACTTTGTTAAAAGAGACATATTAGAATGAATCCTTTGTGTTTAAATTTCACCATACTGTTCATCCAATCCATTATCTATAAATCTCTATATAAGTCAATGTTAATGTTGACATTAGGTCAGAACAACATGAACTGTCACTGTCAACAGCAGCAGCAGGTCTGAATACATTTGTCCAGTTCAGGAGAAGGTCTCCATTTCCAGAAAACACGTACTTGAACCCCATACGAAAGGCCCCGTGAAGCATTTTCCCAGCAGCTTTCCCCAGCTCTCACAGCACACAGAGAGCTTTGTGAGCCACGTGCTACATTGGAGCATTAAGGTTAAGGACCCACCAGCACTGTTGCACATCCCAAATGACACCGGGGTATGTTTTAAGCCCTCAGAGCATGAAGTGCTACTATAGTAGTTTGAAATATTTTAACCTTTTTTTTTTAGCCCAAAGCATTGTACTTTATGGAACTTTTCAATAGCTGTTTAGCCAAGACCTTTGCAAGAGTCAGAGTGTGCTTTAGGACAAGTCATCAGTACCCATTAGCCACTCAGTGTTGGTTTGTGAACGTGCAGTAGGGATTTCACACTGACAACAGATCTGGATTTTCAACTGATTAAACTACTAATGCAGCCAAATATTTCACCACCCAACACTTGACTGTGATTGTACAAGATGAAAAGGGAAGCCCTGCAGCCTGATGCACCAGTCTGATAATAAGTGTAAATTGTAGACTAACTGCTACAATGCTCAAATGGAAGAGATAGCCACTTCTAAATAGTGACAGAAGTTAAGAGACCAACAATAACGAAATAAAATAAAGGGGAAGATGGCTGTATCGTGCATAAATGGTCATAAATTATAACACCATCATTAAAAATTACAAGTTTCTGTTCCAGGGAACCAATTGGTGTTTGCGGCAATTTCTATTCCAAATAATGGGAACTATCCAGCACAAGACTGAGCATGTCAGTGTCATCATAAATACAAAGGGATATAGGCTGTGGGCCACTAAATCAATGTTCAAACTATAATTGCTGCTTTGTGCTAGGTTACATGTTAACTCTCACAACAAACCATGAGTTAAAATGACTGTACACATATTTAAAAATGGACAAAAAAAAACAACAACAGATAATTGGAACACAGCTTCTTTTTTTTTTGGCTTGGATTAAGTGGTAATGTATGAGCACAATAATAAATGATGAGGTGTCCTGATTCGAGCCTGACCAAAATACGAAATATCAGCCAATTTTAGTTTGTTGCCGATAGATCAGTGTCTGTACAGAAATGTCATAAATATGTAATTAGTCTTCTAAAAAACAGTGTCCCATCACATACAGTAGTTTGTCTTTTTATTACTTTTTATAACTCTAAAATATCAATATCGGTATGGGTCTCAAAACTCCAGTATTAGTTGGGCTCTAGTCCTGATATTAAAGAAAATAACAGACCAAGTGGCAGAATGCGAACTTCATGTGACAGCCATCTTTACAT
This sequence comes from Macquaria australasica, assembly GCA_005408345.1. NCBI lineage: Eukaryota > Metazoa > Chordata > Actinopteri > Centrarchiformes > Percichthyidae > Macquaria > Macquaria australasica. The sequence goes on along the minus strand of SEMN01000135.1, from coordinate 1,054,624 downwards.
CCCACTCATATGTTCACTTCACGCTTGCATTTTACACCCCTCTGCTCTGTTGTTCTGTGCTACCAAGACAAAATGTTGACTATGATACTGAACTCAGAGTAATATGAAGGAAATAAGGCTTTGAATAGTTATTTTCCTTCATCTAAGTGTTCAGTTAAAGGCGTGTGAGAGGATGTGGTATGTTGTGAATAGTAACTCTTTGTAGTTGATCCTCCTGTGACCCAACGCTGGCTACCAGGTAGGATAAAATCTCATTTTTTAAACAACAGTGAGGGTCTGTTTCATCTCTGCTGGGTCCTCAATTGTTTACAGAGGCTAAAGGTTTTCTAAAGCACGCAACGGGACCAGGTCATGGCTGGTCTGCGACCCATTAGCACCTCTCTAGCAGGAAGAAAAGGAGACTAAAGATCTGAGTTGTCAGTAATGGAGGAAAACAAGGGGAAGACACCAGGCATGAAAAAAAGAGTGGAGTAGTGTGGAACTGCAGGGAGCAGTACACCTCAGCGGGAGAGAAAGATGTTGTGGAATAAAAGATGCTGGATATAAAGGAGAGGAGTTGGAAGGTAAGTGGAGGAAGAAGAGGAGGCACATTATGGAGTACAGCAGGTAATGCATTCAAGTCAGGTCTTCAGTAGAGCCGGTATTTGTCTGCGATATTACCAACATGAGCTATACACTAACATGAAATAGCTGCAGAATTCATTTAGTAGGACTTTTCTGTATGGGTTGCCAGGCAACATGCTCTTTGAGGAAGCAGTGGGAACCATCAGTGTTTTAATGATACAACTCTTGGGCACAAATGCTTGCACAATATCCACGAGCTACAGTTTATTTGGGAATACATGTCGAGAAAAGCTGGGAGAAAAAAAAAGGCAGGATGCTCAGTTTCTTACAGGAACTAGATGGTGAGGTGCCTGTTTCCGGAGGGAGTGATAAGTACGCCGCATGTGGTGCCCCCCCCCCCCCCAACAATCTCCTGCTGAAACCCTCGCTGCAAACCCCACCTCCCCGCCAAATGGGTGAAGAGGCAGCAACAATGTGAGCAATATGGGACTGTCCACACGCCGAGAACTGGGACCAGTGTGATAAGGAGCTCGCACAATGGGTCTGCTCAGGTGGCGCAGGTGGTCGTCTGTCATGCGCTGTGTGCTGCGCGGGAGATAGAATGGGAGGCATTCCCACAGAGCTGGCAGTCTCCAAAGCATGTGTGGGAAAAAAACCTTTGTGTGTGTGTGTGTATGAGAGAGAGAGAAAGAAACAAATAGAAGGAGTGAGAATGAGCCAGTCAATATCCAGATGCGCCTCTCTTTAATCGTGTATATTGGCATGAGTGCATAACAAATTTTATTCGGAAACACTATCGAAAACTCTTTCTGAAGCACTTTTACATCTAGGTTCAGCATGGAGACATTCGCAACAACGGTCGTTTAGATAATATGCTAAGGTAGTGTACTGTCTTGAATTATCTCCACGGAAACCAATAAGCTCCAAACTGCGTCAACGGATGGTTTGGATGGTTAATGAACGATTCAGGTGAATGTGACATAATGTGACATAGATAACGACAGCTCAGTGGTGGCACAGCAGTCGGGGTGCAGGCCCATTTACTCCGCACTGAGCCGTTCTGGAGCCACGGTGCAGGAAAAAAAAAAAGCACCTATCTATCAACCTGAGCTGAGCTGAGTGTGTTTATGAGTGTGTGTGTGCATCTCTGTGCAGCTGTGAGTGCGAGGGGCGTGCACAGCGCGGGGTTTTGAAGGCGAGATAAAGCATTTCAAAGCAAGAGAGGGTGAAATTCCCTCTGTGGGAGTGGATTTTAAGAACAATGTCGGAATTTACCGGCAGTTGATGTCCTCCCGCTTCTGCTTTCCTTAATTACCTCCACCTCAAGAGAGGGAAGCAAATGTAAAAATATCTAAGCTCTGTCGCCATGATCTCAACTCCCCTGTGGGACAGAAAGATCCTTCCAAAATGTCACTGTGCAGGCAATAAAGGACCGCTGCTGGCAAATTTACATGAGTAAATGTCAATAATTTTTTGGCTGCTGCAGTGGAATTAGAAAGGGGGAAACAGCAACTTTTTCAATCAGTAGGATACATTTCCACTCTTCTGAGTAAAGATTGTGATGTAAAAGTTACAAACCCTAAAAGCTATTCTCTCTTGCAATCGAATCAACAATCAGCTGCGACAAAAGATGACATTTGCAGCGATGCAGCTAAATGTCCTTGCTGGGTGAACGTGCTAGCCAAGCATCAATTAACAGCGCTCAAGTGGGATCCCGTGAAGTTTGAGATAGCCTGTGGGCGGCCGTGGGGACAGTAATGACAGGTTTCATCGTCAGTTCGGCGGCCTCGGAGTGCGACAGGTGAACCAAATGAAACGAAAACCAAAGAAGAGTGAAATCAAAAGGGAGGGAGGGAGCAGAAGAAGAAGCAGGAGTAAGAACATCTGATCCTTATTTGAATCAACTGAGCACCAGGCTATACACTCAACGCAGCATCCAACCTTCACGGTAATGGCTGTAATTTATCTGCTACTTGCTGTGACACTGATAAGTTATAATTTTCAATCACAGCGGATAATTATCGCGGTGAGAAGCTGTCGGACCTCTCTTGATTCGACCTGCCCACATATGAGAATTTGTCCCTTCTCGTATGGAAAAGGGACAAATTGCTCTGTTGACATTAACACATGCGTGTGAAAACACAGGCATCTGCATGTACATGAGTGATAACAAAAATCTTATATTTAAAGGCATGATTGCATATGCATCTGCACAGAAACAAGTCACAAAATGCTAATATTTCCCTCCCTCACAGCATCATGTTTGTTTAAGCCGGCGGGATTATTTGTTACTTGTTTTATTAAAATGACATTTGTAGGACTTGATAATAGAAAAAAAAGCAATTTTGATGCAGTGGCAGGATTTCAGATGGTCACGAGGAGTTGCAGGAGAATCCCCGCGAATTTCCCACTGCCGCCGTTCATCTGCATGCGCGCATATGTCTGTATCTAATGAGCCCCGGCTTTAAGGCGTCATGAGTAATGGGTGTGTATGCAGAGAGGTGACCCATCCAATCAGGCCTTCCTACCCAGTGGATCTGGCAGTAAAATCCCTCCCCTTACGCATCCTTGAGCACTGCTGATCCTTACAGATAATTAGAAAGACCCGGGGGGCTTATCCCTTCACAGCCCGCTCTCCTCATCACCTCGTACTCTTCCTCCTCAGTCTCCCTCCGCCCCGTTTCCTCATTTTGTTGCATCAGCAGGGACATGTACGTACTCCTGGGGACCGGTCCGTGTGTGTGTGTGTGTGGAAATATTTGTGAATGTGTTTGCGTTGGAGGAAGGGTAAAACTGCTCAGGGTGCACATTAGTTGGTTTTGTTTTGTTCTTTATGATGTTGGATAGTATTATGGGTTGCGCTGTTTGGTAATCACGGCGTGATGTGCTTTTCCGACAAGCTCTGAGATGCAAAGAATTGTGGGACTGCATTATTAATGAAAGTCCCTGGGAAATGAAGTGCTGAACATGGATCACTACCGTATAGCCTGCTGACAGTATTAAATTCACTATAACTTAGTATAATGTGTTTTAGTAGAAAATATAGACTGGAATAAAAGAGACTGAATCTATAAGGAGGCACTGAGCACATCAATCATTCACTGTGTATCATCATTTCTCGCCATTCAAAAATCTTTTCCAGCTAGTTTTTAGTTAACTCCCTCTATGGAGAAAATCAAAGGATTAAAATTTGCTATTCACCCTTAAGCTACAGTTAGCATCCAATAGCATTGGAGTTTGCTCAGTTGTCATGGAAATGGATCTCTTGACATGAGACTTCCTGTCCATGTTGGCTTGAAAGTTAAGCATTAATCAAGAATGAACTGTGATGCTATAGTGTTGTTTTTATGGCTGCAACAAAACAGCTGTCACAAAAATTATAAATATAACTAAAATTAAGAACTTAAACTAATATTTGATGAATTAGATGCAAAGCTTAATGAATATGGGTATCATCAACTTGGAGCAGGAACCAAGCTCTAACTTAACTTCACTGTGACTTAACTGCCACACTTCCATCAACTTCCAGAACCAAGGTTCTGATGTTCTCTGACACACGTCAGACTTGTTCAATTTTCTCGACATGTTCAACACATCAATGATGAATACGCTGAGGTGAAAAATATGTTTCACCTCCAGGCTGCATCATGTTTGCTCATCAGCTGTTAACAAGAATTTAAATGGACGTTGTTGACAGGAGTCATGTTACTCTTCAGTTCATAATCCTAATTGCCTTTCAGTGCATAGCAGAATGTTTTGTTTCATCACTCTATGGTTAATTGCTCCTGCCATTGCTTTTGATTTATATCTATAGGATGGCAAAGAGCACTGATATCTGGTATCTGAGCTATGTTGTTTTAAAATAATATTCACTATTTGAACATACTGTTACATCTGAGAGAGGGTTTCCTACATTGTTAAATGCACTTTTTAAATATTAACAACATAAACTCAGTAAACAATGTTGTTATTAAAAATGTATTGACAGCATTTCTCTGTGAAATCTATTATGTAAATATATACAATCATTACTGGTCTTCTTACAAGCATAATGCATGTACGCCCGCCTCTTCTAAGATGCGTATCTCTTGGGGTTTTCTGAGCATGCCCAACGTGTATATTTAGGAGCCCCTGCCATAGTTGGCTATAGTGTTTCCAATGAAGGGTGAAGAGAGGCTCTCAATATGTATGAGTGCAATCTATACGAGACAAAGACAAGAAACAATGTGTTGGAGAAAAAATAGGTCCTTGGGGTACCACAAGGATCAGGGAGAGAGGAACCAAAGTGATGCTCATACAGAAAAGCCCACTGCTCAATTCTGAATTTATACTGATTTATATCTGCTTTGTTCATGTATACCTAGACCTCTTCTGCAAATATAGTTTAGCTTTAGTTACGCAAACTAACAGTTGGACTGAAATCAAGATCGTTGACATCCATATTGAAAAACTAGAAATCCATGAAGCTTTTCGCTGTTTTGCTAGCAAACATTAGTCCAGTCAATTTTATTCATAAAGCCCAATATCACAAATCACAAATTTGCCTCAAGGGGCTTTACAATCTGTACAGCACGCAGCACCCTTTGTCTTTACTTCTGAGTAAAAACAAAAAGTAATCGGCCATTTAAGAGCTTAAACGTATGACCAATGCTGTCAGTTTTCTAGTGAGAACAGTTTCAGGACCACATGTCAACATGGTTGACCTGGTTGACATCCTAATTGAAAAGAAATGAAAATCCATGAAGCTTTTTCGGTATTTCGCTAGCAAACATTATGTCACAGGGCAATATCGGCAGCAGTGTAAATGTCTAAATACACATACGCATGAGTCCGTTGAGACGTTCCTCCCATTGAGATGCTATGACATGATAGACACAAGAGCACAGGAGGGGAGGGGATTTGATTCAAAGCCAAGCCTGGTATCCATCCTCTGGTGAGGGAGGGAAAGATGAAGGATATGTGCTGGGGGGAGGGAGGGAGGGAAAGAGAGCGAGATAGAGCGGGGGGGGGGGTGTGTGTTAAGGCTTGGCTAATGAGTACAGGCGAGATGTGTTTGCTCAGCACCGTGCGGCGTTTGCGGGGAAGTGAATGACACAGAGGGCTCCACACTAAGCTTGACCAGATTGGATCTCCTGCCATCGGGTGGCATCTCCAGGGAGCCACCACGGGATGCTAATCTAAACACACACACACTCATGTGGAGGCATACACATCTGTGCGTCCACACAAGAATATTAACACACATATGGGGCCAAAGATCAGGAGCCAAATGTAAAAGTCCCCAGGTTTTCCTTTTCCTTTCCCTGACTAAGCAGTGGGGGGAGATGTGTGCTGATTTGGTCAGAAAAAGAAGTGTTTATGTGAGTTTATGTGTAAAGGCATCTTTTTCTTGACTCTGTATGTGCTTAGATTTCCATACACATAGCTGATGTACTGCTCGTGCACACATGCTTCCATGCATATTTTACCACAACGTAGTGCAGTATCAAGCTCGCCTTGGAGAAATTATTTAAGGCCAATGTTCGGCGCCATCATTAGCACTGTCAATCTGTAAAACGCTGTCCAGGGCCGCCATGACAGCAGCGCGCTACTCTAACTGGAGGGTTTTCCTGCAGGGCATGTTGTGCTAATGTCAGTCCATAAGTTTGCCAGTGGGTATGTTTATACGAATCGCTCCACTCCGTCACCGAAGGCCAGAACGTGGCCTAGATACTCCGTCCAACAGTCATCCCACCTCCATGCCCCCAAAAACCAATCAAGACACTCGTCCAGCCCAGGCTTCAGTGCCAAAGCCAATCATTTCACCGGCAGGACAGCGACTTGCAGAATCTATTCTACTTTCATTATACTGAGCCTGAGGAGAGAGACTGGGAAAGGAAGACAGAGAGAGAAAGTGAGAGGAGAGGAGAGGAGAGGAGAGGAGAGGGGAGCCAAATTAAAAGACTCCCGTAGCCCCGCATACACTCAGTTCTGATCCCATTTTTAATTCAGTGATTGATTTGTTCATTAAAATACATCCCAAACCTAATTATTCCATTAATAATCCATAACCTAATGAAAAAAAATACTCTGTATATGTGTGTGTGAGAGGGAGAGAAGGAGAGAGGGATTCAGTTAGTGAGTGATAAAGAAAAGATGGAGACATGAGGAAGCTGCAGAAACAGACAGAAAGGCGAGAAAGAGGTTGTTTATTTTGCACTGAGAAACTCCTAGTTTTCTACAACTACACAAACATTTGCACACACACAGGCGTAATGTACGAGGAGATGTAGGGCAAACTCTGACCTCTGTTAACCCCAGCACATGGCCACCATGGAAACAGAGAAATAGGCAGATTTGTAAAAGGAAAGGAGATACTAGCTGCTTGCAAGTGAATGGAGGAAAGGAAAGGGAAGGAAAGAACAGAGACGAGCGAAACCAAATGAAAGGAAAAGAAAGGATAGCAAAAGAATGGACATGAAAAGAGAGGAAAGGAAAGGAAACAATATGAAAGGAAATGTGGAAAAGGACGGGAAAGGAGGTAAAGGAGAGGACAAGAAAGGATATGAAAAAAAGGAAAGAACGGAAATAAAAGGAGGGAAAGGTACATATGAGGAAAGGAAAAAAAATTGGAAAGGAAATAAAGGAAAGGACACAGACAGAGAGATAGGAAAGGAGAAGAAAAGAAAGGAAAGGAGGGCAAAAAAGGAAAGAACAAGCCTAATAAATTACAGGCCATTCACACAGATCTATAGAGACCTCTGTGTGCGTCCTGTATTATGTGTGTAAGTGCATGTGTGTGTCGTTATGTGAGCGTCAGTCATTGTGTGTGTGTGTGTGTGTGTGTGTCTGTGGCAGTGGGGCAGCCCTGAGTGTGGCTGTAGATTAATGGGGGCCATTATCTCAATGCCCAAAACACTCAGTGATGAAGAGTCACTGCCTTGCGACAGGCCTCGGCCAATCAATTTGCGGCGCAGCGGTCACCTGCCCGGGTCAGAGCCCACATATGGCTGGTGTTTGTGCTGTTATTGTGGTGGTGGTGGGCGGAGGGTTGGCATTCGACATTATGGTAAAATAGGAAAACAGAGAGTTCCTCTCCGCCTGGTTCATATACTTTGGCAGTTAGCAAGGACAGACTTCACGCATCATTTCTTTCTGGCTAAACACAGTACAATGTAAGTACTCATCAGTTCCGGAAAGTACATTTACTCAAGTACTTTATTTAAGTAGAGTATTTCCATTTAATGCTACTTTATAGTTCTACTGCATTACATTTCACAGGTAAATATTTTACATTTCAAACATTATCAGGTCCATGCTGTGCTTTAATTATATATCTCAAAGTAATTGTGTTGACATTCTTTCATTCACTTTGTGATATAGAGGGATGATTGGAAGGTTTTCCTTGTCTTGCTACTGAACAGGAGCAATGGAGTGCAATTATTAACAGCAAAGTAATGATGTTTGCATTCTTTGATTCATGTCGTGATGGAGAGCGATGATCACGACAAGCGGAGGGTTAGTGACCAAAAATGCTCAAATTACTGAGCCATTCTTCAACTTGCTTAATGTTGTCCTCACTATCAAAAATATATACTGGCATTGGGAACTTGGAGGAGAAAACACAAGCATAATGTATCAATGATAAATGTATTGAATTTGTATTTGTTCACCAGATAGTACACAGTGAGTCCTTGGTCTTGCACCATATGTCCTATGACCTAAATATGTAGAGATCTTTTTCTTGCACTCTGTCTCTCTGTTTTTTAGTACATTCTCTCACTCTCTTCTGCCCTCTATCTTAACAACACAATTTCCAAAGCTAACTGAAGACCGAGGGAAAATTATTCTCCCCTTTGCTGGAAAATTGTGTGTCTTTCGAAGGATGCTCTTTCTCTTGGAGGACAGGTTCCCCATCATTACCTTGAGAGCGCAAAGATCACTCAGAGAAGAGGGCTCCGAGTTGTTTATTCGGCTCACATGCCCAAACACACACGGGCATGTGCTCACATACACGCAGAGACTATGGGCTATGTGATGGAGGACCTATGAGGAGGATCCAAGAGGCTAATATTACAGAGAAGAACCAAGCTACCTGCCTTTAACATGGTGAACATTTTAACTCCATGAGCTAGGGATGGAAAACACATGCTGTTAAATGGACTCCCTGCTGTAACTGGGAACACATACCTGTGTTAGTAGGGAGTGGAATCAAATTAAGTCAAACTGGTTCATGAGCAGTTCAGTATCTTAAGAAAGTTTGGTTTAGTTTAGCTTAGTTTTTAGCCATGATAGCAACATGGCAATGCCTGTCAGATGGTTGGTTAGTCCATCCACCACTTTGTCCAGACTGACATATCTCAACAACTATTGGATGGATTGCCATACATTAATTGTCCCCAAAATATGAAGCATGCTGACTTTGGTGAGCCCCTGACTCCTAGTTGTTGGAATTGCTGTTTGCCAGTGTGAGCCCTTGGGTTCAATCCCAACACAACCCTGACTTACTTGTTCTTTGTAGTAATGTGCTTTTCTTCGAAGGAGCAAAAAAAAATGGCCTAGAATGAAAACAATCTAACATTGTACATTTTTATAACTACAATAAATTGATATTTACACTTGCTGTTTCAGATGGTTGGGTTTTGTACTACAATTGACAACCACAAACAAAACCTGACCTTTTTCTGCAAATTTCAAACAACAAATGCTATGCTTGTTGGTCTCTAGGCATGAAACAAAGAGGCATTTTCACCATTGTTTTTAATTCATGACAATGTGAAGACAATGTCAAACAGGTTGCTCATATAGTGATGAACCTACAGAGAATTACCACCTGAATCTACAACTGAAAATCAGTTATTGCAGGTTTTATTAATAATTTTTGTTAACCTCACATTATAGTGACACCATTTTTTATAGATGATCTGGGTTTCTGTATAAATGCTCGTACTGAGTAATAGATACTTTATTCTGAAACAAATGGAGCCATTCAAATAATACACTAAGATACTGACATTAAACATGTAATCCTAAGTGATGTGTCTTCTCAATTTACAAACCATGACCTGTCATTGAGCACACTAGCACACAGATGGCTTCTAATTATTGTTGACAGAATTGGACGTAATAATGGAAAGGACAGGTGATTCAAAGACTAAGAGGAACAGAAGAAACCCTATTGATTCCACCAAATTGATTCACTAATTCACTCGATAAAAACAAATTATCAGTCTGTGATTTCCAATCAATCAAGCAACTTCATCCACACTCAACATAAAGAAGTCACAAAAATGAATTGGAGTTATTGCAATCAATCACAATCATGGTATTTACTGAACTGAATCTCAGAGCGCCATGTGGTTCAAGGACAGTTGTGAATAATCTTCTCTCTTGCTCTTCCTCACTTACAGAACCACTAAGAAACTGACACTCCCCGCCCCCTGCTGCCACAGGTGAAATCGAATCCAATTACAGCAATAAGTACCTGCTTAAGTAACCTGTTCCTCAAGCTCTTGGGAATCATCCATCATGGGGACTAAAGGGTTAAGACCTCCCACACTAACGCCCCACTCCATGAAACCAAAGCTCTCATCACTGACTCAGATGGATGAAACGAAAATATACTGCCTTTCACGATGACCAATACCAATCAATTCCAATAATCTGACTGATAAAGGAATGCTTTAGAAAGAGAAAATGATCTAAAGAATGGCCTGTGAAAGAGCGTTAATGCACAGTAGGTCATTTATAAACACGCAATTCATGGATTTACTGCCTTTTCATGGTAGCACACTAGTTTGTAAGCGAGCTAATGGCAACATTAGCATTAAAACACATTGACAACTGGTATGAAAAGTATGGAGTTACTTTTGTGTCTTTATTATGCAATCAAAAAATAGGTTTGAGCGCAAAACTATCCACGATCACACATTTGTGATTAAAAATGTCATCCAAAAGTTTTGTTTATAAATCCAAAAGCTTTGTGAATCCAAAAGTTATGTATAAATGAGACAAGTGAATATGCGTCATCTCTGTATTAACAGTGGCAATGGCCGTGACTGGTTAATATAAATCTGTGACCAATAATGTTTAATTGAGATATAATGCCATTTTGATTAATGTTGCAATTGCTCAGTTTGTCTTCAATTTTGGCCTGCAGTAACGCAACACAGATGCTCCGTCCATCCACATAGAGTATTTGGTTTGACCAGGGAAATAACTGACTGCAGTTTTAATTATACAAGTACTTCTTGCAGGCATAGCTGCACTGGAAGCAGAACAAGTCTATTTGCTTGATTTAAACCTCAATGGGTAGAACCACACATCTTCAGAATACACATTAGCAAATTGGCAAACTTGGATAGCACAAAAGCAACTTGTAGAAATATTAACAGTTGTTGTCGTGTCTAAAATCCTGTCAGGCTGATTGGTGCCAGCAGTAAATCAGCCTTTTGTCGGATCATTTTTTGCTGCTACTGCTTCCAGAGCTGATGGGGGATGCCTCTGTATCACAGCAGATGTCTGCCTGCACAGCATGAAATAGCAGCCTAGCACCCTACTGCCATCCCGGAGTTATAACTCAGAGAAGTTAAATCTTTCCCAGCAGTTACACTATCAAGCAGTCTGGCTGCATCGCCTAAATTTACAAACAAAACAGAAATGTTCTTTGGATAAGCAAAAGTACACACAATATTTCAAGCCTTACTGCTGTTTCAACTATTCTGAGTGCAGATTTTGTTTGGGTAGCAGAGAGAGATTGGGTCTTTAATTCGTTAATTTCTTGCGCCGTCAGTCATTTCCTGAAAGAATAATGTGTGTCGGCGTGCTTCTAAGACGGAGTTCAAGGCAAACTAGACTTGTCTGCTGCTTTACAACATCAGTGGCCTATCACGTCATTGTGAAGGGTTGTGAGAATGATCAGCGTGTCAAGCAGTGAGGATAATTAGGATCAACAGGGGTGAAAAGGAAGAGATTTATACTAAGAAGTTAACACCAATAGACCCAAACACTCCGGACTTGTTCTTAAAATAACACATTCATGTGCAATATTATGTTTTTACAAAAAGATGTGAGCTTGTTTGGGCTCACACCTGCCAACACATACAGTACAGAAAAATACACACACAAATTCTGCAGCACCACCAGATGCCGTCCTCCTTTGACCTGATTGTAGTCGCTTACCTTGGCGATTTGGACACACCAGTTGAGCAGCAGCTGCGATCCGATGTTGTCCTTGTGCTCGTGCACGTAGTCGAGGAGGCAGCCGTGGGGCATGAGCTGGGTGACCAGCTGGATGGTGGGGCTCAGGCAGACGCCCAGCAGACGCACCAGGTGGGGGTGCTCCATGCTGGCCATGATCAGAGCCTCCTGGGTGAGAGGGGGGAGAAGGACAAAGAGGGACTAAGAAGACTGTTGCATTTCATGGCTTGGAATACAGAAGTACCCTAATCAGTTCCAAACAAAACAGTTTTCTCAACACTGTAATATTTAGCTTGTGTCCGCCCATCAGTGGCGCACGGAACTGAACTTCAAGATTGGTTCTTGCCAAAATGCACCTTGGGAGTTGTAGATAACTGCTTCATCTACTGTTTGTTTTAATGTACACATGAACAAGAACCAGACATTTTCTATCGCACTTGTTAATCTTTTGAAATGATGATTCAACCGGCAGGATTTCATGCCGATCCAAGCCTTAGAAGTGCCCCAACTGTGAGTCACGTAACATTGTCTATGGGAAAAATGAATCAAATTTTTACTTCTGGAACCAGGGCCACCTGAAGTAGCTCTTCCCACTTCGCAACTCTATGGTCAATAAATGCCACTCCCCCAGTAAAAATAATTGAAGTCAAGAGAGAAATGTCACTTAAAGAAGTATATGTTTGGGGTTATGTTTGCTTGGTTGACAGCTTTTTTTAAGCTATTGATAGCACATTCCATTTCCACTGCTTTGCCCAAATTTGGATTTTTATACCTCCAAAAGAACTCAGAAGCTGACAAGAGGCGGTAAAGCAAAATTAAAGCTTGAGACCCCTTAAAATAAAGTCATGTTTTCATGTGATCCCTTATCATAAGTTATGGCCTCAGTTGAGAGAGGGAGATTTCTTCATGGTTTGTGTTTATAAAGGCTTGAAGAGATGAAAGTCTCCAGTATTTCACAATTAAAAAAAGCATAAATTAGTGATACATGTAGATATTGTGTATATCACGTTGTGTTAGGTTCTATTTTTAAAGTGGAATTCAATGTGTCTATCCATGTATCTATTATCCATGGATATTGCTGCACTGTATTCCAAAGACTTCCTACTGGAGGTGGAGTTAGACGCATAAATTAAGACTTGTGGGATGATGACTATATCTGCATGCACAGCAGAGGACTCCACAGAGCATTCTCACTGTGCGAGAAAATCCTTTTTCCAAGCTGCACAAACGCAGCCTTTTTCATCTATATTTTAACATGTATAAAACCCAGAGGTTCTAACTGTAAATGTTGCACCAACACAATTAAAGCCTGGTGCTGACTAATACGAAGTCACTATGCGTTTGATTTCATGAGCTACTTTTCCACTCTTGGTTTGATATGGCGTGTAAATGCATTTTCTGTCTTCTCTCTCATCTCTTCCTGCAGCAGATGGATGTAGAGGTTCGAACAGTTGGGACTCAACGTTGGGTAATTGTTATTGCGGAGCTGCAAGCAGAAGGATGTGTGGTGGTGATGAAGTGTTATGATGGCGAGGGCTGATACTTGTGGCCGGCGTGTACATGCATTATGGCTGAGCAGAAGCTGCACTCAGAGTCATTGCTTAAAAACACTCACTTCAGTCCTTCTCCTGATCTCCTATTGCCTCTCTCACGCTCTCTCTCTCTCTCATTCACACACTCTCATAGGCAGACACACTCTCTTGGCAGATCTCTAAAACACTCACGCTCACATACTCAAGGACACACACACACACACACACACACACACACACACACACTCTCTCTCTTGCTGTCTCTGCATACAGCAAATGGTCGAGGAGCTGTATATCCAGGCTTGGCCCCGGGGCAGCTGATAGATAGATGAGGTGCCTCTTTAAATTTAGATGCTAAAGAATGAGCTCAGAGGGAGAGTGGCGGTGGTGTGGGTGTGAGTAGATTAATTCTAAACAGGAGGGGGGGCCATAGGCCATAGAGAGGCTTTTGGCACCATCAGTGCCCTGATTTAAACACAGCCTCCTGGCCCAAAGTAGTGCCACTACATCTCCACTTCATAAAACCACCTGCCCCCCCCCCCCCCCGACTGCTCAACATTATACAACTCCAGCCACATCTACACCGGGTGTGCCTCATACCTTGGGATCAAGAGAGGAAGAAAAAGGGGAGGGAGGAAGGGGAAGAGCGAAGGAGGACATCTGTGTGTGTAACGGAAAGAAGGAGAGAGTGCTTTTATTCTTACTCTGTGATCCCAAAACACCCAGGAGTCGTAAACTATGTCGGGCTAAACTCTCGGTCTTGCTTTCTACTCTCGCTGCAAACGTTATGAGGACTTGTGTGTGTGTGTGTGTGTGTGTGTGTGTGTGTGCGCGAGTATGTGTGTGTGTTTTGGTTTCTCTCTCATCTCCCTGAGCGCTGACCTCCATTACTGCCGGCTGACCCTCCTTTCCCATCTAGCTCACTTGCTCACTTTCCCTCTCTCACACACACACACACACACACACACACACACACACACACACACACACACACACACACACTGGGTGGCAGACTGGCAGAGCCATGAGAAACTGGTGCATGTTCCAGCATGTGTGTGTGTGAAAGTAGAAGTGTGTGTATGCATCAAAACACACTAAATTTGTACTATTAGGCCTTTGCAGTTCACATATCAAATAATCAACTCGCTCATTAAAATTCACATATTTGCCACCACAAACAAATCACCCGGCAGCTCTCACATGCGAGGCTGCCACCACCTGGTTGTTGTTAAGTGTGCGCTGTTTGGTTATGTTTGTGTGCATGTGTGTGTTTATATGTGTGGATTTTCAGAGTGTATTTGGAGCTGGCACTCCAGTGGCTAGTATCCCAGTGGCGAGGCGTGAGCCTGCCTTTAGATTGCTGTTTAACAAGCCAGCAGACAGAGCATATTGGCTCTGGATGGACAGAGACCCCCGCTGGGAGAAACAGGGAAGGAGGGAAATAGAGGGTGGAAGCACAGCCATGTTGCATGAGTTTCTTCTCTTAAGCAGGAATATGGAAGGAGGAGAAGAGGTTAGTAGTTGACTAGTTGTGGATGATTTTAGCCAGGGTCACCAGATGTTTCATTAACATTCATTCAGGAGCGTTGCCACGACAATACCCTGTATGGCCTTTTTGATCACTATTTGCCAGTAGTCATTCTGTCACTCACATGGGATAGTCACAGTGGTTATGCGTAAAGATCATGCATGAATACTGAATCCCAGACTCCAAGATGGAGCCCATTCATTCCAATCATTTTTATTTTTATATAGAAAACATTGCGGATTCCTAAAGCCCAAGGTGACATTTTCAATTTGCTTTTTTATTCTAAAACCCAAAGATACATGTTTCTGAGGAGTTGAAACTAAATAATTCTTGGCATTTTTGCTTGAAAAATTACCAATTGATAACAATTGAACGATTAACAAAACAGCTGATTCATTTTCAGTTGATCAACTTATTATTTTAGCTCTACTGTCAAAGCAGGAGAGGAGAGGGAATAAAAGAAACAACCGGACCTGATGTATAATCTTAAGAACAATGAAAAAACAGCTATTAAACACTTTGGTTTTGGTTTGTGTGCAAAAAGCAGAAATGCACACTATCCTTTTTGTGAAAACCTGGTGTAAAAAAATGTAGTTTAAGTGTGTGAAAAGAAAGATGGGTAAAAGAGAGAGGACGAAAGGAAGAAAGGACGGAGCAGATAAGGTGGGAAGAACTGGAAACTCCCCAGCTCACTCCCTTCCTCCTCCTCTTCTTCTCCCCTCTATCACTCCTGGATTCCAATAAAGCCATATCTCATAAACAAGTGCTGTTTTTTAATAGAGTCTCGTTCAATACATGCCCGGCTGTACAGCCTCGTGGAGTTCACTTTATTACTGGCTCTGACTGAGATGGTACTCTCATAAGAAATTTACCGCCGAATGCACAATCCCACAAAGTGACAGGCTCGGCCATCTCTTCGACTTTACGGCTCGGACACACAAACATGAATACACGCCGACAAAAATAGACACAAATTGTTGCGATATAAATACTCACGTCCATGAACTCCACGTTGGCTTTAGGACCGGTGGTCTCGTTGAGGATTTTAATAGCCACAGGGATCTTCACTGTCTCACCTTCTGGGACCCAGATGCCCTGAAATATACAAGCAATCACCATAAATGCACTACTCTAAGCCTCAATAAAACACCCACAGCCAGGGCCCTGATGATTATGATGCCAGTGTTTAACAACGTCTGCTGTCCTGCTAACATTCCTCTGCAGGTCTGATTCAACTAAATCAGTGCCTGCACATGCATGGACCCCATTCTTGTGGGCAAATCTGTAGCCTCATGATCTCTTTTTCACTGTAAAATTATATTAAAGCCTCGCCTGTTGTCAAATGAGTCATAAGGCTGATTATGAATGAGCTGTATGGACTCCGTGGTGCCTAAATGGAACCACATGCTACTAGCAAAGAGCTGTGGGTCATAATATGGCAGGTTAATTGTAGTAAAATATGGCTATAAAGTCAAAAAGGCCCATCAATACTGGGGTGGTAGAAAATGCAGTATTTATTCATTGAGTTTGCTGAGTTTTGGGGTGGTATGAATAATTTTGCCAAGGGCAGTGAAGTTGGCAAGCAAACAGCAGTTTCCGTTCCAGGTCCTTGAGCCGCCCTAGGCTCATGTCTGTCAGGAATCACTGTTACAAAGGGAAATGTTTATGCTTATTGTTTAGGTTGTCAAGCAGGGCTGTTTTACTAGTGAGAGGGCAGCGTCTATAGAAAGAAACTTTGTGCTTGAGTGTCTGCTTTGCCATTTAGCTGACTCACTGATGTTTGATTTATAAAGTGAAGGCCCCACATTTGAATGAGGACTGGTGCGTGTGTAAATTACACTGACCGACAGGCACTTGTAAATGCAGATGCACACACTGACCTTGTAGACTGTCCCAAAAGCCCCAGAACCCAGAATCTTGACCCTCTTCAGCTCCGTCTCTTTCAGGATCCGCAGCTGAGCCTGGTTAGGGGCCGTTCCGCTGGGGGTCAGGGGCTCCACCAGCTGGCAAAACACACAACACATATTTAGACTGTTTATCCAGCTCGTCATCTCTTTTTGTGGCAACTAGCGCCAAGAAAGACAAAAAGCATTCCTCTCGGCTGCTGCTTTTGTTGTGAAACTACTGACAACCTGAAGCGTGCCTCTCTTTTGCTTCAAGTCAAAATATTTTTAACCTCATGCACTTGGCACTCTGAATGCTAAAAAACATTTCTTAAGAGCGTGCAGCAGTGTGAAACCATTGCATTTAAAATGATAAGTAAAAAGTCTTGGAAAGAGAAGTGCAAGGTGAACACCAAGGTTTATTTGTAGCAAATGAATAAGCAGCCAAAAACAGCGACTGCCCTGTCCTGATAGTCATGAATTTGGAATACACACACGCATTTATGAAATACAGATAATTCAGGGGTGTGAACATGAAGTTCTGTCAGAACTGGCAGTTACCAATGTGGGCCGCAGCGTGCCCACCACTAAACAAATCACAGTCTGGTGTCAGCTGCTATCACAGCCGACAAAGAGTAGCAGCTCACCAGCTGTGCACATACAAAACAATTCCAATTCAAGGTTATGACAAACCTCCTCCGCGCTGCCTGGCTGCCAGTAACAGCTGACACTGAACAGCATCCCAGCAGCTGGCCGGCCACCCGCCTCACAACTAGCTGCTCAACAAAGCCTCGGCTACTAAATATAAAGAGCAGGAGCTGGCACCTGTAACCGAGCTGCGAAAAGATCTGAGCCACACACACACACATACAAACACACACACAAATTCAACCAGGCAGCATGTAGTGCACACCTCAGAACACTAACACATGCAAATACATGCATGTACAGTACACAGATTCACAAATATTGACAACACATGCAAATTCATGCTCATATGAACATTAAACACACAGATGGAAACCCACACAAAGCACATATCAGACCACAAAACACACACCCACACTCGCACACACACACACACACACACACAAGAAGTCATCGCCTCTGATCAATACATGTCTTAATGAGCCTATCAGCCTATCGGGTCCCTCATTCGCTGCGGTTTATCAACGGCATAATCACCCAGCTCAACCACGGCCATCAAACAATATAATGAGACCATATATCAGTCGGTCAGCCATAGAAGCACTCTCTTAATGTGATTTAAAACCATCAGCACAATAGGACCGGCGATCGCACCGCCACGCCGGTCCGCAGAATGGATGACATTGCCCGCAGCTCGGCACTGACATGTCGTTTAATGGCTGTTGTTATGGCTGGGCCTGAAGGCGCGGTGTAAGCCTGCTGGGGTGTCACTGCAGGAACTGAGTTAGCAGACGGAGCAGGGGAAGGAGGATGAGGGATAAATACTACGGGAAGCGAATGAGATGACAGAAGGAAAGAGGCTGCAGTGAGAGGATGGCCAAGTGATTGAGTAATAGTGAGGCACTTTCGAAAACCTCCATCTAAGCCTGTTGTTTAGTCCATTGTGTCCTAAAATGTTATATTCTTGAGACAATTACAAGAAAGGGTGTAAAAAACAAAACAGAAAAAAAAGGGAATTTGAATGCCTACAATTCCATGACATTTGGGCAAATGTTATCTGCTGCTGAGAACCATGTGTTATGATCAAAAGCTCCAGAACAGCTACTAAATGGACCTTGAGGTCAGAAACGAACCTTATCTCAATCAATAAACTTGTTTCAAGAAATTTCTAGCATCAGTTAGTTTTTTGATAAATTTACAGCACTGACTTTTTTGGCTATGCCAATTCAAGATACCAACAAATTCCTGAAGCATGGGTAACTGCACTGGGAATACGTGGCAGTATATCTCTTGTATTAAGAAATAACACATCTTTCCTTTTTCCCAGTGTGCCAAGCAGGGTTTATGCACACTTAACCATTCAACAAGTTACACAAGTGGGAATGATAGCACTGACACTTTCTAAAAAAGTATACATAAAACCCTTCTTTATAACATTAAATATATATTACAACTAAATAATGATTTGATTGACAGTGACCAAACAACCCACCAATTGGCATCACATTTAATTTTAAATGTTGCTGAATTCTGATTGGTGTACGGCACATGAGACTACCGTTTTCCAATTGAGCCCCGCCCACTCCAAACCAGTGAAAAAAGCTAAATTCAAACATAGAAATCTCTCATGTTCTCGTATCAATACTGGTTAATGAACAGTGTATTATTGCTTTATATATTAGCAGTAAGCTAGCCATTTAGCTGTTGAGCTAACCTAAACACATTGGCATTGATGATTAAAATGCCAGCAATGATAAATGTGCACTATTCCTTGTTAATGTAATACTTAATAACAACCTTATGGGTTGCCAGGTTGTGAAAAATCCATGTGGCTGCTGTATGTCCTCCTCCAGCATAACTTGGTTTGTCTAACCTTTTAATTATTCGGAGCCCCCCAGTTGTGCACATCCAACCCCAGGTACAGGTACACAGAAAAGAAAAGGAATGGTTGTCTGCATACTGAAATTTGGTTTTACAAGTAGAAATGTTGCATAAAGTTTTTGGGAGGTGGGTTTAGCTTTTTAAGGCAAGGTGACAGGTTGACCACAGTGACCTATTAAGTGGTAGGGGTATTGTGTTAGGCTTTCAAATGAAGCATTAAATTACATAGAACCACTGGCTGCCGACTTTATTTACTTCAACAAGAAGGACAAGCTTTGGCCACATCCATCATATCAGTGTGGTATTTGGGCAAATTATTTGCATCAATAACAGGAAAACAAGTGACGCTGTAGGTGGAGAGAAATGGAGCGACTCAGAAAGAGAGAGCAGAGGCGAGACGCAGGGAGGTGGTGACAGAGCGGTAGTAAGAGCAGATGGTGACAGGCTGTAGCTGTTATTGTTTCATTAGGATGAGGCTGGACTGGACTGATGAGGGGAAGAGAGGAGAGGAGAGGACAGGAGAGTTCCATTAAATAAGATGCACACCCATGGCCTGCAAAACTCTCTTGAGCTTGTTCTCACTCACACACGCTCACCACGCCACTTTATTTACCAGCTAATAATGCACCTTGCCTTTGCCAAATGAGCTTCACCGGTGGCGCGGTGGAGAGGATTCGGATGCTTCATTGGACAAATAAGCAGTATGTTCAAGCCTCGGGCTGGAATACATTCACAGAATTATTCCACATTGAATAAGTAAACAATGTCCCCAAACATAAACCTGCACTGCGAACCCTCGGGTATACACTTTAATGTTCACATTACTCATATAAAGTGCTGCATTTGTTGTGTTGCGTAATTGAAATCAGGTGAAACAAGATTGCCATGCCGCACACCTTTGCCTAAAGCAATCACAGTGTGTGGAAGCAGGGCTTGTATCTATGCATTCAATTTAACCTTGTCGTCGTCACATCTTGAGTACCATTCCTGTTTATTCTACAAATATAGAACTTAAAAAAGTACCAAAAAGGTAATTAAACTATTAGGCTGAAAGCATGTAAGGTCACAACACAGACCATTTGCTCCTTCACATTGTCTGATACAACGACAAGCACTTTATTTTGTTTTTGAATTTGGGGCATTTGGATGGTAAAGTAAAATCCTCTTGTGCTATACTTAGGAAACCACAATGACACAGAATCACTGCGAGCACATTAAGACAATTTGCAAGCATGCTTATCAGTATGCAAAGACATTCATTCTTGGTATTAGTGAGCCCATCCCAGCAGCACTGAACTCACTTTTCCTCCACTATCTGCATTTAAAGAGCAATGTTCTACTGTACATGAATTCCTGTGGAAATCTTTCTCTGTAAAACCTGGAATGTGGAAATTATAAGTTGGTCAAAGTTGAACCAATAAGTTGGAATATAAACAGTTATA
This sequence comes from Macquaria australasica, assembly GCA_005408345.1. NCBI lineage: Eukaryota > Metazoa > Chordata > Actinopteri > Centrarchiformes > Percichthyidae > Macquaria > Macquaria australasica. The sequence continues at coordinate 1,033,968 of SEMN01000135.1, read as the reverse complement.
ATTTCACTGTTATTTCTATCAATTGAGTTTGAACAGGCCTGATTGTCTTACTTCTCCTGTTTCTCACCCCAACTGACTTCTTTTTGGGCAGAAACAATAAAAACAGCACCTAAACCTACTAAAATAAGATCCAAGTTGTTAAAGTGAATGTTCCTGTAAGATTAGATACTCTGATGTATTTGGGGTCAACAGGACAGTTTCAACTGTATGCATTGCCTCCTTGTCATTAGTGGCAGTATTTAGGAATGAGAGACCAAATGTGAAATGAAACGCAATTTGAACCAATTGACAAACCGATTGAAATAAAAAACAAGTTGTAATAAACTGGAATGAGGATAGTTTTATAATTAACCTCATTGTCTTGTTTGACACTATTTAAAACTGTGAGGCCAAATACGAAATTATACAGTACCATAACAACTGCATATGTTTTGTTTCTGCTTCATTTTGTGGCCTGTATATCAAGCAGAACAGCGATTCTTTTCACACCTCGATGATATTCAGCAGGACATATTTGGTGTCTTTTGAATCACAGGGATAGGGACTTAAATTCAACATAGGATTCAGTATATTTGAACAATGCTTGGCTGCACTACATGTATTTGTAATGACATCCCGTGCCTCCGTTCAGTCAGCCTGCTCTGGGGATAACCACGGGAGCTGTCCAGCTCCCCCGACGGTGAGATCCTTCTTGTAAGAGAGCGGAGGGGAGCGTGTAAGCAGCATGGGAGCTGTCCACAGCCTGTGGTGCTGAAACACTCACATGGCCCATGTCTGTGCAAAGCAGATGGAAAAGGACCTCGGGGGGAAGGAAGAAAGGGCAATTCCAAGTGCATTAGTCGTGCTTCATTGGACTGGGGTCAAGGTTCAAGGCCTGGGGTCACGCTGCAACAGTGAGGGGACTCTGCTGTTTGTGCTGTCTCTCCCTGCGAAAAGCAATTTGTTTTCAGGGGCTTCTTCAAAAGGCACCACAGTGTGAGATTGTTTTTTTTATATATATATTAATCTCTATGTTTCTTTCAAGGTGAGAGAGAGAGAGAGAGGGGGGAAAAAACCCAGAAAGTCAGAATTTAAAAAACTGAAGAATCTGATGTGTCTGGTCGCAAGGGAGACAGACAGATAAATCGAGATCAAAATGGAGAACTAAAAAGAAAAGGAGAAGGTGCAGATGCAAGAAAAGACAGAGAATAGTAAAACAAAAACAAAAAAAAACAATAAAGAAGTGTGTTTTGCAAGTCAACACAGCACAGCAGCCTTCACACGTGTCCTTGATATGGAAATGTCGGCTGAGGGCTCAGATCACGTTTTGACAACGCGTACTGGAGGCATCTTTTTCCTGTCTGACACAAGGGGTGAGCTCTCTGTTTAAACAGCTATTGCAGATAGGGAGAGAGAGGGGGAGTCCCTGAGCCTTCCGCTGTCCCCAAATCCCTCATCCTGACAAGCTTGATCTCCATTCACAGACACAGACTCAGCTCTATTATTCGTTTGAATAGAGAATCCACATTTGCACGCCATCCAAGGCCCTATCGTGTGCTTTCATCAGCCAAAAAGAGCCTCTGGAAAGTGTGATACAGACTGCAAGGAGTGCAGGTTTTTTAGTATGCTGGGGTGGGTGAGAGTGAAGAACAGCATTCAGGTGGAAAGTGAACAGGGGAAAGAGGAGTCTCTGTGTGTGTGCGCAAAGTATGCATGCAGTGTGAATGCAGGTATTCATATATTCAAGGGAAGAACTTAAACCCCAGAATGATGTGAGGAAAGCGATGCCTTATAAAATGAGTGCTGGAAACAAAATCAAGCACGTTATGCTTACTCGAAGCATATGACCACTGCTTACTAATACTTCTGATTTTTGTATAGCTGGATTTTCACAAAATGGGCATTTACAACAGCATTTTGGATTCAAGCCCTTCATTTTGTTAGCTCAAATGATGGCTACAGATTACATATTCACATTGGAAGAAGTATCCAGATCCTTTACTTAAGTAAAGGTCGCAATATCACACTGTGAACATACTCCACGACAGTAAAAGTCCTGAATTCAAAACCTTACTTAAGTAAAAGTATGTAAGAATTATCAGCAAAATGTACTTAAAGTATCAAAAGTAAAAGTACCCATTCTGCAGATAAATAGTTTATTTAGCTTAAGAAGTAGGAGAATTTTTTCAACCCATAAAGGATCACTTAATCCTTCAGTTTATCAGAAAATTTTAAAATCACCAAATTTGGAGATACTGGACAGGAAGGGTGTGAAAAATTGTAATCTGTAAAGTAACTAGTAACTAATCAGACAAATGTAGTGGAGTAAAAAGTACGATATTTGCCTCTGAGATGTAGTGGAGCAGAAGCATAAATACTCATAATACTCATAACTGTAAGGTCAATCATTCTAATCATTCTCGTGCACAGAATGACCTACAAAGACTTAGCAGGTTCAGAGTCATGCTCAGGACACTGCAACAGGGCTGCTAATGTGCATGGACGTGGCCCGTTGTGGGGACTTGACCCCATGACCTACTTAACGAATGGTCTGTCTAACTTGTAGGCTGACCTGCAACTGTTAAAGATTTTATTACATCTAATTACTTTTACACCCTATTAGGTCTCCTTGGTGGATGGGGGAAATTGACTCGGCTGGCTATATTTCACGTTTTTCCTGGTGTATTGAGTCAAGCTTTGCAGGGGAGAGAAATCAGTCACAGGACAGCTTTATACAGGGAGATGCAAAAGGGGTCAAGAAGATCCCCCTCTAGCTTGATCCTCCCCCAGCCCCTTCCCTGTCTGTGACAGTACATTAGCGAATCTGCTCAGGCTGAAGACTTCCCTCCCGGTCAAGAGGCTGTCGGAACAGGGCCCAGTTGATTAAGATGGATGTGTGTGGCCGGGATGAGGCAGAAACTGCCCATGGCCCTCCCTCCTCCAATTCCCGTCTCTAGCCTGACAGCTGTCTATAACACTGCTGCCTCTACCTGTAAATTATACTAATGCAGACTGACAAGCAGCCTGCACCACTCCTATAGGCAAGGCCACTCAGCAGACCTGCAGTGATGACATAACTGCTGGGCCACACACAGGAGGCACAGCGGGAGTGTGTCTTGTAGCAGCACAAAGGTGGTCAACCAGAGCATGAACGCACACATGTGCACATAAACCCCGCACTCACCTGCACCTCACTCTTTGACTTTCTCCTTTGAATATAAAGTCCGCTCCGCTGTCTAATGCTTCCCAGAAATGAACTCTCTTCAAGGCTAGATCGATGGCCGATGGCAGCCGTGCATAATTTTAAAACCCTCTGCGCACTGCGTGGTTTGGCTAAGTACCATAGCCAAGGTTTAATGTTTCAAGGTTTGCTCGGGAGTCTAGTTTGGTTGGCATCCATCTGGAAAAGTGCACTGCAACTTTGAGGTAAAGGATCTCTAGCAAACTCGAAGAAAGTGGAAACCCCGGTACCATAAACTAAGGAAATAAAATAAGGAAAAGGAGCAGAAAACCATACAAAACTCCCAATCAAGTGTAGTGTTTAGTTTAATTTAGCAAACTCCACAAAAAAAAACCAAAAAAACATCAAGGTAGCCATGTTAGAGGAAGCGTTTCCCAATTTCCTCTCTGGGATCAATAAAATTCATTATACTGCGGTCATTTGTTGATGATAATACAGGAGAAAGCTATTACTAATTTATTCTGTAGTTAGAAATCCAACAATTAATTCTCCTTTCTACAATTCTGTATCCTCTGACAGAACTGAGCTCAAGGCAACAGTGAAAGAAAACCACTGCTGCTCTGCCGTTGTGACCTCTGTCCTCTCACCTCTGTCTCCAAGAAGCGCCGCAAGGCCCTCTTCTTCTTGATGCTCTTGCGGCGAACATAGACGGCCACGCTGAGCGCCAGAATGACGATGATAAATAGGCCGCCGATAATGCCAGCTGCTATTAGCGGTGTCCTGTAGAGTCAGAGGAAGAGACGAGAGAAGAAACATTAACATTGCTGAAACATTAAGAAACTAAAAGGCACTTTGAAAGAAAGTGCAAACCTCAGCTAATGAATTCTCCAACCTGCTGTTATACCAAAAAAACAGTCTTAGCACTTCAGATTTAACCCTGCACTTTTAGAATCTGGACTCTTGAGCCTGACTGGCTGCAGCTAAGAAATGTGATGCTGGAAATATTTGATTGAAATGACCACAAAACTCTAATCAAGTGGCAACAACAACAATGCTCTTAATAGCGGCATTTTTAATATGGGCAGAAATACAGGTAGGAAAAGTTTTTTTTCACTCAAGTGTGTTGTATGTTGCACACTTGAACAGCCAATAACAGCCTTTCTGTTGCTCTTACAACATGCTACGTGTCATCTTTAATCACCTCCTTGATTGATGCTTGACTCTTTCCAATCAATCAATCCCTTTCCTTAATCAGTCACATGTCTGTTAGGAGTGTTTATACAACTTCCCACAAATTCTAGTCCTCCTTCTTTCAACAAGCTCAGACACACACGCACACAGCTGCTTTTTATGAGGAAATAAGGGTTCCATTTCCACTAGCATGTTTCCAAATAGGCCAACCTATACAGAGCGCACAGCTATTTCCAAGTGAGAGATACTTCCATTTTCACAGGTCAGAAGAAAAAGCCTTTGAGGGTATGTGCTCCTATTACTTGGGCTGGTGGAGAAGCTACAGCAAGTGTTATACTGGGCTGGATTTCTTTATATGATATGTCAGCCAGTCATCTCTAACATGGATATAACACCTAATGCGGCGTAGCTTAATCTGAGTTTAAAACTAGATTTCTGCTTATTGTGCTGACACTTTTTTGTAATACACATCCTGTTTGACATGAAGAACTTCCAGTATCCTGCACCCTATCATACTGATGCCAACACGGCTTTCTGATCATGCATTGCTAGATTTGTTCAATCAATTATTTTTTAAACTTACTAAGTGTGCTACATGTTTTCAATTCCTCACTATAGCTGCTCCACAAATTTAACCCATTTAACTGAAATAGTGATTCTTTTTTTACATTGGTCCTCACATTTAGTTTTTTAAACATGCAGATTCCTCTCAAATCCTCTTGACTTTATCTAATTTTAAACAACCTTTCAGGTATTCATTGATTGTTTAACTCTATACATGATTTGAGCTGTTTTAAAGTCTCTATATTTTAGGTTAATAAAGACTAAGTTTTTTGGTTGATGGTAAGTCATTTTGTTTACAATTCTTACGGCTCTCGTTCAAAAGTATGAAAACTGGATTTGTATTTGTTTCATATGTATTTGCACAGTAACTTATATATGAAACTGTAAGGTACAAATAATTAGGCATATAATGAAGCTTGATTTAGAAAATCCTTAATTTTAAATAGTATTGCAATTGACTTTGACATTTTTGCTTTGATGTCATTTATATGTGGTTTGATCTATTATCATGGCAACTAAATGAGAAATTAAAAGCGCCTATCCCTCACAAATTGCTTCTGAATCTTCAGGGGGGAAATCTGCGTAAGGCAAGCCTTAAGGTTGGAAGTTAAAAGCTCTTTCTCTTCACTAATGCATTTGCCATTTACATACCTCTTGCACTTCTGTCTACGGTTATGCTATCACTCAATTCTGTCCTTCTATAACTCTCTTTCCTGATCCTTCCCCTCTTTCCCTCCCATCTCTATTCCATTTTCACCTTCTCGCCAGTGCCAGAATCTTCTCTACCCTCTTTTTTTTTTTTTTTTTGAAAACACAAACACATAAATGCATAAAACAACACCTCTTCTGCCTGATATTTGAAGTTCAAAACTCTATTAGTTGTGGAGGCCATTAGCAGCTAATGGAAGACTCATGTACCATGGAGCTATGGTAGAGGAAGGTGCCGCAGCCTTTACCATATCGATTGTGACGACCCCAAAGAAAACGGAGCTTGAAATTTACAAGGAGGCTGTGGGTTTCGACATAATGAGATATACAGCCATGTGGTGAATAATAATGCGGCAGTTTGGAATGATTAGGTCAAGAGGGGGAAGAGAGACAAGGAGAAACAACAACAATGGAAAGAACCATGTAGGGGTGGAATTAAAAGACATGGAGAAAGAAAGCAAAAGCGAGAAAGCAGTGGTGAGACAAATAACAGGGAGTGAGACAGCACTATAGGTGAGAGACAAGGGAGAGGACTTCTCTAATTAGGAGGAAAGGGTTTACAGCAGAACAAGTGACACGGGGTCACCGGATGAGACAGGGGGATAATGCCACTGTAAGAGCAATATAACAACTCTGGGACTAGAGACTCAGCAGAAGCCTACCAGAGGGAGGAAAAAGCTCTCATTTCTGTTTCCTCTGTTTCCAGACCCTCCTTTTATGGGTTTGCTGGTTTGGTTACATTCTAATGAGTTTGTCACTCTTTCAAATGCACTCTAATTGTAAAGATCACTTGTTTTTATGGGTGTTTTAATAGAGTTCTTGTAGTTGTGTCTTCAGGCTATTTAGGTTGTGTGACTGTTCACAAACTCTGCCATACGTTTTGTTCATTCTACTTGGCTGTTGTCATTTGTACGCTTGTTTATATCATTATAATAGCAGTATTAGTACTAGTAGTGCTGCAACTCTTTCAGGTCTCTAAAAGCTGAACATTAAAATCCCATGACAACTGTTTTCAGGATTCAAGATTCACAGATATATTCACATTTTCAATATGTGTAGTGATGCAGGGGTGGCAGAGGTGTGCTAAAATAATAATGTATGAATAAGAGTAAATAAAGGAATATGAAAGAATTAAAATTTCAAAGATGAAAAAAAGTATAAATATATGCAATAAAAGCATTAAAATGTTAAGGTAAAAAAAAAATCATATATATATAGATTTTATGTATGTATATATGTAAAATATATGAATTTTCCTTTCAAAGCTGTGGTGTAGCAGTCTTTTCAATGCACCTTTGCCATTTAAATAATAATGAAATAGCTGTGTGGCTATGCAAGGTCTGTCTGTTACTGCTTTTGTGTTTTTTAAATGTATTTTGGGATGTACCCAGGTCAAAACGTATCTCTTTAATATTTTTGCTTTTAAGTCTCAAGACAAGTTATGTCTTTATGGAATCAACTATGTCTAGTAGGTCAAGTCTCACAGCAGTGAAGTCCAAGTCAAGATTCTTGTCTCTTAAAGGAATAGTTTGACATTTGACACAATACTGTATGCTTAATCTTTTTGTTGCTGAGAGTTAGATGAGAAGATTGATACCACTCTGTCATATGAGAGTGGTATTGATCATCTCTACTGCTGTGTCACTAGTACTGATTCAATTCCACTCCAACCTCTACTCTCACTTCCACTAATGATAATTATAATGAGGACATTGATAATAATGGATGAATAATAACTTTTAATTGATGTGATTCACAGATACATATTAAATACTAACAGTGGCACAAAGTAGACCAAGATTCAGATAAAGTTTGGACCAGAACAAAAGATTCCTACGTCATCCATCAATTACAAAACACAAAACTTCCTGCTCTCTTGTTAATGAGTATCGTGAGGAACTTTAATGAGTAGTGGCAGGATCTGATGGTGGTCTCCCAATCCCACATTACAAATGTATCCCGAGATCCCTTACCTGTCCATCATCCCAACACAATCTTGGAGTCTTGGCCCGACGCACCTGCAGGGCAGACAAACCAGAGAGATCATCCATTAAACCAGGGACAGGTTATGAGTAAACCTCATGTTGTCTTTCTTCCACGTCAATCAGCTGTCACTGGGCAGGGACCTGTGGAAAATTGAATCCCGAGCACGTTTCTGCATCGTCCGGTTCTCAGAGCATTTTAAACAAAGTAGTGTTAATCCTTTGGAGAAATGAAAGGAAATCACTCAAATCTAAATTAAAGTGAGTGAATATTGGACTCACGTCCATCAGGTGGCCAGAAACATGACTCCAAATGAATGCTAATGTTGCTCTGTATCTGTTGGATGTGTAAATAGTGCTGTTTGCTAACAAGTCCACTAAATCAGTTAATCAGTCAATACAGTTCGTTTCTGCTGCCCCAAAGTGGCCAATAAAACCAGTTATTGCAGGTTTAAAGAGTAATGTGGTGCATGCATTTTTCTGATACACGCAGTAAATAAAGGCCATCGTAATCCATTATCTATTTTTGATTTTGAAAAAGAAGAAAATCTATTTCAATTTGACTCTGATTCAGGGACTTTGATGTCTGATCTTTAACAGAATCACATCTGCCTTTTTTCCAACTTACATCTTTTTTTTCTTACTATCGCAACAATCAAAGCCGTTGGAGTCGAGTGCTGATAACACGCCGATCAGTGAGAAGTGGAGCTTTTAGCATTAGGTAAGCAGGAAGTGATTAGAGCAGACTCCTAGCTGCTCATTAATTCTTGCTCCTTGAGTGGAGGACTTTGAACAGCAGGATAGACACAGGAGAGCAGTTTTTTAACGCTTCTCGTTGTGTATTTGTGTGAGTGTGTGTGAGTGCATGCAAGATGCACGAGCACACAAGACACAACAAATTACATAGCAAATTAGGAGAGCAGGCTAACTTTGGAATTAAATCGGTGACAACTGTGTCTCCTCCAAAGTTGCTTCGTTGTCAATTAAATGGTGCACCAAATAGCTAATTAGAGAGCAATCAGTGTCTGTATCCAATGCTGTATGTGCATGGATGAGTGTTTGAGATAGTTTCCTTCCTGGAACCCTAGAGAAGAAAAGGACTGGTCTGACAATAAACATCATGAGCCAGGTACATATTCTTTTCTTATTTAGACGGTGTTGCCTTTTGGTAATAGTTGCATCTTTGTATCGGTATATTTGTTACTTCTTTGTCAGTAAGGTAGAGAAGGGGTTTTCAAAGTCTGACACCCCCTTTAGACAAAATTGAGACAAATGCACCTCTTATTACTATTTAGGGGATCATGCTCAAAGTGTTGGTTCTCATTATACTTTCGGAGGATTTAAACAGAAGGTGCTGAATTGTGTGCTATGCTGAATTAGCTTTTAGCAGTTCCTGTTCACAATAAACCCACGGATGTACAGAAAACTATCACTGGATTACTGTGATACTGAAGAAAACTTAAAAACGTGAGGTTTCTCAGGCAAGTTCTGAAATTGTAAGAAACGTCTATTTTTCTAGGATTTCTAAGCAGATTTACAGACATTTATTCATGATGGACATCAGATAATGATGATTTCCTTGGAAAGTGTAATTTGTAGTAATTAAAAAATATGTCTATCATGTCTGTGTGTTCAGATTTGACTGATTTATGACTCAAAAAAGGAGTCCAACTGCTTACTATGTTGATAAGGAGGCCAAATCAGGCGGCCAAACTACAATAACTAATTTCCTGTTGTATTTAGAACATCAACATGTACCGGTCCCCTTCACCTCACATAGTATCTTTGCCTCACGTCTCTCCCCACAAACTCTTTACCAGCTGTAAGGGTGCTGTGCTGTTCCTGACACTGACCTTTGACCTCTGCAATGTCTCACTTTGGCTCATAGCCTCAGATACCCACACTTCACTTCTGTCTTGATGTTAATCCAGAGCACCCTGCGGCTGGAGGGCAGGATAAGATGACAAGACATGAGGGAGGTGTTGTCATGCCAACGACAGATTAGTGTCCACGGAGTCGGGAGCAGGCATGTGTGTATCTGCGTGAGTGAAAGCTGTCAGGGGAAGAATTATACCCTCACATCTATCCTCTCCTCTGCTTTCTACCTTTGCTCCCTTCACCATCTGCTCTGTTTATTTTACATCCATTGCATTTCCCTCCTTTACCCCACCTACTGTTTTAAAACTCCTTCATTCTGCCTCTTTAAAGCTGCATTGATATTATCAACACTCACAGGGGTAGCTGCAGTGAAGCTGTGCTATGTGAGAGACAGTATATTAAGTCTCTTTCCACCTCAGATCATATCCCCAGCCCTGTTGCTAGGTTTCAGAGCTCTAAATTTGTTTGCTGAGACCACCGACAAGCTCCACCTCGCCCCAAACACCCACCCCCCACCCAACCATACCCCCACTGTTGAGCTGCTCCCTTGATGGTTTGCTCCCAGTTTTAGTGAAAAAGTAAAAAGCCAAGGCTTAAGCTCAAAGTCACAGCCACGCTGACTTCAAAAGGCCTGAGAGGATGAAGACGTAAAGTCAGCACATTGGTAAGTAAAGAAGGTACTTTTATTTTTTTGTATCCACAGACGCCATGCTTTTGAAGACTCGTCCTGCTTTTGGCCTCTGCATTAAAGTGTGTTTGTGTAGAGAGAACCAGCTGGGTAGTGGCTAAGTTTGTTTTGGAGTCTCTGAAGCCCTGCGCTCTGCACTTCTGCACTCTGAAATCTAGGTAACTTTGTATATTAGTCTGTCATGTATATATACCGCCCTTTCAAGCATGGAAGGAATTATTCGACATTGTGGGAAATACGCTTATTTGATCTGTTGCCATGAGAAGATCGATACCAATATCGATATCAATCTTTTCATCTAACACTTGGCAAGAAAGCAAACAAGCGTATTTCCCAAATATTGCTGTTGCATATTGCTTTAAGCCCAAAATGAGAACCCCATGATCTATTCAGCCTCAAAACTCCCTTTAAGTTACATCAGCAAACACACACTGGCTTAGACTCCAGTATGGGCTGCAACTGACAAATGTTTTTGTTTTTTTATTATCAATGAATGTGTTGATAGTTTTTCAATTAACTGATTTACTTTTTAGTCTATAAAATGTTGGCAAGTAGTGAAAAGAATCCCATCACAAGTCACCAGGGGCCCAAAGTCAGGTCTTATAATGGCTTGTTTTGTCAGATCATGGTCGAAAAAAATATTCAATTTACAATGATATATGACAGAATAAAAACAACAAATTCTCACATTTTAGAAGCTATAAATAGAAAATTGAACTAGAGGAAGTTTGGCATTGCATCGAAATGGTTGTAGATTAATTTTTTTTTCACAGTGTAAAGCATAATCAGTATTATGCTGCAGTATTGAGAAATAATTTTATGCCAATTTGAAGCTCTTAAGGTGACCTTTTGTTCCAGTAGATGCTTTGATTTGTGACTTCCTGTGATCACAGAAGATTGGGATGCTCTTTGTTCCAGTCAACATGACGTGTATTTTTCTATAGAATCACTAGTTAATATAGCTCTTGCTCTCAGGCAGCTCTTACACCTACTCCTTCACGTGCCACCTTTCCTTCCTGTCTCTCTGCAACCATCCCTTCATTCATAGTTCATCTGCACTGCACTCCACATGGCCTTAAGGGTCAATACATTCTGCCCCTGACCAGAGGACCCCCCAGAAGCCAGCTACAGGTCAGGGAATCTAGCGGCTGCAAGATTAAGTTATCTTCTCGCTCCCACTCTCTTTCTTCCTCCCTCTGGTCAGGAGGGACTTGCCGCACGTCCAATGCAGTTTGTCTTCGCGATGTTTTTAACAGCATAAAAGCTCCTAAGCCGGAGGACACTCAGGAAAGTACGAAGGCGAGAAAACACTTTAAAGAAATGCATTAATTTTTATACATAGACTCTCTTACCCCTGGGTGCAGTTGGCATGGCAGGGATGACACTCATTGTTGGCCTTGGCATACTTGAAGATGAAACTGTTGGCCCCCTGCAACCCATCGGGGCACTTCTCCACGCAGTTGGGTCCATCTTTGAAGTGGAGGCATTTTACACATTGGTCCGGGCCCTGTGAAGAGAGCAGAACAAGGAGGGGGGAGATGAGAGGAGGGGTTAGGAGGAGGTGGCGGACAAGGGATGAATAAAGAAAAAGAGGAGTGGAGGTGGAGGGTGCAGTAAAGCGATTAGTAAGATGGAAAGGAGGGGGGTGAACAGAGAGAAAGAAGTGTAAGACAAAATGATGGGTGAAGAGGTGAAGAAACCCAGCAGGAAAAAATAAAGTTAGGGAAAATGGAATGGGATTAAGCAAGAAGAAAGAATGGAGATATAGAAAAATGTATTAGAGGAGAGAATAGAATTGAACAGAATCAAATTCAAACCTGGCAAATCATATCAATTTGCTCACTTCCTACCACTGATAATGTAGCTGGCGGGACCAACATGAATTCCATTTAGTGATTTATAATGTGTTGAGCAAAATTGCCAAGAGTGTATTCCGCTGCACCCGTGTTAAAATTGGAAAAATGCATAAGGAATCAGGTCATGTCAAAGCATGGTGCATCGAATGTGATGGGGGAGATGACAAGCGGTAACTGAGCACAAGCTCGGCTGCAACAGGATCATGAATAAGTAACATGGATAGTTGTGTGTGTGTGTGTGTGTGTGTGTGTGTGTGTGTGTGTGTGTGTGTGTGTGTGTGTGCTTACATGTGTGTATGAAAGCAGGAAGAGAATAACTGGCAGTGTTTATGCTTGTGCGTGTGTCTGAAGCAATGAAGGTGTTGACTAATGTGTGAACTTGTGTGCGTGTGTGTGCTCGTGTATGCAAGGCGCACTGTTGTATTCTGGGTGCTTGGAGTTTTGCCGCCGCGCTCTGTTGCTAATGACGACCACGGTGACCTGATGGACAGCTGCTCACAGTTTGACACATTCAGACACACGCCATCAATAAACATTATTCGCGCTTTTGCATGTTGGTGTGTATGCATGTGTGTGTATGCGAGTGGGGGCGCATACAGATGTCAGAATGCATTCAAGTATGTCTGCGTATGCCGTATGCATGTGTATTTGTGTGCGAGAGCGCCTGTGGATGATTGACTCTGGTGTTATTTACTACTCAACTGTGACCAGCATCTCAAAGTCAGCAGCCTCTGTGCATCCTTGAGTCTCTCTCTCTCTCCTTCTCTTTCTCTGTCTCCAGGGACAGTCATAAAAGGTTACTCACACAACTGCTAAATCCCACAAAATAAGTCATGCGGCACATTAGATACAACGTTCTGTAACACTACAAAAAATTAGCCTCCATGTATGGTGTTGTAGTAGACTTTTCAAAACCTTTAATGCTAAAGAATAAAGGTAAAATAATCTTAACAAAATCATTCATTACTATTGAAGACATAAAAACAGGTCATAAATATTTTTCATTTCTAAAAAAGGCTAAGATATTACTTAAGACAGCGGGGCTGTTTGATTTTAGCAAACTTTACTCAAACAGGAGTAAATAAATGTTTGTATGTGTTTAGTATATACTGTATATATATCGTATTCAGCTGTGATTTAATACACATTTGGTGCACTTGTCAGTATGTATGTGTTCTTCATTTGCTTTGGTTTTGTCTAACTGCATTTGCACGTTTTCTTCATTTGCAGTCCACTGAGATTTCTCGCCCACTGCAGTTTTTAATACTTTTTGGACAACAATGCTTTTGGTCGTTTCATGGGATTTGTTGGCAATAAGAAAATCTACCATATTGCCAGGCTTAATCTTAAAAAAACAAAGCAATGTCTATTTGTGGTGCCTGTCATGTTGCATATGTTGTTGTAACTAGAGTAGGAGTCATTTTTCTCCTCCCAGATTGATTTATTTTAACAATTTTCACCGACCTGAGGAGGTAAAAAAATAATCAGTAATTTACAAAGAAAAAAAGCATGTAGCTTTGTGTTGCAGAAATATATTTTATCTGCTTTTATATCCCATTAATCATCCTATGACCCCTGAGATTTTTCTTGCAACCTTTTCCAGGTGTCCCCAGGTTTGAGAACCAATGGTGTATAGTCTTATAATGCAAATGATAAAATGACTGCTGCAGCCTTCCATGAGAAGAATGTTTGTTGAACATACTCTGTGTTTACGAATGCATATTTTCTTGTGTGCATGTGTGCAGACATGTGTAGCTCCACTGACATTTTAAAGGGAAATTCTAACATTTTAGAGAGTTGTGGTGTGATCACATCCGAGACTCTAAAAGTGACTTTACAGGAAGGTCAGAAACTAATCTCACTTTGCTGTTTTGAGTGTGTGTGTATGTGTGCTTGCCAAAAGCATGCCTCCTAAAGTAGCCACAGTAGTTTATCATTCCTCCCATTAACCTACCATTCACCTTTGCAAACACAGCACTTATATCTTCTGAAATCCTGCGCGTAAGACCGATAGACTCCCACAAAATAAGTTGGAAATCCACTTTAGCACGCATAAGATATGAGACTATCTTGAACAGAAAAATGAGAGGAGTGCTTTTAATCTAAAAATGAAAAGTCTACCTCTAGAAATTATCGTCAAGTGAAAAGGAAGTTTGAGGGTGTCTGAAGTGGATTTGGGTGTGTCTTACCTGGCCAAGACATGTCATGGTGTTCCCATCCATCTTCTCACACTGGCTATCACACTCCAGGCACATGGATCCGTTGGCAAATTCACGCATTTTCCTGATAGAGATAAGGAAATCGAGATAGAGGTGCATGCATTATAGATTTGAGAGTGTACCCATATTGAAATATTGATTAAGAGCCTGCTGAGGGAGGATTTTGAAGTACGCTGTGTGCATATGAGCGCAAGCCATACATAGGAGGCTTTTGATTTCAAACCAACATGTGATACAGCATCAAGAAATCAAGGCTAAATCTTGATTTCCTCATGCCCATCTCTAAGATTCCTACTAGCACTGACTGCTGGAGTGCCCTCTGGCAGAGGGGCACGCAGGGCAGCGAGCTGCCTAAGACTATTTGATCAAGTTAAAGACTTAGTATGGTCAATATGTTAACAGAGAAGGCTCATGAATAATGAACAGCTCTTTAAATCATGGGCAAACACGAGTCGATGCGTGGAGGGAGAAGGAAATGAGAGGAGAGCTGGTGGGAGGGAATGAGAAAAGAGAAGGGTGGCAGGAGAGGCCAGGGAGAGGGCAGGGACAAAAGTTGGCTATAGGATGAAGCGTGGATGAGAAGAAAAAAAAGCTTAAGAAATATAAAGAGAAATTTGCTTTTCATACTCTTATCAAATCCAGAAATCATTGCAGTTGGTGCAACTGGTAGGAGTTCTACCAGAGTCAGTAAATGTGTGAAGTTCATGATGCTTTTGTTTTTCCACTTAGACTTCTGAAGAAATAGAGGTAAACAATAGAGCTCAATATTGGGTTTATACACTGCAATTACACTGACTGGAGCTGCACAGTGCCTCAGGCCATACTGCTGAATCTTTATACGTGTATGTGTGTGTGTTTGTGTGTGTGTGTGTGTGTGCACCCGATCTATAAATTTCTCCCTTTGTTTGTGTCAGAATCAGCGCATTATCTTCGTTTTTGAAGTGCGGCATCTCTGGCGAGCAGAGGATGGCTGCTGTCAATAACAACCGCTGCCGATCAAAAACACTTTTCACATCAGACGGATCGATCAGCCGATGCAGAGGACAGACATCCTCAGAGGAGGATTCACCCAGTTACAAACAAACAAGCCCCTTTCTCACAGTGGCGAGATAATGAGAGTGACTCTCTGTGTGTGTTTTGTTTGTATTTGCATGTGATGTTACCAGGGTGGAATAAAGATTCAACAGATTCCTCCTTGTGAGCTGTTTTTATGTGATCTTGCACTGAGGAATTCTGATCTCCTGCGGGTATGTGTGTTTTATGCATTTTCATGTGCTGAATATTAGATGAAAATCTTTTCAGACTTGGTGGTTCTAAAAGCTACAAAAAAAGAAGAGACATTCTGACAATCCAGAGTTCAACTGTATCACATTAAAGGGCAATAAAAGTGACGATAAAATCCCAGATTTCCCTATTGCCGAGCCATAATGTCAGGGCTTTTTTTTTTAATGGTCCTAATGGTTCATCGTGTTCATAGCTGTTCATCTCAAATGTCCAAATATACAGTATCACAGAGTGTCCTTTTGGGGGAATTAAAGGAAACTCCCATTGCTCTCTTTACATTTCTCCCCCGTCTTTCTTTCCCTTGTTCCAAAATAAATTAGATTTCTCTCCTGGAAGGTCTGTCCAGGGGAATCCTTTAGAAAAGAGCCCAGGCAGTGGAGAGATATCTCTTTTGTTGGTTGAGTGGGAAAAAATACATGGAGGAGAATGGGTGAGAGACAAAGACCTCGGCAGCGGTGCTCTCTAGGGTCATTTCCATTCCGTCAAAACCGTTCCTCCTGATTGGCCCCCTTTCATGGCTGGAAGTGTGCGCCAAGCCCCCATTGGGGGATGGCCTGATGGGGGATTAGCCCTGTTTTAGCAGGAATTTAAGCAGGACTGTGGCCACCATTCAGACCTCCAAACCTACAGCAAACCAGAGCGTGGCCAACCCACTGGAGCAACTTTTTTTAATTAAACACTTTCAACGCCTCCCTAATCCCCTTCCTCCCTCCTCCCCCAACCCCAGTGGACGCGAGAGGGAAATTTTCTTTTTCCCTCTCGCACTCCTTTCCTCCTCCTTTGTTTTATTCAACAGACATATAAACTAAAGGGAATTAGTGCCTTTCCTCATTAAGAATGGAGACATATAACGAGGGTGAGCTGAATAATCTTAAGGTTTAAAATCACCTGCCTGAAAACATATTTAATGAGATAATACTAAATTCTGTAGAGATATACACTCCAATAGATTCAGAACACAGGCAGATATATATCTATGCTGCATACAGTAGAACCCCATAAACAGTAACTAAAACCAAGAGTTTGGAACCAATCATTCATTAGACTGTAAGATACAGCTGAAACTGTATAAATTGGTTGTTAATTTCTAGCTGTACCTTTATGTGCAAACGGGGCATTAGGGTACAACTAAACTAATGTTTTTAAGGTGTGAATATCTCTGTATATATCACAGAACAGTCCAGAACTGTAAGGACAGTGTCTATTATTTATATTAGGTATTTAGTAATTATAATAATAATATTGTGTCCTCCTTATATTTGTAAAAACCTATCTCTATGCAGATGATACAATACTGTTACGAAACACAACGCTCAACACTCAAAAACATAGCAAGCAGCTTGCTCGTTAGCATTGTTTAAATAAGTAACCTTCCATTTTCTCCAACAATTTCCATGACATTTTATTTTTATTTGTATCTATAGTATAATATTGGAGGCAAGGTTCATATAATAAAGAAATCATACTAACAGCAATAATGATATTCTCCTCTACAGACATTATTCCACGGCTGGTAACGACAAAACTTCCTGGCCCATCACTTTTTCTTCAATACTTTTTTGGCAAGTCACTATGTAGATTTCAGGCACATTTTTAACATTTTTCAACTTTTAACTACTCCCTTTTCTTGTATTACAGGTGAATCCCATGGCACCTGTTATCCCCTAGTCCCCAGATAGGAACAACATCACACTGAAAAGTGATGGCAATTGACCAGACTATATTTCAACACTTTAAATGGCAGTGCTATTCAAACAGTTCTAAACTTAAAATATCAGGGCACCTGTATTAAAGACAGAATTACATTTAAAGGTCTGTTTGTTTTACTGTCTTGTAAAATAAGAAACTGCTGAAACAGTCTCTCTCTGTCTGTACTAGACTAGGGTGATGTTATATGTAGACATGCAGCAGCAATCCTGAGATAAAGTTTACCATTTCATCACTGGTGACAGTTATTGCATCAAACACTGTATCTGGTGTAAATGAACAGGCTTGTCCTTCTGACAGATACTGTACATTTTCATTTCCAAAAAAGCTGTTGTTAATAAGTTACCATTCTATATTATATCGGTATTGGAATAGAACTTATGATGCTGCTAATCTACTTGAATTTAGACTTGCCACTGTGCTCAATTAATTCAGTGTTCCTTATTTGTATCTTTAAGTCAATGATGGAAGGGGAACCTTGTTAGTGGCGAGATATTAGTTTTGTTCTATAGTTGAAAGGTCTAGTTAACCCCAAATTGGACAAACTACAAATATATTTCATGCTTATTCTTGGAATTAACTTAATACTGTTCTAAAGGGCGAAACTTTGCTCTCTAGAGTCATTTTAAGGATCTCATTTAAAGCCTCTCCTGACACACTTAACATAATATTTCTTTCTTTCTTTCTTCATATTCACATGGTAAATAGAGTATTTTTTTAGTATACTGAAATTTAAATAAAGGGCACAAGCACACAAACACCAATGGGATAATGTGCAACTAACATTTAGCTAGTTAATCATCTAGGCAAGAAATACACAAGTTGATTTTTTGCAGTATAAATCAAGTTTTGTATTGGATTGAGTGAGACAGAAAGCATAGTGGTAACCAGGGGGAAAAATACAGGTTATCCAAGGTTTCCATCTTAAAAAAGCTGCCTTTTATCTGCCAAAGATTTTGCTTGCTTTTGCTTCTTACACCAGGCAGACATTGAGGTCATGGACATTTTGATTCCATGGTTCAGGCCAGTGGCACAAAGCAAGAAGTGGGCCTGTCGAATGTTACTTGCAATGCCATCACAGTGACTGACTGTATTTACAGTATAGTAAGAAACAAGTGTGCTTCAGCAGCTCCCTGCCACGCGCCTTTTCCTCACCAGTCTTCTTCAAAGCCTTCGCTGTGAGCTGTTTTTCCCAGCAACTTCAAAGCTTCCCTCCCACAAACGGTGCCGGGAAAGGACCAGCAACAAGTCAACATGACCGAGGGTTGCTCGCTCACACACCCTCTCTCACAAACATACTTGCACTCTCTCCTCTTCCCCCGGGGAAAACACAAGCTCGACATCACTGCTTGCAAGAAAGTCATATTTATCTTGTGGCAGACACTGCCGGTACAGTCTTATTTTAGATGGATGCTTTCAAGTGTTGTGATTCACAACATCTCCTCGTTCATTCAAGAGTAGCACAAAAGGCTGGAAACTACATCTACAAAGAAGTGTTTCTCCCCAGGTGAGTTGCCAGTGATCTTTTTGATGTGCCTCTTGGCAGCATAAAGCAATGACCTGAATGCAATTATTCACACTGAAAACAGAACATCAGTGGATTGTGAGGACACTCTTTGTCGCAAATGTCAGTCATTTCCCAGCTCAGAGCAGTAAACACTCCTGTCTGTCAGCCTGCATGGGCAATTTGTAATAAAATATGATACTTCAACAATATATTCAAATTGATTTTGGACAATGGCTGTAACACGCAGTCAGATGTTCCTTTAACTGTTCACGTTAACTGTTCAGAGTGTGAAATTCCTTATTGGTTCATCTCATTACATTCATGCCAATTGGCAATTAGACTCTCCTCCTCTAGAGCTCTTGAGAATGTTTTGACTTCATTCTCATGCATCAGAGCTGTTTAAATTGATTTTATATCCTCTGCTTGTCATGTGTGGCTGTTTGGGGGAATTAATGCAGTCTCCTGAAACCATAACGATCTGACATTCAGGAAAATGCTCATTTTAAAGATCAGCTCAAACATACTACCGGACACTTGTGTAACATTTGCCCAGAATGCATCAAAAGAACAACATATATTTTGTTTAAAGTGTTTGTGAATGGATTACTCACCCATCAAACAGGTTGCAGGACTCAACACAGGTGCGGCCCCGTCTGAAATACCGGCAGGAGAGACACTGGTCAGGCCCGGGGCCCCAGCACCCGTCGTCCGAACACATGCGATCACACACCATTCGCTGCTGAGCTGTGGAGAGAGGAGGAAAATAAATTAATATAAGAAAATAAATGAGCAAAAACACACTGGTGGTAACATGATAGCATGTATATAATGTAATTGCTCTGGATTGACTAATAAAATACAGGAACAAAAGGGAAATGTATCTAATAATGGTTTATTATGAAGGATTTATCTTAGAGATTGGAAGTGTGTGTATGTGAGTGTGTCTGTTCTGTATTCATACCTAGGAGATAATTGAGTGTTAGTGCCTGCATGCATCTCCCTGAGTGTGTGTGCACGTTGCATGCACGTTTGTGTGTGAGTATGTGTGTGTAGCTGAGGGCTGCCCAGCTGTGTGAGTAAACATTGGTATTCCCCGCACCTCCACCATTAAAGACCGCCCCAATCAGAACCCTAAGCCCTTTTTTCAAGTTGAACCACAACAATCGATGCTGTTCATCGGAGTCGGTGTGTCCTCCATCCGGTGAGTGACGTCCACATCCCCGGGAGTGTTGCCCCGGTGGGGGCCATGCCCTTTGTCAACATCCAAACACACAATGGTAGACAGCGGGTTGAGCCTAATGAAGAGGCCTGTGTAAGGCCCCATCAATCGATCTCTAACACACATACACATGCCGCTCATTAACTGGCTAATGATATCAACCTCAGCCAGGCAGGGACACTATGTGGTCAGTTACCACCATCTGCAGCCAAAGCCACATGTCGACTATTCACCGTTCCATCAGGTGTCCACTTCCCTGTGGCTAGCAGCGAGCTTAATCCACCTCTGTGCATGACGCATTAAGCACTTTCCTCACAGGGAGCTGAATAAGGGCTTTCATGGCCAAGGAGTGAGTGACGCCTGTGAGTCGCCTTGGAAACGGGCACATCAGTGTGTAAGGCTCGGGTGGACTTGCAGAGAGAGTCTAAGTTTGGAATTAATTAGAGGGCTAATAGGAAAGAAAATAAGAGAACAGGAGAACTTAATAGGTGTTTGGTTACCGCTGGATGTGTGTTAAGATAAAAGAGTGTCTGTATGTGTGTGAGTGTGAGTGTGTGTATCAGCATGTGTGAGAGTTTCCTCTGGCAGTTAAGGCATTTCCCTGCATGATTCACAGGTGCATCAACTGTCAATATATGCATCTTCATCATAACTATGTATAAAAAAAGTCTCATTCTAAAAGTGCTGCTTAACCATCTAAAGATGTTACAATATTGCTTAAACTCAGATTCTACCCTCATAATGTGCAAATTTTGGCAAAAAATGTCTGAATCAAACTCCTCCACCACCACCACCACTTACAGCATTCCTTTGGATCTCGATTGTTGCGGATGAGGACTTTCTGGCTCGGGGTCCTGAAGAGAGACGTCCAGTTGACAGTGTTGTAGAAGCACAGGCGGCTGTTGTTGAAGATGTAGACATTTCCAGCGCTGATCTCGTCCAGCGTCTGGAACTGAAGCGAGGAGATCCAACGCTGCTTCAAGATCAGCAGAGAAATACCGCTTCCACTGCAGGAGGAGAGGAGGAATAAATAAAGAGATTATGAGACAGAGGATGAGTTGACGATAGAGAGGGGGGGATAGAACAGAGAAAGAGAAAGAAGGGAGGAAGAGAAGGTCAAGAAATGAGCAGAAAGAGAGGAGGATTTAAGAGCAACAATGAGAACGATAGAATAAGAGAAAAACAGGAGAGACATTTAAAGAAGACCGAAAGGAGAAGATAGAGAAAAAACAGAAAGGAGGAAGAAGATAGAAAGAGGACGAGAGAAGGAATGAGAAGAAACAAAAAAGGGAAAGGACAGTGAAACAGAGAAGGGGAGAAGGTTAGACAGGATGAAAAAAAGATGATAGAGTGGTATAGAAAGCAAGCGAGGAGGTAAAGGGAGAAAAGGGGAAAGATCATGAGACATAGAGGTGAGAAAGACAGAAAAGAAAGGTGGCAGAACAGAGTATGCATCAGAAAACTGGGAGGAAGGGGAAAGATAACAGCCGGACAGAAGGAGAACATGAGGTGAAAGAAGCAGACAAAGAGAGAGATGATGAGAGAAGAAGAGAAGAGCATGACAGGGGGAAAAACTGAGGTGATAAAAAATAAATATAGCACAAAAACAGAGATGAGTAAGATACAGAGGGAGGTTGCTCCGGCTCTGAATGAGACATTGCTGAGCTACAGGTTCATCACTGGCGCTTATAAAACAAGGCCGGATCTCCTTTGACTCTGCCAGCATTTTGCCTCGGATCCGCCACTTGTAAGCGAACACAGAACCTGCTATCAAAACAGGGCTAATCAAAGCTGCGTGACAGCAGCATTTCAAAGAGCATCTATGCAGAGCAACACGGACCGGCGGCTCATTAGCTCCAACAGTAGCCACCCAAATACAGGAAAACAGCAAGAAAGAGAGAGAGATGAGGATGTTTCTGTCACAAAGACAGCTTGTAATATGAGCACGTCATCTGCATATAAGTAAAATGGAATCGCATGTAATGTAATCTGACGTCAAAGATGTAAAACGTGATGTGGAACTTTGACGTACCTGTAAAGAGATCTACCTCCAATAGTTGCCAGGTTCGAAAAGACACTGAGGTCTGTCATGTTCTCAGGCCAAGACTGGATGTTGAGGTAACCTAAAGAGGTATCAGAGAAGACATAAGAACACATGCTAATACTTATTTGAAGTAATCCTCATTTTGTCTTTAAACAGTGCATGAATAAGGGAGATAGAGGAAAAGGACAAAGGAGTGTATTTGATGAAGGAACATAAGAATCATGGGCTAGGGAATAAAAAGAATCCTTTTGTTGCCTTCATTCAAATTTAAAAGAAGCACTGCAATTTTTGGTCATGGAGTTGCACCACCTCTGTGAAGTTCAAGCAAGAACGCATACTTTGTAGGAAATGTGCTCGGAGAAGACAATATACGCTAATTAAAAGAATGGATTTAATATTCTGCACAATCTGTCTGGTTGCACTTGCCTTTAGTGACAGATTATATCAAATCAGGATCTGTGGAAATGACATTAAAGGGATAGAGCAGAAAATGGCTGGGATAGAATGGCCATTGCTCTTTCTTATTGCTCGGGTTTTCATTATGAAAATGCAGTTTCACTCCATTAGCTGTTTGGCTCAACTGCAAGTCGCGGTTTAATATGACAAAAGGGTTTGTATTACGAGGTATTGCTCATCCCTTAAGGCCTCTAATAGTTAATGAATAAATACACTCACAAGCATGCGCATGCACACAAACAGCAGCACATACTGTAAGCACGTATAACTATCAGATACACACACACACAATAACACAATATCCACTAGAGCACATTTTAGAGTTCACCAACAAACTGTCCTCTTAAAGCTTTCTTTTACTACCTCAGAGGCCACATAATCCACACACACACAGACACACACACATATATATATATATATACCACGTAATAATATTGTTCAGTCAATTTTTCCAAGGTGACTCCAGTGAGGGAGTCTCACCTGTGATCTCTTTCACAGTGCGAAACACGTTGAGACGCTCTGGGTCCAAAGGTCCAATACCATGATACATGTCCCTGAAGAAAAAACACAACGTCGAGACACACAGAACAATGAATGCTACCTTTATCAAAAACAATATTTGTTGCTATAGTATGACCGTATTTATAAAACAGCTGGGAACCTGAAGGCACCATTGAGAAAATAATTTGTTCTTCATACCAAAGTCAGAACGCTCTTTTCCTCTAATGTGCTGTGTATCATTCCATCCTCAGAGCTTCAGGGCACTTTGACAGTGGTTGTTGATTGAATAGAGTACATTGCTCATTGACTTTCCCAAACCAGAGTCTCTCTGACACAAAGGGATATGAATGGAGAACTGTTTGTTTACATGCCCACCTCTCTTAGTTCCAGGCTGTATTTTCATAGCTAGTCTTCCATTGAATTTGATGTGTGCAAGAATAACAGCAGACAGACACAGTTAGCATTTAGCAGCTAACATTAGCATTTAGTAGCTAAAGAGGCAAATTGTTCTCTGAGGAGTCGGTGGAGACCAAAGCACAGCTAAAAGGAGTTTGACACAAACACAACTCCAAACGAATGCTAATGTTGATCTCTGCTGGATGTGTAAATAGGCAACTGTTTGCTAACATATTTACCGTATCATCATATAATATGTCAACGTTGTGTTTACAGCTTGCCTCAAGTGGCCAAAATTCCCCCCCAAACATCTAGACGTCCAACTGCAGAAAGATTTTAAATGTCTTTTGACCTGCAAATCACCAAATACGTGTTTACTTGGTTTCCATCCATCTATGTTTGGATCAGTTTAACGCTGTATTTCCCTTCGTTTGAAAGGGGCTGCTACTTGATCCTACAGATATCTGTAAATTGAGCTAAGCTAAGCTAACATCACCATTCAACATACCTTGAAACTTCCACAAAGACATTAGGTGTCCATGAGTTTGTCTGACATATTAAAAAAACTATCTCTGAAAGCATTGTGTGTGAGGTTTTAAGCCGCCACTTACCCCTTGATGCCAGTAATGAGGAAGATGAGGTTGCCATTGATTTTGGTGCAGTTGACAAATTTATCAATGTTGCTGGCATCCACTGTTTGAGCTGTCTGCAGGCTGCCCGTCCCTATGCCGTCACACACTGACAAAACAAAATGCAAACAAACAATACTATATTATTTAAAATAATTCACTTTTAAGTTGCTTTAGGTATGAACAAATTACCTACTGCAGTGTATAACCAAAGTGTCCTTGTATAGCGGAGACCTCATTTTTGAGAAACTACTATTAGCTATTTGACATTTTAATTCTTAAACTCTTTCATGAAAATATATCCCTGCTTTTGGTGCACAGGCAAGGCCAAGGCCCCTCTCCATGCATCGGAATTCTTTTGATGAAAGCATGGGCCAATCCACAGCCAATTCCTCCCTATAATGAATTCATTACATCTGCATTAATTACACTTGCGGTCTAGTGTGAGCCAAGTATTTCTGACAGAGGCGGAGGGGATGATGAATAAGGCTTACATTAGGTGGTGTAACCAGTTTTTGATAGTGATTTATACCAGCCAATTCCATATCTGAAATGTTAATTTGTTATCATTTCCCACAGTTCCTTGGGCTATCCCTCATTAACCCCTCCCCGCTGCGTGACGATGTAATCAAGAGATTAGCCAATCAATGGATGCCACAGCCCATACATGGAGCCCGGAGGAAAACAGTATTGTCGTCCCTCCAAAGAGAAAGGGCAGATCAGTTACCTTTGTGAGAACAATATGAAGAAGGGGCTAATCCTCTGTATTGAACTGAACTAATGCTGTTTAATTTCACATTAGACATTTTAGGCATTTAGCAGACACTCTTGCACACAGAATGAGTTGTAATTACTGAGCAGGTAAGAGCAGTTCCTCATTATGGGACCATTTCATGTTAATTAACATGTCGACTGTTGTGGGGATCAAACGTGTGACCTTCGTTTATGCCATATTTGTCATATTTATCCTCCAATATGTAATGAGTACACAGTGGATGTTCACAGCAGTAATATGAGAAGGGAGCAAAATGAGTAGCAGAGTTTAACCCTTTAAATAAATGCATAAATACATACATATAACATGCATAAAGAAGTCATAGCTGCATACGTTTGAAATCAACAACATAGAAGGTTTTGAGAATACTTAAAAAATCTGGCATAAAGTTCACAGTCTGTATTTTATGATGAAAGCTGTAGGCATGGGAGAAATGAGTGTTCACTATTCAGACTATGTAGGAATGAGGATGTTGTAACACAAGTTGGTATTGCATGGCCTTCCCCTTAAATTAAAAAACATGTTGATATTTTGGGGGGTACATTAGAATAAATAAATCAGTATAGTATTTAGTGTAATATAAAAAGCTGAGCTGGCTCCCGTAAAAATAAATAACATTTCCTATAAAGCTTTTAAAGTAATTCTTGTGGGCTGCTGTTGATCCAGTATCATCACTGTTAGCATAAAGCTATTAGATTAAAATGGTCTAACTGCATAAGCTCTTGTACATACAGTAAATGAAGTGCAGGGGGCCAGGAAGTGGGGGAAGCAGGGGAAATGGGTAAACTATCTATATAAAACCTGACTTTCGTCCCACTGAAACATGGCCATGTTCTACTGGCCTTAGCATGTCTTGCACTTTGTTCTCCATGTAATATCCTACTGACATTGCATCCCAGCGTGTTTCGGTTGTCAGTGCCTCTCTGCACGAAGACAAATCTGACAATCTCACAAGGCAACAGTCGCAAGTTATGAGTGATGCAGGCTCTCCCTGGGCCAATGGCCAATAAAATACATCATAGTTCCTAGTTTCATCAAAACTGGACCAGTGATGGCAGTTAGGAGTCACTCAAAGTGTCAAACTTTGATATGTAAGTAGATACCCAGCTAAATTGTTGGAAACATTTTGCCTATTTTTTGTTCCCTAATGTTTCGCTGGATATCAAGTCAGTGTAATTGTAACTGCTCAGAACATGGTGCAAAGAATGTCAAATTAAACCCGCGCTAATATATTTTATTTCCCAAGATATGATACTAGAATGATAAACACAGCCCAGTCTAATGTACGGCCCATTTTCTTAAATTGAGGAGTGGTAAGACATCCCATGGTTTTACCTTTAGGACAGATGTCGGTACAAGGGATGCACATTTTGATGCGGTTCTCCTCCACTTCCATCTTGTTGCTGGGACATGCTCTGACACAGGAGCTGTGGTCCACCACGAAATTATCTGACAGCAACACAGAAAGAACGTTAGTGCTAGTTGCTTCAGTTGTGTCTGTAGTAGAGATGCTTTGATGACAAGTGGCATCGCACACCATTTTACCAAGTGAAATCATAAGAATCAAAGTGTAGCATTTACTCGTAGAACAATTTCCTAGAAGGACCCCTCTAATGGCGAGAAATTGATTGTATTTTAATCACGTTTGTATAATGATCAAAACTAATGGTCTAGGGCTATATTGCTCAGCAAAAGTAATGAATCAAATTAGTAGCGGTGGAAAAGTGCGACTGGTGTATGCTCATTTGATGATCAGTGGAACTTGAATATGCAATCTTTGAAGTGGCTTGACTTTTAATGCATGCTCGCTGAATTACTGCTGCACCCTGACTCCACATCCGTGAGAGAAAGAACTAAGATTTGATTTCTTTTCAGCTGCCAGAAGCTGAAACAGATGGTGTAGCAACTAGTAGATTGAGATACACAATTTATTTATGTTCGAGCAATTTATCTTGACTAATTGTCTGGAGTCTTATTTCAGGATAGATGGAGGATAAATGCTTCTTCAATTGACACCAGTTCACTGACAATAAAACTTAATTATGAGCATCATAATGAGCATCTATGTTTGTGCAGTGTAATGTTACAGTATAGTTACTATATCTACTTGCAGCTGCTGTGGATGTGCATGCAGCAAAGCATTCTGTTTGCTTGAAGCAGACTTACGTGGACATTTCTTGACACAAAAGGCTCCATAGGTGTACTTGGCTCTGGGGTTGTGCTCTAACTGAAAAGATGTGGGATTGTACACAAACGGCTGAGGGCACTGGGTCACACATGCTCCGCTGTCGTTGAAATTGGTGCAAGCCTGCAGAAAGCACATAACCACAGTCAGCTGAAGGCAAGAGGATACCGGCCAGACCTCCCATGGGGGTGCATGGAGTAAAACATGGCGAGGTAAGGCGAGAGGATGTGTTGGGATTCCCTCACATAAGTCAGTGTGAGCAAAAGAGTATTACAGCAGCATTTCATTTTTACATCGGATCGCATCATGCGGATCATGCAGCCGTCCCTTGTCTCTTTGAACGCCAACTGGGAGAAAAATTGGAACCACTGAGTCACAGCCATGATGTAAATGGTGAAATGTTTTCCCATAAACCTCTTAAGTGTTTTGTCGTCTGTGGCCAGAGGCTGAAGCGGCAGTAATTGAATTGGATGAGCCTTTCTGTGAATTACAACTACAATATCATCTCTGCCAGTGTGCACGCGTGTGTCGCCGTGCACGAAATAGGAAGAACTTCAGGTGATAAAAGGGACACTAATTGGACCACTGAATCACCAATTTGTTCTTTGAAGAGCGCCGCTGCATCAGACTTTTACAGCCCCGTAAAATGACAAACAATTTATCAGCCGGTAAACAAAGTGGATCATATTCGGGCGTGGAGGATGACAAATGATGTTGCACAAAAAGACGTGGACGCACGGAATGGAGGATGATGGGGGGGGTTAGAGATGTGTGACTGCTTTTTTATATGTGTGACTGCTTTTTTGTATGTGTGTGTGTTTGAGAGAGGCAGAAATGCGAGAGCAAGGAAGCAAAAGACAAAAAGTAAAAGCTAGAGAATGAAAGAAAGTTCAGAAAGAGCAGGAGCGAGCGATAAAGAGGGCGATAGCGTGTGTGTGTGTGTTTGTGTGCAATCTGACGTACGAAGCAGTCTGTGTCCTTGGGGCCCGAGCAGCCGCCGGCACACTCGCGGTGGCAGCAGTCACTGACGTAAGGCCCGAAGCATCGACCGTCACACTGCTCTGCACACACCGTCTTTGTCACTGCCCAGGAAGTGAAAAGACAGAATTTTAAAGGTCTGACACACATACACGCACATTCACACTCATAAAAAGAGACAATACCACCACCCTCAACTGCACTCTCACGTTATAGTTGCACACAAACATCATCTGATATGGAATCTGGGCAGAAACAAATTAGGGGCTTCAGCAACCTAAAGGTTAGACAAGTAGGTTGTGACCACAAGGTCACTTGCTTGAATGCCCAGACAAACTTTAAAAACATGGAGCACTGTCTCCTCTCCCGACAACTGTTCTGGAGGTGACCCTGAGCGAGCCTCTTATCCTCCAGCTGCTCCAGCTTCAGCTTGGTGACTAGCAGCTGAAAATTGCGGTTGTGCTTGGCGGCTCCCAGGTACCGATCTGAAGTGGTTTCCCCTAGATAAATAAAGTTTGGAAAAAAGTTCCATAGCACTAGACCTCACTGATTCACCATGTCTGTGTTCATACAATGGGTGTTTTCAGCCAAGAGGACCGACTGGCCAAAGACACCATCCAACTGTGCTGATAATTCCCAGAAAGCCTGGCTTTATTCGTTGCTATGCCAACTCTTGTGGTAACCAGGGAAATGTTTACTGCTTTTTCTGCATTTTTTGTTTTGTTTGCAAAACTACTTTAAAGGAAGCTTTAGTAGTCAGTATTATTAGTACAGTAAAAACACTTGGATGTGGCTTGTACCTATTGCATCAAAGTTGCTCCAATACTTGTGCTAAAGAACAGCCTCCCACACGTTATTGGTACAGTAGGAGATATACCAGCCAGCGAGTCAGCATGAGCTTCAAGCTGAGGCATTAAAAACTGCTGTGCTCACTCTCTGCTGTGTTGGGAACATAATGACGCTGTACTGAAAAAAAAACAACAAGGCCCTGTAGTCTATTAGTGAAAAACAGGCCAGTCTCTCTCTAGATCTCGTAGATCAGTAGAACTGCATACAGAGAAATAACATTTCACTCTCTTTCCTCTTTTGTCTTTCCATTGTTTGTGATTCTTGTATTTTTGCTACAAAGAAATGTGTGGTACTGCTGGTATCAGTAGCATTAGACAAACATTAGTACATTTTCATTCTATCCCTTTTTTTGTTATGCTGTTCATCGACAACCCCTCTCACCACAGCGACATAAAATACTGTAACGCATTGAAGAACTTGACCTTGCTTTTGGTCTTTGAGCTCACTAAAATAAGGAGAAAAAGCTTAACACAGATGTGTACCCTCACACACAAATTAATAAATCTGTGTCAAAACAGATTATAGCAGATTATAGATTATTTTAAAGCAGGCATTAGCCTGGACTTCAATGTACAGTTCTATGTTTCAATATAATCTAAATACTGTTTCAGAAGCTTCTCCACTCAATGTCAGGTTATATTCATTATTTGGGGGCTTAAGGAAATCTCAACATTTTTGGCAATACACGTTTTACCTTTTTTCTGAAAGTGACCTGGAAATATTGATAGCCTCGTGTTTGTGTTCAAATACGGAGTAGGGATGCAGTTAACCTAGCTTAGCATAAAGATTGAAGGGGGGGGTGCTACCTCTAAAGCTCACTATCTAACATGTTTTTCCTGAGAGTGAGATATTAAAGACTGATAGCAGCCTCATGTCTGTGCACTGAGTACAGAGCTGGAGTCAGGATGTAGTTAGCCTAGCTTAGCATAAAGGCTGGAGGCAGGGGGTGGAAAAATGTAGAGCGGGATCAATCTTCTCATCTCACTCCTGGCAGGATCGTGAATGAGCCTATTTCCCAAAATGTTGAACTATTCCTTTAAGTCAGTAGCTGTAATGCCTTATTAGTCACACCCTAGTTAGCAGGCCTGTGGCTTTCCAGGGTAACTTTAGGGGTGTGTGTGTGTGCGTGTGCATACTCACAGGTTTGACACTGGTCTTCCTGATGGCCCCAGCAGCGTCCGTTACATGAGCGATGACAGCGTCTGCCTGCAGAACAAACACACACACACACACACACACACACACACACACACACACACATCAGACAACTCCTCTGCAAAACTTCCGATGGAGTTTAGACACAAACACAGCCAAACGCCTAATTGTCCACTCACGCACACCCTTATAACTTCCCCGAGTAGTGACAGTGACAGGTCTGTCAAATCTCCTCCACTCATCTGACAATAGACCCAGAGTCATTGTGGCGACTTGTGGCCTGTAGAGAACGTAAGCATGAAAGACAGGCTTCTACTCCCTTCCGTCAAGCGTTTGCACAGGCAAAGTGGGACCTGACAGAGCACTCACAGCTTTCATCTGCCAGTGGCCCATCATCAAGACTTAATTGACTATGGGTTAATTACAGAGTAAGTGGAATAGTGCAGCAAATTGTCACCCGGCCCCTTCAACCACTCCCACTGTGGGGTTGTTAATGTTAAATACTAACTACAGCTTGGCAAAGGGCCCCAATTTGGCAACCTCAACACCCACACTCTCTCTTGTCATTTCTTGGCCCACCTCCTCTGTTCTTTGTTGCTTTTAATCCTCCCCCTCCTCCATCAGTGCCATCTAATCAACAAAATAGCAATGTTTTACACATATTGTACTTAAAAGTGTCTTCTCAAAATTTTAGAGTAACCAGCTTTGCATGATGTCTAACTCCCTGCTGATGTCAACACACGCAGATTTGGTTCTGCTCAGTATGTAAAGAAAGGTCATCATGCCTTTTTGTCAAAGAAACTCTCAACATTTCCCCCATTGTCTATGTCTTTGCTCACCATTTGGCGCCTCAGCTGTCTCTATTGTTCATCCTGACATGTTTTGATACCGAGGGCCCAAAGAAACTTCCATGCTTTCCCTGTCTCTCCCTTAAAATGAGCAAGAGGCTCATCCATAACTGTGTAGAAAAGTTTGAGAGAGTCTGTCTTTAACAGCTAGTTCTTCTGACACAGAATGTCCACCGGATAGCGACGCCTGTTATGTCCAAAGCAGAGGGAGATGAGGGACTGCGGGGACCACGGAGAGGGGGGTGGGGCGGGCACCAAGGGAAGTGGGCAGCTTCAAACCAGCTGTCAGATTCACTGAGATTTAAAAAGAGCACAACAGACAGCAGCTCCATGGGCCTCGCTGCAGAGCCGCTATCATACCACTACAATGGAAAGGTTCACACGTTGATCTAACACTATGTGATTTCGCTTCCAAATGACCGCCAGGCAAACAGAATGAATAAAAAGGGAGAGGGCATGACTGCAGCTGGTGGGGGGAGTGTCTGTTCACTTCTACAGTATGTTGGCATTTGGTTTGCCTTCACATTTCACAGAAAATAAATTCTGATTTTCATCCAAAGTTACTGGTTGCACTGGTTTCCACCCACGTGCGGTACTCACATCCGAGGTTGCTGTTGTTGGATGGTACCACTAGCAGCTCAGCCTGGGGGTTCTTGATAATGTCACGCCAATGG
The DNA here is from genome assembly GCA_005408345.1 of Macquaria australasica. Classification (NCBI taxonomy): domain Eukaryota; kingdom Metazoa; phylum Chordata; class Actinopteri; order Centrarchiformes; family Percichthyidae; genus Macquaria; species Macquaria australasica. Next base: position 1,002,515 of record SEMN01000135.1, on the reverse strand, counting down.
ATGGTGTCCGCATGGCACAGGAATTTGTTCTGGTCAACATAAACACCCCCATTCAGTATCTCTGCACAGGGAGAAAAAAAAAAGGTGGAGACAGAAAGAGAGAAATGAGCACATAGCCATGGATATATGGTACATGTACATGATGGCAGAAAATCAATACTTCAAGGTTAACTCCAATCCTTTGTCTCAAAGTACCGTGCTGCATAAGGTGTTCCCTGAAGTGCATCTGAGCATGAAGATAAATGCTATTGACAAATGCGCACAGTAATTCAATGCCAGGTCCAAAGACAATGATGTTTCATAAAGAAGTACTCCACAAAATATTAACATAACAGCCTCACTTTTGAAAAGTAATTTCCTAATTATGCATTGAGTATTAAATGATTTCATTTAGCTTGAGAGTTAGACAGAGTTAATGAGTTTGAACGTCACTGGAAGACACCAGATACTTGTGTTGATTAAAACTGAAATAGTAAACTGGATCGAATTTATGACTTTCCTGAAATCCTCATTGAAGGATACTGTTCATGAAATAAGCGTTTAGTAAATGAAGACTGGTGTGAAGTTTCTTTCAGAGGGAATCATGCTATAGACAGAGAGCAGAGTGGGTTTAGAAGTATTTAAATCTTGCATCTCATCTCTTTTTGTAGAGTAAAAAAAAAACAATAGCATTTTGGAACGTGTTTTTTTATTGTGTATTTTATTTTTTTTACAATTTTTTATTGTTCCACTATTATCTTCAATGGCTCTCTCTTGGATCACAACAGGCCCAAATCATCAAACTGACTCAGAGAAGACAGAATAAGGGATCACAGCTCTCTTGACCTACTCTGCAATCCTCTATCAAAGTGAGAGCCAGCGCACCAAAGACAAAGGCAGGCTCCTCATCCAGTATTTGCTTAATAGCAAAAATATGTTTCTTTTCAAGGACCAGTGCCCTTAACAGATGCCTGCGCATGGAGTATGATAATAAATTCTAATCCCTTTCCCTGTCACTAATCCAGGTTTTGGATATGGACACAGAATGAAATGATGCTGCAGTAATCCCCCCTCCCAAGCCGTGACCCGTGGCAGAAGAGAAACAACAGCCCCCATCAGTGTCTCTTTCTCTCTAGGACACCAGCTGACTGTATTATTTAACCTAGTTGAAGGATTTAGATACAATCACCTTGCATCCCCTTCTCCTTGAATATGAAGTACTGCCGGATTCCATGAAAGTACTTGTCATAATAAATGAAATTTAATATAAAAAAAAGTTACAATGTGGTTCAGATCAGGGCTGGATTATCTGAAGGTAAAGAAGGGTATTATCTCCCCAGGCAGATTATTAACAGTGTATGAGTTATGCAGATGATTCAGCAGCTGAGAAGCACACGCAGGAAGCTAATCATTACCATCCGACACCCTGATTAAGGAAGTGGGCCTTGGTAGAGACGGGGACATTTATTCAAAGCCCTCTTAGAGGTGACATGGCGCTCCGTCTGCCCGCTGAATGGCCTACAGCCGCAGCTTCATGTAATCATGTTCCCGTCACAATGGACGATTTATCAGTGGGTGTTCTACATTCATGGGTGGTGGGTGAAAAAAAGGGACAGGCTGTGCTTTATTCAAATAACATGTGGACCACACTGGCATGCTTTAATGTCATTTAAAAATATTAATGAAATAAGAAGCCATCCATTACGCAAGCGACATCTCAGATTCAGCAGATTTCTGACATTATATATAGCAATATGCTATAATTATCTACAGGAGATGTCTCCATATGTGCATTTCCTTTAGCCCACCTCTAGATTATAATCTGGTTACCCTCAAGTAACCTTGATGCAATACAGGGCACCACTATAAAGTGCCACTTTGATCCTCAAAAGATCCTCCAACAGACAACAGTTTTGTTCAGACACATATACACAACCTAAGTCACATACTGTTTACTGTGCACAGTAAAAAAAACCCACAAAAAATGTCAACTGGAACACACAAGAGGTCAAAACCACAAGGTTTACACATCCACAGTCTCATAAAGCCAGCAATTTATTTCATTCACTGTAGTCTGGCCAAGATTCAGACCAGGCTTTTGTTCGGGACAGGTGTCTTTTCAACATGGCTGAACACTTGATGATGTAAAAGAGCTCTCCTTAACTCAGGAATTAACTCTTACTACACCTGACTGGAGGAACGCACCACTAGCTGGACTGTCATTTCTTTCTTCTTTGGTTTTAATTCTAAAACTGGAAAAACATGCTACTCACACTGTAAAGCCTTGAAGTTTCTGAATAATGCTTTATTTTATGTCAAAATCAACATAAACATGGATGCCTTTTCTAACTTTCATGGCAATCCATCCAATTGTTGTCCAGACAGTTCACCAAAAATGTCAATGACAATCCATCTTTCAGATGTAGAGAAATTTTATGGGATATGTAAAAACCTGATCTGCTGGTGGCGTTAGAGGAAAAGTCAGAGGAGCACCAAAGTCCTGAGAATTCATGATCTGGGCAATATAGATAAATGTACCAAATTCCATAGCAATCCATCCAATAGTTGTTGAGACATTTAAGTCTGGACCAACCGATCAATAGACCAACATTGGCATCCCCAGAGGCACACCATAGCATGGCTAAAAATTGGTTACGAAAAGTCCATTCTCTAAACAAGTAACTTACATGCACCTAAAAAGAAAACCAACAAAAGTGTGTTTTTCCCCCAAACAAAGGCATTTTCATTCTCACAGTCCCATTATCAAGATGTTTTTAATCAGGATTTTCTCCAAATCTCAATCTTGTCCAGCTTTGGCTGTGTGACATTAGTCATTAGTGGCACCAAGGAAGTGTAGCAATCACAAGACATTTTGCCATTTAAAAGTTAAAACTTTTAGGAATGACAAAATAAGAGAGCAAACATTTTTCATAACATTTTGAAGTAATAATTTCTACATTTGAAGCCTTGAAGGTATGACAGGTAAAAATCCATTTTGCTATTTTATGGGGAGCCGTCTTTCCATTCAACCTGCCCAGCACTGTCCCAAACGCTCTTTTAAGTGCCTGTGCTCAGATCCCCCCTGCTCGCTGCAAGACAAATTGCCGCCTCTGCTGTCCATCCAGGCAAGGGCACTAACTCTTCCAGCGGAATGACAAGCCTGTATCAGGTGGTCATTCATTAATGTGCGACAGTCCTGCGCCACCGCCCACCCCTCCTGGCCGCTCCTCTCTAGTACCCCCCACCCCACCCCACCCCACCCCCACCACCTCCATGCTTCGATCTTCCCATCAGGACGGGAGAATCTACAGCCGACCATCCGCCACTACACTCTCCTCTCCCAATCCCCTCACCCTCCACCCTGCTGTGAATTACGAGGTAGTCATAAAAGCTATTGTCCTGCATCAGAGCAAAGGGGGGGAGGTATGAGAGATATGAGGGGAGACCAACATGAGGGAGAGAGAGAAGAGGTTATTGCTAAGACTAACAAAATTAATTACAATAAAACATTTTATTTTAAGTAATAATTCCCAAACATTTTACATAAATAGACACAGAATTTTACCGGTACTGCTCTGTAATGCGGATGTGAAGTGCTAGTGATTTGTTCAGAAAAGCTTTTGGAGTTGCAGTTCAAAAAACAGGAAGTGGTGTGGTCACTGTATTTGTTATTTATAATTGGCCAAAACTAATGTCTAAACTTTCCTGCACTTGCAGAATTGTAGAGTTTGCTTGTAACTGTATGCTTTGTATCCTTTAAAATTGACTCGTATTACACAAAAGAAAGCTCCCATCTTTTCTTTTTGATGGGCTGCATTTTCGACCAAAGCAGTCACTTTCCGTAGGCTGCTTTGCTGGGTGACATAGTTCCCAGCGATGCCATTTTATGCGTGTATGTGGAGGCTGAGGGCTCCGCTGCCATATGCTCAGGTCATGTTTGGTTCAAGACTGTCTCTGCTGGAGCATTTTGCTTGCATCTCTTTTGGCCGTGAAACAAAGTGGCTCACTGTGATGGAGGAAAAAAAGAAATCTCACCATGCCAAAGTTGAAGTGTCATGTAGAGTCAGTGATTAGATTTGATGTGGAACTGTGCAGTCGGATATGAGGTGATCACTGGAGAATTTTATCATATAAAACTGAATAAATTGATGAATTAATTAATTTAATGGAATCACTCATGAAATGCATTTACTGCCTTTCTTCCACGTCATCCAGTCCTATCAATCTCACAATTTTGACTTGCTCCAATGCCCCATATAAAGGGTGGTGCATGTTATTTGGCACTGTGAAACTGGAGTTCCTGTAAAAAGATTGGGCTTTACTGCTAAAAATTATACACGCTGGGAAACTTCAATGAAAACAACAAAACTAACCTGAAATTAACAAATGAAACCCAGATACTCACAGCAAGCTGCCACTTGCTCCCCACAACAAATCAAAATGGCATTTCTACCTTTTCAGCCTCATCTAAACTGGAACGTACCATTTGCTTAGGTAAGAAGAGGGGTGAGTTAAACAAGGGCAAGCATACTACACGATAATAAACAAAGATATGATGCAAAGTAGATATGCTGTACAAGGGTTAACATACGGTTACTGTTTGCATCTAAAGATATGAACACACAAGCAAACCAACTTGACTATGCAGTATAACTATTTCCCCTTCCTTCTCCCTCCAATCACCACTTTGAAGCAGTACATCTGTAAGGATCCCCACCTGTTTTCAATATCATTAAACGAGCAGATGACCTGCAACAAGATGAAAGGTACAGTCAGTCAGTACTAAATTTGCTTCTGCATTCATTTCAATTACAAAGAGGATGAGCAAAGCTAGTCCCCTCAGTTTATGCCATAGTCAGTTTATTGTTTAGCTTAGTGGTTCCCAGTTTGAGGTTGTAAGATACATCTGAGGGGTTGTGAGATAATTACATTAACAGAGGAGGAAAACATATTTCTGCTACACAATGTTATGCTCATTTTTACAGACTTTTCTTTATTCTTTTTCTAAAGAAAGGACTAAAAGACTCTTTTAAACTATTCAAATCAAACAAAGAAAAAAAAGTCATTGTTTAGTTGAACTAGTCACAACTGGTAGACATATGCAACCACTGATGATGGGTCTCAGGTAGACCTTGCTTTGTTTTAATGGATCACAAGCTAAAAAAGCTTGGAAACCATTGGTTTAATTTACAGCTAATCTCAAACAGAGCTTGAGTAGAGTTCACCTGGCCAAAAACAAAAATCATATCCAAATCATCCGATCATTGCCACCATTCATGTCTGCCTGATACAAAGATCTGTCATCTTACTCTTTTCCCTTTCTATTGAGTACGACAATGCAAATGAGCTTTGTGTTTTCATCCTCCACTATTACACTGTATATCAGGACTGGGTGATTGCAATCTTGTACCTTTATTATCGTCAAATAAATCTATTATCTAATCTATCTATCCCCAGTAATTCCGATGGTTTGCCGATTATAACTCTGTAGAACACAAATAAACCTACACAACTGAAACAAGCTTGTGCACCGCCATTAATGTTGATAAATTAACTAATTAAAGGGCGAAACACTGGTCTGAAATTAATGACTTAACACTTGAGGAAACCTAATGTTGGGGAATGGGATAAGGAAGTAACCTTTTCACACCCATTGTATTACATTTATTATTTTTCCACTATGCCCCTGGCATCCATGGAACAAACAGTAGGGCCAGCATAGGCTTTAAATTGTTCTCACTGGCATAAGAAAGGGACAGATAGTGAAGAGTGCAAAGAGAGTCAGAGTGCCTTGACAATATTCCTGTGACCCCTGACTGATTATGTAGAGCTAAAAAAAGAAATAAAAGCTATGGATTTTGGCAGGAGTGGGTTTTAAAAGCTCAAGGTAAGAGCAAAAATATAAATTTGGAGAGGCAATGTGGTATAAGATTTCTTGGGAACACTTATTTGTATTGTGCATCACACACACTCAAAATAGAGAACAGGCCAATCAGTGCACAGCTTGTTAAGGAAGTAAAAATTATCCCTGTGCCAAGTTGCCTTTGCAAGCCAATTAAGTTCATTTCACTGTCGTTCAGCAGAGCGAAGAGCCCCTATTTTGAAGTAGTTTCTAGCCAATGATGGCCCCAGCAATCAGTGGCCATAGCTCTATAGGGAGCCTGCTGATGAGCTTTCATCATTGCAGCTAGCCACTTGTCCCACATCTCTTTCTCTCCCTAATTATGCTGATGAATAAGGCCGTAATAGTGATCCGTCCTCGACTGATGAGTCCATGCGTTTGCCGTTATTGTCTTGTCTCGGGGGCGGGCGTGTCACGTATCACACAACTCAAGCAGAGTGTGTTCGGGCCATCCACTCTGCTCTTTTTTATTAGGATCATCTCTTTATCCCTGTCGTCCTCCAACCCGCACCCACCCTTCAGACCCACCCATGAAATGTACTTTCTCACTGCGGCGATGGGCCGACTTGCTGAGCACGGGGAACTGAAAAATAGAGATGATCGCTCTTTCTTTCCACAGTTGGGTGCCCTCTTTTTCTTGAGCCACACCAACACACACGCACACACACACACACACACACACAAGCACAAGAAAGCCCTTAGATGCACATGCAAACATAAAAAAAGACAGCAGACAAATTGCACATAGTCAAGTTCCTGTAATATTCTCAAGTGAACGTGAGAAATGCTGCACACAGACATACAAAATCCCTATGATAAACACCCCCTGTTCAACAGCAAAAAGCATCTTGGAGCTCCGTTGCATCAGGTCGACAAAGCCTCGCATTTGTAGGCAGAGCTGGAGAGTTAAGCTGAGGCTTTACCTCTTAAATGCCAATTAATCACTCAGAGCTTGAGAGAGAAATGTAGCGAGCCCCCAAGGAAGGCACCCTGTAATTTTTTTTCTCTCCCAAAATAAAAATGAAGTAGAATGCACCTTATTTATAGAAATTCCAGCAAGATCCAATGTAGTGCTATTAATGAGAAGTCATTAAAAAGTAAATTTTCTTTTCATATATATACATACATTTTATCATTCAGGATAATGTACTATACTTAAAAATTCTAATCTTTCCTACTTTGCCCTGTTTCTCTTGGTGTTAATAAATCTCATAACTTCCTGCTCATACGTTTCACATTAAAAGCCTTTCCCGTTGGCTCAAAGGAAATAAACCCTTTCTGGTAAGCTTTTTAATGTAAATACAAGAGCTTCCACCCACTAATCTCTGTACACCATTTAATTATGTGCAAGCTTTTGGTCACGTTGAGCATACGAGTATAATAAATATACATAGACATTCCAGTAATTAACCCCAGTGTAAAATGTATTTGTATTCTTGTCACAGGCTCTTTTACTCAAATACATTTTAGTCTTCCAGCACTTAGCAAAGCCTCGCAGCCAGTTTGAAAGGTGGAAATCTTAGCTCTTTGAGGCTTTTAAAGTGAAACATCTGCAGGAATTGTTGGGTTTTACTGACAGTAGCTTAACATCGACTCAGAGAAACTGAAAGGTGAGTATGGCATGGTGTTGTACTAAAGGAAATAATGCTGCTGAAATGTAGATTATTGTTGATAATTTCATCCCCCACAAATGTTTTTTTTATTTTTTTTTATGTTGCCTTTATTGGTGACCCAGCAGGCCAAGGCATTATTTGAAGACTGACTTTTATTTGAGAATTCACGGTATGTGTGTAAGCTCTTTGCAGTCATTTACATGCATCAGTTCCTGGTGCTCTGCGTGGCCTGTGTCACAGTGCAGACAGCTGGCATGACAGAAGGTGCCGAAGTGGGGAATGAAACAAATTGCCTTCATTTTCTTAGAGTGCAACCTCTTCAGGGAACACCGGTGAACATTACACAACTGAAACCGCAACAAATCTGCGACTCCGGAAAATAATGACTCGCATGAGAGCCAATGAAGTAAAGTTAGAGAAACAGGGAGACAGAGAGAATGTGTTCAAGTTGTTTTTGCTGTCCTGAGCAACATTTTCAATTTCCCTCAGATAATAACGTGTTTAGGATAACCATCTATAGAAATGACTGTTCTCGGTGACGAAATGAGCGAAAGAATTGGTGGACAAAAACTAATAAATAGCGCAATCCTGCTAAACCAGGCTCAAAAAGAATAACACAAAAAAACAGTCCATCAACAGGAGCTGCCTTGCTCTAAGCCAACCAGCATCCGTATCGAGGTTTTCAAAAAGCACTTTGAACTTCACACACGCGTACGAGGCAACGAGAGAGCGCTGCAATGGGATCAGTTGAACCGGGGAACAATAAAGCGTCGAGTTCCCCCGCACTAGTGTAAAAGTCTCTTTCATCATATGGCTGCAATGCCCACAATATGCTGTCTTGAATGTACTACACTCCAGCAGAAAGAGAACAAAGAGATGTCCTGAAAAAAAAGACACACATACGAGTGTTACACATGGGAATTCAGAATAAGGAGAGGAAGTTTATGTGTGCATGATTGGGGGTGGGATGGCGTGTTGGTTTGTCAGGGTCCGAGTCTGTGTGGTTGTGTCTACTAAATCTCACCAAAATCAAACTACCTAAAACTAATTAAAACTGAAGTTGTGGATTTACAGTAAGACTAATAAACCCCACAATTTGACGTAAACACATGACTGGACTGGAAAACAAGCAGTCGGTCCCTTAGGAAACCCTCTGTGTATAATTGTGAAGCACTCCAACGTACAGTGCCTCCAAGCATGTTTACTCTAAAGAGGGTAAAAAAAACAAAACAGAGGCTGTTGAGAAAGTAGCTGCTTAAGTGAAAACGACTTCTCAAATCCCATGAATAACTGTTAAGTCTCTAGACTGCAAACAAGCCGCTGGTAGATAAATGGCTGCAGATCGCCAAGATAATAGAGACAGAAAATGGCAACTAGTTTGCCTCGAGGCACAAAAAAGCAAAACATCAGCAAAAGTAAAGGAGTTTGGTGGTACGAGTGACCAAAATGAAATGAACTTTTTCCAAGTGCAAAGAGGGTAGCGTGGCATTTCTTTCCAGTAGGGGAAACATCTTGCTCCTGCAGTTGCACATTTTATAAAGAGCTACATTATTCACACACCTAAAAAGCTGTCAAAGGGGGTGCGCTCTGTTTTATAAATGATACAATCCTTACAAGCAAATCCACAGTGGCTCGGGGGCCTCTGACTTGAGGAGAACTTATCTGATCTTCACGGAAAGGCGGAGGTGGGTCTCCAGAGTGCCGTTTCCCCACTTCTCCATTATTAGCTCTGCCAGCCAAAGAGATATTGTGCTCGGTGACAAATGGGAGAGGAGCGCTAGGGCGCAGACAGTGCGGGGGAGGTCCCCTCCATCTCCCCCCCTTATCCCACCTCCTCTCCGGAGCGCTGCTGCCGTGTCCTCCCCGATAACCATAATTGTGTTTTAAAGCCCCTGATTAAATTTTGCCGTCTCGAATGGTATTGTTTTGCGATGAATCCTTATGAAAAACGCCTCACGTTAGGAGATTATGGAAACTGTGTAGGTGCAGGAGGAGGCAGCTAAAAGGTGGAGGCGATGATGACACTATTCTTTTTTTCCACTTCTAAAGCTTCAATGGATGCTAAATGAATCCCTGCCATCACTCTTCTTCTTTTCCTCCACCCACTCTTGCTCCACCCGCTCCCTCTCTGTCTTATAAACACACACATACATAAACACTCCCTTTCTCCTTTGCTAAGATTCCTCACTCTCTTTCCTCCCCTAACCAAAATACACCCGCAGGCATACAGGTTACACAGGAATCAAGATTAGGAAAACTTTTGGAAGGAAGGAAGGAAGACATTTGGCTCAAACTTAATAAAAAAAGAAATCCTTCAAAATAAAATATAAAGTATTCTAGTGTCAATCTCTAAACTTTTGCCTGTCTCATTACTTTACCATCATAATGTAAGTCTCCCGTCCGAGTGTCACAGTACCTCTAAGGGAGGACGATTTTTAAAAAATTTTTTAGAGGTGACACAAAATGCAATCAGGGCGAATGAGAAGCCAGCAAATTCAATAATGGAGGCAAATGAAAATGGAACTGGAGACTCTGCACTTAAGGCGGGATGGGCTCACAGCCTTAATAAGCCCTCTTCTGTCACCGCTTCCCTGCATCTAAATTAACCAGAGGCCCTCCAATCAGCGCAGGCAAACAAAAGAGCCAGCCAAAGAGATGAGAGAGCGCTGCCGAATACTAATCGAGGTAACAAACGGCAGTAGTCGTCAATGATCAACGCTGATGTGTGTGTATGTGTTGCTGGGTGGATTAGTGGAGAATCTATTAACAACCAACTATTATCAGTTTTGTCAAAATTGAGTTTACAAGCTTAAATTTAAAGTTGTGTTAAGTGTTAAAAGCACAAGCTCAAAAAAGCCACAAATCTGCAAAAAAGTTCTTTAACCAGTCATGTGTTTTTGAAGTTTGATACTGAGCTTTTAATAGGTCTCAGTGACCCAGAGGTCAAGCAACTCACTCATCAAATAAATTGCCAGGTACAGTCTCAAAGTACAAACAACCCCAGAATTGCTGTCCCATGTTGTTTTCCTACAACAGCAGTGATAGGTTGTTTTACAGTGGAGTTACCCCGACAGTGAGTCCACTCTCTGCTCTGTTATTGTGCTGGAAATTGTGTTTTGGTACAATTGCCCAAGCTCAGAACATCAAACTAAAATTTAGAGGGCACTATGAATGGACCATAGGGGAGCCATCAAGACAGTAAAACTGCTGAGCAGCTTCGCTCATAACTTGAAATGTGGGCTATTATTAAATGTCCACTCTTGACTCAGGAAACCAAGAAAAAAACAGGTTCCTTCAGAGCCGGCAGTGCACAAGTTTATACACATAAACACACACTTCGTCTGACATGCATTTTGTAATTCAAATCGGACTCATTACATATTTTCATGGAGCAAAATGCTTAAGAAGTGTCGAAAACAGAGCTAACCCTCTACATTAAAATTGACACCTACAATGGGCTAAATGGGCAATTTGTCATTTTCTGGCACAGAGCTGCAGCACTCATCCCTCCACTTGGGTAATTTGGGACACACCGTCACGGGCACACACACACACACACACCAGCAAATCAACTATGACCACTAAATTGCCTCCATCTGGTTCTACAGTATATTTAGTGTGGTGTTCCGTGAGCCAGTCCGGCACGACTCCACTCCTCCCTTTTCCCGACTTTACCTTCGGCTTATGTGACATCTTCAACAGAGGCTGTGGACATACGTATTCATTAGTGACAATGATTGGCCGTGCTCGACACTCTAATGGATTTGCAGTTTGGAGTGGAAGTTACACAACAGATCTCAAGAGGGGCTTGGACTGAGGTGGGGCACTTAAAAAAATAATGGACCCAAAAAATGTCATTAAAACTCGCCAAAGTCAAGCAGCTGACAGATGCCTGGGAGAGAATGACACACGCACAAACACAGTGCAAAGCATACACCATTCATTTTTCCCCCCTGAGACCCCAAAGCATACAAATATGTTGCAATGTCAGGTGGGTAACATGTGCCTCATGTCCAAACAAGAAGGCTCTGTGAATATAAACATCATAAGAATGTTAACCAAAAACAGGCTTTGTTTTTAGCTTGATGACATTGCAGTTTTGGCGTTATCAAATGGGTTTCATGACCTCATGTGGTTAACTAATTTTCCCAAATCGTAGAGAAATTTATAATACTTCAATCAGAAAGATTTGACAGAGCAGCCATGTCCAGAGACGTCCCGTCCTGACACATCAGAGGCTGGCTGCTTTTGTCCTGAATTACACCGGTGGAGGTTTTGACCAAAACGGTCCTTACAGCTTGTGGTTCAGATAATCTAAAAAGGGGAACACAAGAGTCCGGTCACAAATGATTCTAATCTCCCAAAAAATGAATTCAGCTCTAATGAGCAAGTTTGATAAAGTCACGGTTATTTGGTCTGATTGGGTGGGATTTCCAAGGACTCTTGGGTGGAAATGCTGACTCATTCAGCCTCACCACCCACCACTTTCAGTCTAAACAGAACTGCAGAGTTTTGAGCTAGATTAGGCAGGAGGTCTATTGTTGTTTCTAAAAAAGACAATGTTGGGAACATTTTAAAGGGTGTCTGACTTCACCGTTCTCAGTGTAATTGTTTTTTCTTGGCACTTTTGTATATCCACATTTATGAGATACTCATGAATATTTTAATTAATTTAATACATGTTTGAGAAGCCAATATTTCAAACCAGTGCGTTTTAATGCTTCAAAAATAATTCTAATTTGTTGTTTTTGACAGCTTAAGGGCATTTAGGCTGAAACTTTGTTTTCTGAAATTAGCTTTTCAGGTAGAACTTCTGCTTCCTTTGCTATAACTTCCACATCCTATCCTCCTGGCCCTCACCTGAAACCTTATATTTGCTTTGGAGCATGACGAATTGAATGAAAGTTTGAATGTTTAAACCATCAATGCTGTGCTCTCTTTTGCTCTGGTAAGCTGCTGCTACACTGTTCACTGCTGAAAACTCTGCTGTAACTACAGTTCATATAGCATTTCATAGGCCCCACCTCCACCAACCATCCACCTGTAGGTTCTGAGTCTAAGTTCCCCTGGTGGGGAGTTCTCTTTATTATCGTCACTGCCCAATCCCTGCTGTGCTGAGCTTGGTGTATGTTTGCTGGGAGTGACGAGCCACTCTGTATTGGCTTACTGAACCTATCTTGGCACATCAATGTAAGCTGTTGACATCATTAGAACTGCTGATGTACGCTTCAGGTAAACTCCCTAAAGACATGACTGGGTATTTAACACAAGATTGGGAAGTTGGGCGTTGGGGGAGGCTCAGGAGGAGGTTTTCCACCTGCTATGTTATACGGTATTATGAGGTAAAGGCCATTAACACACACTGGGGTTTCTGTCAGGTGTGTAGGTAGCTCAGTTAGCCAGGGTCAGCTAATACTGACCTACAACACAATGTGTCAGCCAGTGGAAGTGAACCCTAACATCAAAGAATGGTGCACAGGGTAGCAGACACACGGCCCTGGGGGACTATTACCATTCCATTAGAGATTATTTTGCCCTCCTTCCAGACGTGCCACAGCCACTAATGGAGACAAACCCGGAGCCCCTTGTGTCTTCTTGTCAAAGGATTTAAACAAAAAACACCAACGGCAGCGCAGTACTGACAGCACAAGACTGATAAAACTGAGCACGGGCATGGCATTACAATGACGTCTGGGTGCAAGAGTGTGAAAAACATGGGAAATTGGAAATAAAGAGATGAGAAAATAAACCGTGGAGTCAGACATGGCGTCCCATTGTGCGTCTGCATGTCAATGAATGTCACCTTTTTTTAACGAGATGTGCTTTGCTGTGTTATCTTGTCTGTTCTTGAGAAGAGGCACTGAGCAACAGCAGGCATCAGGTTATTGTGGTTCTTTTGGCTGGGCTGTATTTTCTCCAGGTGACACAACACAACTGAGAGGACTCATGCAACAAAGATGACATCTAAGATATCTAAGAAACATCTGTGCAGATCTATGGGTTGCAATGCATTACGTAACACTGGAGTATTTTTTTGTTGTTGTTTTCAAAAGGGAATGCTGGTGCTGTGGTGTTTCAACACTCCAAAAAAAAAAAAAAAAAAAAAAAAATGGAGTACAGATGAAAGAAAAAAAAGCAAAACTTTATTTCACAAGCAGACTGAAGGGCTCGCTCGCTCGCTTTGCACATCCACAACTGCAGCATTTTCTGGGGTAGCAAAGCAGCGTTTGAAGCTGGGAGATATGTTTTAATCATTTGGCGCCTTAATGATGACACTGAATTCATTATTAATGGGCCCCATCCCTCTACTCTCCCTCTTCCTCATAACAGTCCAGAGTGAGAGTGGGTATTAGCATTAGCCGCTTTTGCTCTATTTGATCTTTCTGTAATTACACCACTTTTTGGAGATCACACCACAAGCTTTATGTTAAATAAAGAGGCCTTGGAAGTAGGTTTTTTTTTCTATACAAATTCCAAACACAATTACCATGCTCCCCCCCTTCCCCTATTTCTTTTTTAACAAGGCGGAAATGCGTATTTTTCTCAAACGTGATAGTGAAATGTGTATACATATAGCCAGATCCCTCTTAAGTGCCAATTTGAATTGAACGTGAGGCGGAAAAGAGTTGAAAATTGAGGCAAGCATAGAAAAGTCAACATCAGTCAGCTGTCTTCATCTGAACTGCAGTGCTGTAGGATTCTCCTTTTAGGTGTGTGCCCTTTTTTCAAATAAGCAGAGGGTATAATATCTTTGATGTGCTGGATCTTTATATTCTCCACTGAGGGGATTTACTGTATAGATCAAATTCTGCCTTTATGACACTTCTGAAGCACTTGAGAAAGAAAAAAAAATTTGCTAATTCTCAGTAGCTGAGAAAATCAATTCATAGACTTTTTTATGCTCATAACATTATACATTTACTTAAGACAATTGGTGCGGTTAAATAAAACCATATTATATCTATATTTATCTAAATGAATATATGCCCTGACACTTTTCGATATCAGTGGCATCCGGTCACAGTTCTTTTGATTCCCTCCCATCATCACTTTGCAAATCTCCTTAGTCATGAAGGAAAATTTGTTTTACTGATTTAGCTGAGCAGAGTGACTGTGAAAATGAGAAACTGCTTAGAATGCTTGTGAAGCGGTAAATCAATAGTCATGCTCTAAAAATGAAGATGCACATGGGGTTAATTATAATGAAGTCTATTAATCAATTCATCTCAACGGCAACTGCTGTTGGTAATTTGGCCTAAATGCATTCAAAATACTCACAAAAATGCTGCAATTAGCGAGACGGTGGCGGTAAATGATAAGCTTTAAATTAGGGGATGTTTGGGTTGTTGCCAGGTTGTGAAACCATGGTAGTGTCACTACATTCCCAGTGAGCATTAAGGAAAGCAAAACAGGTGAGAAAGGCAGAGAGGTAATAGAAGAAAGAAAAGGGGGATGGCAGAACTGGTGCTTTGCTTTCTGCACACGAGCATGGGGGGTGCATTGCTGCCAGATGGGAAGTTGGAGTCAGAGCTCTCTTTGGGGCACGCTGAGCCATTTGGCCCCCATCCAAATGGGCAATTTCACATGGTAGAAAAAAAAAGTGTCCAAACAAATTTCACAAACAAAGCGAAACTTAAGCAAAGAAAGAGGGGGAATCAGGATCTGAAAACCATTTCATACACGCCACCTCATCAGCTCTGAGAGTCGTATGGTGGTTATTATCACCACTGCTGCGCAGCATGGGGTAATTAGAACTGCAGTATCTAGTGAGGCATGCTGTATGCACACAGTTCGTGTGGCTGTCAATGCATGTCTTGTGTATGTGTGTAATAGGTTATTAAGGCTTACAAGGAGCTGCAGAAGCATCATAGGGTGAAGCTGAACAAGTCGATATCAGAGGAGTTTCTTTAACACAGATTACTATAACCCTGCTACTATAAAGACCGCACAGCTGTATGCATACTGACTCCACAGCCAAATTAAATTCCACACTTTATGTGGACTCTCACTGTGTAGTGAATCCACAGAGGGATTAAGTAGCAGTGAAGCTGTTGTTTAATGTATTGTGTGAGAAATGCTGAATATATTCTCACTCAGGCACGCACATCCCCTCTAGATATGGTAGTGGGCTGCAAAATGAATTACAAATAAGTACATTTCATTATATATAAATTTAAGAAAACGTGCATGGTAGCTTCCTTGTCATCGTTGGGAAGGGAGAATAATCTGCTGGCCTAATTGTGAGCTTATTTAAAAGAGAGAATTCACTGTATATTCCTTTTTGTCCCAGGCATAGGAGTGAAGGGAATCAAGAGGAACTGCACTGATCCATATGCATGGCAGCGTTGGGGTCCACTGGAATCAGATGGTATGGACGAAGGGCTAGCAATGTGAGGCAGCCATCCTGAGTATGTGCCAAAACAGGAGATGTGAGGAGTGCCAGCCAGAGAGGCAGGGGGCCGCTGGAGAGCCTGAATCACAGCGGTGAAGCAGAGGTAAATTCTGCCTCTGAGGATCAACACAGTCTCCAAAGGTTTCACAGAAATAAGAGGAATTCGAAGATGTAGATTATGCATTGTGGACATAAATAATGCAAGGATACCTTACTGCACCCAGAAAGGATTATTTGATACCTCACGTATATTTTCCACTGTGCCTCTCCAGTTACATAAAGAAAAACATCCTGATCTTTTCACAAAATTTACTGTATGTTGGCTGGACATCTGCCATTTGGTTGTTCTATAAGGCAGAAAACAGCACAGAAACACTGGTCCACTAGCTGAATGATTTCCTCATTCCTGGAAGGTTATGGAGGACACTGATCACATTTTTGCCCCTGGGGAATCAAAATACCTTGGAGTACAGGTGAGCACACTCAAGCTGTTTCTCATGGAATAAAAGGAAAGAAAGAACTCAAATAAAATACAACCTAGACAATAAGGGTGACATTCTGCACATACTTTGTTTATGATCCTTTCACTACAAGTTATTTGTAGTCTAGTAACAGTCTTTGGTTTGCAGAAAAAAAGCATTCATTAGTGCAATTTGAGGAATGACAGGAAGACAGAAGAGAAGCCATGAGACGTCCATGGAAGGAGGAAAAAAAAGAGAAAAACAGAAAATGAGTCAGACAGGGATAAAGGTCCAATTAGGCCTCCTTGTCTTCATAGGGGTGGTCAGAATGGAAGGCGCCCTACTGCTTTACCAGCTTAGGGTGTCAGCACGGCCTTAAAACTCTCAGGAGTCCTTTATCACCGTGTCCAGACTCCATAAAACGCTGCTTATTACACTAAATCTGTCATGTGCTTTAATATGGATCACTGTTTGATCCCCCACCATCAATCACAAAGACACTACGGCAAAGTCAATGGCGTAAGAGCCCAGGATGAATTTCTGCTGTCCAACTTTCTCAACACCGATGGGTTTTCCCATCAATATATGGACCTCCAAGATGTTATTGCGCTTGTTGAACATTTCCTGTATTTGTGCTCCATCCCCAAAAGGTTACAAAGGTTGATTTAGGACTGCAAGACATATGACTTCTGTTTTACACTAAAATTAATTTGGTTCCTCTGTGAAACGTTTGACACAGAATTGCCTGCAGTAGGAACACAAGATGGATGCAGGATAAATTGCAATGCCCACAGGAGAACAGTGTAAAGTGGGCAGATCGATGCCAGAGAAGAAGCCTCCGGCAAAATACAACAAAGGGGGATATAGCAGAGGCGTCCTGGTGGATTGGCAGTTTAGGGCACATACCATGTGATCGGCCCATGGTGGGATTAAGCCCAGTTTGTTACCCTTTCCTTGCTTTGCTCTTTTTAATCATTACAGGCCTAAAAAAATGACTTCCGATACCTTGGTATGAACAAATTGTCAGGAGGATTGGCAGCTTCTCATGCATTTGTCTTTGTGCTTTGGCTGTACTTTAGAGGACATACGTGTTGGACATGATTTTTTTCCATTGGCCATTGCGAGATGCTCTAAAAGATTTAGCGCCATTCGTGCTGGAAGAAGAGTGCTCTAGTCCTGTTTTTCTGCCATAAAACAAAATCCAGCAAATTCCCTCCAAAATCCGACAAGATGAAAGGAAAAAAAATGCTATGCTAATGTAGAGACTCGAAAAGGCGTCCCACTCTCTTCTTGTTGTTCTTGTCGACAAGTAGTTAACAAACAAGTCCTATGTGGTAAGTTTGTAAATGAGCATGGTGGAGGGATATCAGAGAAGACTGAGTGAAATAAAGGGGATGCCCAACATACTTTCTTTTCTTTCAAATCCAATGCCTTTTCCTTTATTCACTCAACATGTTTATTATACTGTGCTGTACTATACTTGATGTTCAAACATTCAGTACATTTCCTTGAGAGCTGACACTGTCCTCATACAGGATTGGACACTGTCATCTTTTTGTGGAACATGGAACGTGTATTTCATCCCTGACCTTCGTCCCATATAAAAGCTTCTGTCTGTTTACCATCTTCCCTGTCACTCTAGACAGTGCGGCCTCAGATAGAGAAAAAAAAAATGCTATAAAAGAAAAAGAGTGACCCTAAGACTGATCTCCACTGCTTCTCCTCAGATTGTATGTGACAGTTGTCCCTCAGCCAGTGCTTCTCCTACGACGACTTGTGTTTCTCTCCCGGAGCGATGGTAATGCTGCTGCCAAGACAAGGAGAAAAAGGCAACACCTGACTCCTGATGTGCTGAAAAAAAAGTGAACCTTTTAGCAGGCTGACTGCCATTGCAGCTCAATCTGTGAGAATTACATGTATGAATTATGCAACTAATGAGGAAATTGGCGAGGACATTTGGAGAGAGCAGTGAGAGGAGATATGATTCAGCAGGAAGACAGTGAAGCAGGCATTTTAAAAGATGATTTTAAAGCCTGTAACAGAGGAAAGTGTTTGCTTCTATTATTTTGGAAGGTCACTCCACCATTGGGTAACACCAAAATGGCAAAGATGAACTCATGCCGAGGTCATGACTCAAAGGTCTGATACCAAGATAAAGTTAACGCAGACAAAAAAAAAAGCTGTTACATAAAACATAACACAACCACTTCCAAAAACTTACTCCAAGAAAAAAGCCTATTTTTGAGAAGAAGAATGTAATTAACGGGAAAATAGGACTTTTCACAGACATTTGATCCCTCTATATAGCAACCCAGACGATTAATTTGCTTGGGTAGCAGATACGTAACTTCAAAAGTTGAGTTCCAATTTTGAGACTTAATTAAAAAGGCCCTATTAAAATCCATATATGTGGGTGTAAAAACAAGTCAAACACAAGCATTTATAGTGCAGGGAATGGCAATGCACTTTGCAGGGTGCTGAAAAATGTATGCCTAATTCACAAAAAGATGCTATAATTCATATATAGAGGGAGTTTATATTGCAAAAAAAAAAAAGAAATTCTCCAATGATTTATCATAATTACTTGCTTTACACTGTGTTTTACTCTGACATGTTGATTATGCAGCATGTCGTTAAGTGTGCTAACACTCATGCAATCATTCTGACCAGTGAGGTTGCGCAGGCCCAGCTGCCTCAGGCCGTAATACCCGTCCCGCCTGTAGTTGAGGAAGATGGCCAGGGAGTAGCGACCCTCGTACAGTTTGGTGCCTCGGACGATCCGTAGGTTCTCCAGCGGCAGGTAGTCGAACTGGTTGAGAGCCACCAACACGTAGCCGGTCACTTCTCTGATTGACTGCATGGGGAAACAAGAGAGGAGTATATTTAATACGCTGTGTGAGGCCCAGATTTGATGGATACAGGTTTCGAAAAAAAAAAGAAAAGAGGAAAGACAATTCAGATCATAAAATGTTGTGAGTTCTGAGATACATATTACATCCTGGAACAAATTATATGAATACTTTGGCTGTGTCCGAAATCAGTCACTACTCACTACATAGTCCACTATATAGTGAGTTCGCCATTTTGTAGTGCTGTCCGAACGTACAGTAAGAATTATTATGCCCTATGTAGTGGACTATAGTGGAAAGCATCCCACAATGCATCGTGAAAGGTTGTGTACAACCGATGGTCACTAACCAAGCACTATATACCATCATGCATTGCGCTGAAAGAAAAATATCAGATGGACCAGAGGAGAGAAAACAGCGCAAAAACGTTTTCATTTTTCAGGTGAGCTCACTATATAGTCCTCTACATTGAACTCCTTAGATACTGAGTAGGGAATAGTGAATGAGTGAATGATTTTGGACACAGCCATTGTCTCTTAACACAAAAATATTATCAAACAGTGATGTTTAGGCAAGTAAAACAGCTATGGGAAAAGCAGCCCAGCATCCAAAGAATTACATCTATATTGGACGATTCTGCACTCATTCCATGCCAGTGTAGAAAACAGTGTACCGTTTATGTAGCAAGGTGGAGAGTAAGGACGTGGAGGTCAGGGTGGTGGATGGGCATCAGACTTTTATGCAGGAGATTGAATTTGTGTCCCATCACAGACAACCAATTGCTTTAGTTGCCTAACCCTAACTGTACCATAACAATCATTTATTAGCCACATCCACAATCTTTCCTTAGTCTTAAGCACTGTACTGTAATGTCGAAGTGCAAATATTGGAGTAATCCAGGGTTTTGCATAATCGTCCAATATGGACATTCTTGTCTGGTGATAGAGTTTGATTTAGAAAAAGATTGTCATGTGACTTAAATCAGTGATCTAAAGAGTTGTTGGGGATCAATGCAAGCGAATTCACCACCCTGAAATTCACATATTTGCCTCCAACTCTTCATTTTCAATGCCAAACTGCCTCTTTTGTTTTTTTGTTTTTTGTTTTTTGTAGCTATGTCTGCCTCATCTACTTAAAGCGGTAATGCATTCCTCTCATTTTCTATGCACGGAGCATGTTATTTGCATTTTGAAATGTCAAGCGCATGAAAAATTTCGACATACAATCCAAAATGATTAAAATGTCAGCTCAACTGCAGACTGATTATACTTCTCCTCACATTACAGTCTCTCAGCTGTTCTTAAAGGCTTGAGAAGCCATGATACTAGCAAATATGACAGTCCAATAAGCAACCACAGCTTTAAAAACAATATTTTCAAATCCAAATAGGGAATATTTGTAATTGTATTTGATTGATTTGATTTATATATTGAAGGCATCACATGGAAACTCTCAGTCAGGTGTGATTGAATTCCTCAGAGACCTAAAACGAAAACAGGAAACATTATTTGGCATTGGTTCAAGCTGATAGGCCTTGGCTGAATGCTGGAGACAGACAAACATAATATGTGGAAATAGACAGCTCCAGTGGGCTGAGTGCCTTGCTGAAGAGCATGGCAGACTATCTGCCTCATCGTGCATCAATTGACCTTCTCAAAAGTCACAAAAAATCAGGCTGATTACCTCTGTGTTATGCACTTGATGAGGCAAATTAATTCAACGGCAATGTCAGGCTGAAAGATGAGGCCAAGGTAAGCACTTTAACTTTTTGATTATTTGTATTAAAATTCTCCAGAAAAAAAAAGAAGAAAAAAAAGAGGGTTAAAGGTCAATGACAGAAAACAGCTCTTCAAAAAAAAAAGTGGAAAAAAAACCCATCTTTTAGCTGACAGCCCTATCAATCAATTTTGCAGCAGATCACATCTTCACATACAGCATCATTGCCAGATGATCAAACTTAGCTTGCTGTGTGTATGTGTGTTTGTCTCCTAAAACACAGCTTATTCCCTTGTTGCTGCAACTCCATCTCTGTGACCATGCAATATTCATCCGAGTCACTTCAACAGCAGCCTGAGCTTACTTATACACACACAGAAAAACTCACGAACACACATACAACAGCTGTTAAATGCCACACTAACACATTTTACAGACCACCGCTGACAAGCCTAATTAGAACACTACATTTAAAAGTGGGGGGAAAAAATGGAAACAGATCTGCTTACAAGGTTCAACACTGACTTGTACAATGGAGGCATCGTTTGCAGCAGTTGGCTGACACAGATTTTATTCCTGTGGCTTTTTCTTTTCTTTTCTTTTTGGGAATCAATCCTTTCTTTGTCAGTTTTTTCAAACTGCAGTACAGTGTCAACAGCCACTTCTTTTCACGTTGGGGCCAGATGCATCACCAAGAGGGTGTAAAACATAAAGAGATTCATATAATCCCCTATAGCTCCCCTATAGCTTCCAGCTTCTTCTGCACAGGTGCCAAAACCAACCAGTAGGAGTCACTAGTGCAGCAACAAGGATATGATCCCTCACCAGCTTCCCACCAGTGAACACAGAGAGCTGGGTTTAACATTTTTAATTTAAGTATCATATATGAGCTCAAAGCAGCACCAAGCAACACTGACATGCTTTCAAACTCTCTATGATCATTAAATAGTAAACTCTCATTTAAGGGCATTTTAAATATCCAGCAACAGGGCATGAAGGGAAAAGGTTCTGAAGCAACAGGCAGCTACAGAGACATCCTAATGACCAGAGACAGGCCAGATGATTGGTTAGGAGGGAGGGAGGAAATGAGTAATGTGAGGTTTGATTGGCTGTTGACCCCTGGGGGACGCGAGTGGAGACTGACAGTTAGGGCACTGCATGAGGAGTGCCTGCATTTCAGGATAATAGCAGCTAGCTAAGATTAGCTTCTATATTGAGCACTCAGCAAACACGCGCACCTGCCAAGTAGGCCCATTGTAACACTAACACAATAGGAAGGAAACAGACAGTGGAGGTGCTTATTAGCAAGATTACAATGTGTCAATCACCTGAAGAGAGAAAAAACAACATAATAAAAGAGCAGTAGAATCCATTTCAGCGGAGGCTTTGATTAGCATACTTATTGCAAAAAGGATTTCTATTGTGAGACACTCCACTGCCTGTCAAAAACCCCTTGGTGAAATCATTTTCTGTCAAATATGTTTTGTGTGGGGCGCCCCGGTAGCTCACCTGGTGGAGCGCGTACCATATACTGAGGCTGAGTCCTTACCGCAGGGGCCCCCCGGTGCGACTCCAGCTGGGCCTGCTGCACGTCATCCCTTTTCTCTCTCCAAGCCTCCCTGTCTGTCTTCAGCGGTCCCTATCCAATAAAGGCAAAAAAAATGCCCGACAAAATATCTAAAAAAAAGTTAAGTGAATTTGTTTGTTAGAGCGCTACCAAGTTGTGCAACTTTATGCAACTCCATGCAACTTGTGACTCAGCCTCTAAAAAAAAAAAAAAAAGTGCACAGAAAAGGCTTTCTTTCTGCGTTGATCCAGCCCAGTGGTTGGAAGTCGTGCCGTTTCATCACTTTGACCCTACCGTGACCCCGTGTTTGCTGCTGGGGGCCAGGGTGCCTCATGAGCTCGCCCTGCTATCATTAACTCCGCCGTAACCCCCAGGTGCCTGCCAGGGGCGCTATGACTGGGAACGGGGGAGGCTGCTCCGCAACCCGACCCAGCTGTAGGCATGCACTGGGCTGCTGGCAGACTCCACAGTGCTTCCACTGTGCCCCCGTTCTCCCTGCCAGCCTCCGGGACCCGCTGGCAAAACCAAGAAAAAGTGTTTCCCTGTTGCTTAGCAACCGCAGGAAAGCCTTCCAGCGGGAGCGAAGGAGAGCAAAGCGGGAGAGAGCAGGCAGAAGAAAGAAAAAAAACAGACTTAGAAAGGATTTTTTTTTGTTGTAATTTACCTAATTAAATTAAAGGATTACTCTGGCCTTTCTCTGTAATTTTCTTTCACTTTGACACCATTTAATTTCCTTCCGTTGCCATAAATAGTTTTTTTTCTGAAAGCTTTCTGGATCAATATTTATCTGCGTTCCTCTGTGCTGGAAGAGGGAGGAAGCAGGGATACAAGGAGGAGGGAGGTCCGGAGGGAAGTAAACACAAGCACCTGCATTTCCCCTCCTGCCGCATCAACTGCGCTCAGTTTCAGAAACGCAAACACAGGAGCTGAAGGATGCTACTCGGAGAAGCTGCCCACCGCTGCCTTGCGGGTGACGTGCTCAGACTTAACAACGTGGACGGTGGGCAGACAAACTGCTGTTTTCTCCCTTGTATTTTCTCAAAAAATATACACTCAACAAGGTGAGTGGGAGGGCTAATTTGTACCAACAAGGTGCATGAACCCTTGCTTACTCACACACACACACCTCATATCCTTCATCCTCCTCTAAAATGAACCTTAGCTCGTGACATTAGAGTTGAGAAGGGAAAAAGCGCTAAAATCTTTACACAGTCTGACACAAGTCGAGATCATTATTTTAGATACCATTTTGACTGAATCTTTTGATTCCAGCTTGACTGATGGATCACAGTGTTTTTCTGTTGTTAGAGCCACGTTTACACAATCTCAACACACATACAGGCCTCAGATATTCCGATACCCCCCACCTACTCACAAAAAAAAAAAAAAACACTGCCACGAGGCACAGTAGGTCAACTACTCATGATGCATTGCAAGTTTAAAAGTTTCCTCTAGCGCTTTTCTCCATCAATCGTAAGCAATTAGTGGCCTAGTGTGGAGCGCTCAGTCAAACAGAATCCTATGCGGCCCCGACAGGCTCGTTTCCTCTCTTCTTTCGGTTTACCTCTGGGCGAAATGTGAATTTCAAATGTTGGTAAATTGCTCTTTGCATCTCCGGGATACATCGCATTGAGGCCAAGGCAAGGGGAGCAAAAAGTGCTTTATCTACTCCACACAACACAATTATGATAGAAGGTGGCTGTGCTGTCTTGGAAACAGAAACTGCTTGATATGAGGCTGTGAGTTGCCGTGCACCTCTCCAGATCTGTGGAAAAGTTTTTCAGTGCCTCGCAGTATGGAGACATACTCGCGTGGCACTACATAATAACTCCAATTTGGAAGGGTGGCTATTTGTATTCAAACCGTCAACTCTTTCGTCACATAATTCAGCAACAGCTGGTAAAAAGAGAGGAGAAGCATAAGAGGTGAATACTTAAGCCGGATTAAAAAATGAAAAAATAAAATGACTACCGGCTCACCAGCATTCAGGAACCTCCAATTTTACCTCAAATATGACTTAACAGACACTTATGTAAGCTAATGTACCAAACTGCATGGTGTTTTTAGGCTAATAGCCTGTATGCCTACTATAATTTTTTCATTCAACTTACTTTGCAGATACTCAGGGAACCTTGCCAACACAGCCAACAGATTTGCATACAAATTTCTTCAGTTTCAGTCTTCCCAAGAATCGCCTTTGGGCTTCACCCCAGATTCAGAGAAAAACGCTGCATTAGAGAATTTAAGAGGAAGAATTAATAGAGGTACACTCGCTGTACACTCTCCATGTGGATACGTGTATATTACATGTATTATTGAACTGAATTATTCACCTTTTATGTTAATACTGATGCATCAATATGTAAGCAGCATTTTACTATTGTAGCTGGCCGAGATTTAGCAAATTCTAATTACTTTATACACTGTACTGTTGAATTGTTTAATCCAGTGGTACTGAACCATCTCCAAAGGTTCACACAAAAAGAGGTTTAGAGGTGCAGTCTCTTTGCTGGAACTGCTTATAGACATCTGAAACATGATGAGGGGCCCCATCTAGACACTGCTTTTTTTGTGTCACAAGCCAAAAAGGCTGGGAACCACTGGTTTAATCTTTCACAGTGCATTGTATTTTATAAACTTATTTTATCCTTTCTCATGTAATCTGAAAAGTCACTGTACAGTTGTCAATTAAATGTAGTGGAGTAAAAAGGTCAATATTTCAAATGTAGTGAAGCAAAATGGTACTTCAGTACTTGAGTAAATGAGCTAAGTTACTTTCCACCTGTGTTTTTTTTTCTCATTTTGTCCATTGAGCTGTATAACGTGTGGACTAGTGAAAAAATGAAGGAAAAACCTGAAGGAATATGTGGAGAACCATCACGACTTCTTCCATACAGGATAAAAGGGTCACTGACAGTTCTCTCAACAATCAATCGAGACATCAAATGAGGGAGGAATGGTGTTCATCCCTCCAGCAGAGCCACAGAGACTTAGGCAGTCTCTGACAAAGAGAACTAAAGCTCAAAACCTTACATTGATTGAATGTGTCACCCATCAGTATGTCTCCCTATCATAACCTAAATAACTCGTTATGTTGAGATTTATAGTTTGCTTTGATCCAACATTTCACTACTTGTAGATGCTACTGAGGCCTCTACCCAAGTGGATTTTTTTTTAATCTACTCTGGTCTCTCCCTCTGACAGTGTCGCTTTCATCAGGCTAAGCTGATTTGGATAGACTCTTAAACAACATCAGTGGGGCGAAGCAGCTGGATCTCCGAAAAAACCAAAGCTTTGTTATCTCAAAATAATGAGCTATTCAAGTCACGCCCATGAGAAAACAATGTTTGATACCTTGAGATAACGATGTAATTCAATTGTTATCTCGGGATAGCAAACATGAGCACTACAAACTGAGTTGCTGTCTCGAGATAATGAGATAGTTAGGACATGATCATGTGAAAACAGTTTGATATCTCGAGATAATGACACAATTAAGTTGAAATCTCAGCATAACAGGCCTAAAAGTAGTAGAAGCTGATCTCAGCTTCTGTAAAAATGTAAATATTAGATAGCAAATTGTGCAAAAACATAGAAGAAGGAGGTATAGAAAAAAGTGAAAAGTGAAAGAATAAACAACAATCTAGAAGAAGAGAGACGCTGAGGGTTAGGAGGTGCAGTGAACTGAAGCGTTTGCAGAAAGCGCACAATGATAAGGGGAAGGGAAGTGGAGCACAGAGGAGATATATTTCAAAGCATAATTAATAGTGCACCTGTTCCTGTCATCTGGATGAGTGAGAGTATAAATGAGGTAGATGGCTTGAGAAGAAGCGATAGAAGGGGGAAGGATTTGGTGAAGGTGGAAGAAAAGGAGGAAGGGATGGGGGAGGGATAGGTGGAGAGAGGGGAAGGTACAGCAAAGTGCAAAAGGAGATGAGGAAGGGGGAAAAAGGCATCATGCAGGGAAAAAAAAGTATAATGACACCATTATAAAATACAAAAGATGGGACACATATTATGGTGATTATGGCTCATTTCCATACATATAGAGCACTCTGCCAGTGAGTCAAGGAGAGTGCAGTGGCGCATGTCAGCGGCAAGACTGCCGACTCTCAACAGTTTGATCCGACTGCAGCGCCGGCGCAATCTGACTCCTCCACACGGCAGCAAAGTCAATGGGCGGGCAGGGACCTGTTTACCAATTCGCTTCAATGAGCTCTATAAGAGAAGTATGCACTCCTTCACCTTGTGCGACTGTTTGGCTGCTAAGTATGCTGAGAGCACTCGGGCGTGACATTCAAGATTTTGAGAAATCCTGTTTAAAAAAATCAAGGCCTTTGAAAGGAGGGCCATTGACTTTGAAATAAATGAAAATCCAGCTGCATGACATGTCACCGTGAAAACGACTGAATCATTCAGTACAGGTATTTGTGCAGAGTTTTTTCCCTAAAAGGCTTGTAAGGAACATCTCAAGTTTGTTTATAGTACCCTGAGGTACTCCTGTGAGATGAATCAACAGGGTGAAAAGTGTGCAGGTGGGGAAGGGCGGGGCTTTTGCTCACTTCAAATAGAAACCACATCAAATGTGGAGGGCCGAGTGTTTTGAACCCACACACCACTTTTCATGTCGGTGGCGCAGAGCAACTTGAAATCCACTCCATTTATTTTAGCTTCTCCACCAGCACATTAGGGAAAGTCAATTTTTTGATGATCAAAAGACTTTAGTTGGACGAGCTTTCAGTGGAACAATATCTATCCTCACACAGTGTCCTGAATCAAGTTATACCATATATTGTGATCAAATACCTGGACGCAAGCCTCATCAAAGTTAAGATGAAACCAAGAAGAAGGTTAATCAAATGGTGATTTTTATTCTTTTTTAAATAAGTCTAGAACTCACTTATCTTCAAGTATTTTTATTTTTAATTTTCTTAATTTAGATAGTGAGCAAGTAGAGAGGAGACCAAATTTGATAAGTGCTGCAAGAGGTGGGAAATGAACCTTCTAAGTGCAATTTCCTGACGTAATTAAAATTTTAAACTTAATTTAAAAAATATTGATTTATAAATGCAATGGAGCCTATAAAAAAAAAAGTTATACTGTTTTTTCACTTTGGATCGCAATTACTCAAGTCGCCACTGGACATATTGAAGGGCAAGTTTTCAGAGTCAGATACACACACTGACATGTTTCAGTTTCAACACTGCCAGCTAGTGCTGACAATGACTTTGGGATGACACAGTGGAATGTGTGTGTATGTGTGTGTGTGTGTGTGTGTGTGTATCCAGGGGTGTGCCTCCAGCAGCTGTGCTACTGGCTTTCGGCGCTGATATTTATTGTCTCAGACAGCCCGACAATCTCATATAAGCCGGTTTCATGAGCGGCGTCTGTGTTGTCAAGACACATTTACAGTAAAGACCCTGACTCTGAAATTAAAATTACCAAAGGGGAAAGTTTGCAGCGCATTAGCAGGCAAACCTAAAACAGTGACAGTGCAGTACAGTATCTGATCCTTAAGCCGCAATGAAAACACTAATACATAACTCATGAGGCGAGGCTGTTGTAGCAACCCAGCAACAGTCGCGTGGTGTATCGCATTATGCTGTAGCCTTTGGGGACCCTACATAATGCAGTTATGTGACAAAGCTAGTGCACATCAGCCACAGGCTGGCTTCTGCCCGCTTGACAGTAGCTATGGAGGAAAAAAAGTGAGAAGCATGTTATCTCCTGTTGCACCTAGCTCCTGTATCTCATATTTAAATCCCTCATTATTCATGGTCACCGCAGCTTAGGAAAAAGATTTCAAGAGCTGGCAGGATCCCTGAGGGGAAGGGCCAATCTGCAGCATGGGGGGGCCCGACAAGTCCAAGGAGAGGAGAAGGAAGGGGGAGCTGAGTGGCCTCCGAGGCCCCAATGTCAGTTCACTCCTCTGGGGAAGAAAAGGTGCTTACCGGCCCTTCCAAGTGATTGATGATTGGGCCCGGTGCAGAGGTAGGATGCAGCCATAGGTAGACAATGTGAGACTTTGCTTGGATAATCAATTTATGTCAATGGGAAAGAAGACAAAACATATGAATCCCCAGTGTGGAAGGTTGTGAATGTAAGGAAGCAAAATAGAAGTTACAGGCAATGATTGTGTTATGAGAGGTCATCGAGGACATAAATCATGCTTTCTCTCACAAGGGGCACCATAATCTCACAAAATACTACTATACCTTCCTGCATGCACAATCATACTTTCATACTAACCATTATATTCCTCTATGTACACGACTATTCTCTCCCAAAATTACTCTAATTTTACTATAATCAGCCATAATGGTATATGCAGAAGAGGATGACAGAAGTAGTGAAAGTGAAACAGAATGATACAACATATAACAGAAAATGAACTATAAAAGTGAATGAGAATAGTAGTTGATTCACTGATTGAAATGGGAAAAAAATATATTTTTTACTAATTGAATTACTTTTTTCACATCAAAAAGAACAAAAGTTAAACAACAGTTATTCTAATAGAACTGTCAAATTTGGAGTTTTCCTTAAACTCAGCATGGCTTAATAAGTAAAACTACAGATTATTACAACTTTGGTTTCATTTTTGTAGCTCTTGCCATCAGCTTTATTGGTTATTATAACAGAGTACTCACAAAGTTAATTTCTGAGACCTGGTAATGCACCGACATCGCTAAAACTAGGTCTAAATCTAACTCCAATCCTCCTCGGATCCTTAATGTACTTGAAAACATTTTGTTTTAAGAGGAACGCAGTAATCAAGAACTCTTGCCTCGGCAAGAATTTTACCTGCCTTTCTCTTCAACCAATCTACCTTTCTAATTAAAAAACACTCTCATAATCTTCACCACTTTCTCACAAACCCAACTCAAACACTAAATTTTCTTTCTCACATACACCAAACTGTGGAATTTATGAACTACAAATGTATTCAGGCCTGGTAACCAGACAGCTGTGGGACTGATTACAACTATGTCAGATTTGATCTGTCTTGTCTCTTTATAAAGTGTGTGTGTATATGTGTGCATGTTTATTGGTTAGGGAGGGTATTTGTCAGCCATTTTGCCTCAAGGGGAAATTATGGCAGTGGCATCATCAGCGGTTGTGAAGCACGCCACGTTTCAGCGCCAAACTACTTCATTACTCTGGAATCAAATTGCCCTAATCGGAGATGGATGTCCTGATATGTGGCAACACAAGGTGTGTGTATGTCCATGTGTGCGCATGTGTGTGTCTGTTTGTGGATGTGTGCATGTTACAGGTGCATCCATGCACGCAAATGCCAACGTGCAGGTGTTTTTAGAGGGGGTGGGATGGCAATATAAATCAATTTGACAACATAATGAAATATGAGATAAAGCACACATGACAAACGCCAGTTACAACACAAGATTGCTCAATTCGATATGTAATACACAGCATGTAGCAAGGCTGAGGCCTAAAGTTCTACCTGGCTAAATGAAAAGACAGAATGCGCCTTTTTGAGAGGGGAAATGTCTTAAGGCAGGTGCTACAAACTTCACACTTGGTATCAGCTGATTTTTAAAGATACATGTAGATCAGATGTGTGTGTCTGTGTCTGCATTTGTGTGTTCATGTGGTTTCCGCTCGCCAGGCTGTGCATATAGTATGCTATCTTAGCCAATCAGCAATAGCAAAAAACGATTTCTTTTCCCTGTAGGAGGCTAAAGCTCATCTCTACGGCAGCCTAAGGCATTTTTCCTTTTATAGTTAATTCATACGTATATAGACCCAGATCCCCCACACTGCGATGGAGGTCGACATCAGTTGTGTAATTGGACAACTGTCAGATGTTGGACACATACATTTATACTTTCTCTCATCTGTATAATGTGTGAGCATCTTACAACAAAAGAGTTTACATAAATGTGGATCACTTTGTTGCCAAGAATAGAAGACTGTCATCGCCAGAAAGCAAAACAGCAACCTGTTATGCAGCGTGACGGTGTTAAGGTACTTCACATCACACTTAAGTCCAATAAATATTCACTCTGTATCCCATTGACTTCTATTGAAGCTAACACGACGGACAAATTCAAGGATGTGAGCTCTGTTTCATTGTTTTTGTTTCTCTTTCCGGCAGACTCACAGTTCAGAGGTCACCTTTGTTCAACTTTGACTGTCTCTATGTGCACAGACGGCCAATAGAAACACTGCTGCACTGTGTTTGGAAATGAAGAACCCAATATTGTAGCATGTTTCATCACCATGTTTTGTACAACATTACACTACCAGACTATAAATTGCAGCATTGCTCTGCTCAATATTTATTTATTACCCACATCCAAATGGTGACTTCATATCCTTTTTGGGGGATGAATATGGGACAGTTTGTTTAAAAGAAGGCTAATGTGACCATACTTTCATAAAGAGCCTCTTTCTCTTCACCCTTAAAAAAAATGAAAAATGAAGATGCTTGGGTCAAAAAAGTGACACGGGAGACCACTATTGCACCCTGTCTCCTACCAAAAGTCAACACTGGTTACTTAAACATGGGAAACCTAACCATAACCAAGTAGTTTTAGTTGCCTAAACCTAACCAAAATCTTAACCACAGAGGTGACAGATCAGGAAATGCTCATATGACTTGTTTATTTTGTTTTTTTACTGCCATACAGGTAAATTTGGTAGGCACTGACAAGCACCCCATACCAAATACAGCTCACATAAAGCATTGACCCAACAAATACCACAAGTTTGGCATAAACAAGGCAGTGCAGTAAGTGATCTGCTCCTTCATCTCAATGTTTCCTGCCCTGCCTTACCTCAGCAACACCTCTTTTATTGACCCCTTACTAAACAATATATATGAAATGATATTTTTCTAGGCTTGTTTTGGCTTCTCTCTAAAATTACGTATTTAAGGTCTGAGTGATATGCGCCTGCGGTTTTCTCTTCTGTTCACCTCCAGGGGTTTTGGATGCATCAGGAGAAGCTATAGAGAGCAATTCCTGCCCTGCAAAGAAACAAACAAACAAACAAAATAAAAACTGTGCAAAACTGTAATATCTGTTCAATAATGTTTTCAACTTTGTGATGAGATTTTTCCTGAAACAAAGAAGCATACTTTTCAGACTGTGGAACAAAGTAGGTTTAAGCCATCAGTGAGCATCCAGCAGCAGAGTGGATTACTGAGCAAGATGGAAATGCATGGAATACGTTTTCAGCCAGTATGGACATAACTCCTGAGGCATAAGCTGAGGAATATAAGAGAGGAGTGTTTGCTAATTGCATAAATATTTCAAAAATGTGTTCAATACACTAGGTAATAATAAACAGGACAGACTTGACAGTAACTCTAATGGAATTACAGTCATTTCAGGACAGTGTAACAGTGGCACAAAGATAAAGTAATGTGATGGAACAGAAAGAAATGTTCACACTCCAACCGACTTGGTTGATGCGTCGCCCTGTGAGTAACTGTGGATGGAGTTAGCAGCTCTGGGTGAATCTGTGTAGCAGTCTGGTGCAATTTTTTAGCAGGCTGTTATTTCCCGCCTTTGTCTTGTCTCTTAAACAATTGCATTGTTTTGCTGAGCTGACATAATTAGCCTTTAAGCTCCAATCGGGCTGCGTTCCTCAAAAACAAAGAAGAACAAGACTAGGAGTCTACAGCCACACTAGCAGCTCTGTGAGGCTGTGTCGGCACAGTGGTGCTTTGTGTTAAAGGCTAACATTATCACGCTAATATCCTCACAATGGCAATGCTAACATGCTGGTGTTTAGCAGGTATAATGCTTGCCATGTTCACCTTGTTAGTTTAGCATGTTAACATTTGCTAATTAGCACTTTTTGCTGCTCTACACAAAAATATGGACTTCTGTTGAGCTAAGATCAAAGCTAACAGCGTGAATGCAGGGAAAAAATGATGAACTATTAATATTCATACTTAGCCATTAAAGCACAGAATAAAGGTGCACAAAGACTAGAGAGGCAGCTAATACATGTAATGCCAAATATATGCCAGAGCTCTCAGCATCAGGGCTAACACAAACAGATACATACAAACTTCGGAAAGAGGCAGTCACACAAAGACATCATGAGTCACATAATGCATACATATTGTACACATACGGACACACACACAGACAGTGTTCACACTCACACATACACAGTGTAAATGTCACTGAGGAACGCAATCTGTTCCTTCCACTCAGCATAGCTGGAGCAGCACTTTCCCAAAGCCAGCTGAGAGAGGAAGATATTAAAAAGGCATTGGGAGAAACAATTTACACACACCCATAAATTAATCCGCCGCTAAGATGCATTTTTTAATAGCTAAACGGGGGCCAGGGGGAGGCCTGGGTGCTCCAAATGGCAGGATCTGTGTCACAGACATGACGCACACCGAATGTGTCTCTTAAGGCTGCAGTGGGAGCAACTTTATATCTCAGCAGCTACATGACACGGAGCTGAATAAGAAGGGATAATGGAGCCAAGAGGACAACAATAGCAGATTGGTATTAAGGTATAACACCACTGATAACACGCTGGGTCTGTCCCAGTGCACACATTTGGGATCTTAAGCACTTCAGTGAGCGTTCAAGCACCACCTGGTATGAAGGCAAATGTGTCCCACTTCTAAAAAATGCCAACACCCTGCACACACAACCCACACTTGATGCACACTTATCCTAATAACATGTAGGAGTGATATTTAGAGCTTAGTGTATTACACAATTCATCAAAGTCGGCTTGCAGTCCAGTTGTTGGTGGTAGTACTCCTGTGAGCTGGTTTATAGAAGCATGAGGAAGTTGTAATCATCAGTTTCATGACATGTTGGATTCAACGTGATGATTTCAATGGATTTTGAAAGACCAACAATAACTAAATATGGTTATGATAAAGAAAATGTCTTCTAAATATATAAACTGGCCAGTGTCTTCCAAAGCTGAATGGATACAATGCAAAACTAGGTGGTAATAAGTTGATATAGTCCTGCTTTCAAAATGTTTCAAAAGTAATTATAAGTTACTGATTCCAAAAAGTAAAAAAAAAAAAGAAAAAAAGAAAAAATAAAGTGCCATTCTAGTTAGGTTATGCTCACATTGTTTCCTTCTTTCTTCTTCTTTTCTCTCTGTCACCGCCCAAAATAAAAGCTGGTACTGTTTTTTAGAGGAATAAAAACCAGTAACACTGACCTCATTCTGTTTTCTGTTGCTGACTTCTGGTTAGTGAGGTGCAGTGTGGTCCTGTATGACTCAAAGATAGAGCCTAACACCAACACTACCATGCTTTTGGATGAACTGTTAGTGAAGCACTAACATAAGAGATGTATGTTATGCTGATTATGATGTAGGTGAGGATGCTTGGATGAAAATCATCCACCAAACTACATAACAATTCTTCATGTTTTGTTTTTTTTGTCTTTCTCTGCAAACGTGATTGTCCTCTTTCAGCTGCTTTGTGCCACTATCATTAATTCAGGAATAATACAAATGTGTGCCGATGTGAGACTATCAAACATGCAGAATGTTTTGCATGCACATAATGTAATTTGGAGTTCATATGCTAACAGACCACTTTAATCAGCACTGGAACTCTACAGAATTGAAGAAATCCAACCTCTGTTGGGTACACTGTGTGGAGTATGCAATTGCAAAAATTGTGTGAATCATTGCGAGTCACAAAATCTTTAGGAAATGTCATAAAAATGCAATATGCATACATAATATATCCTGCAGCTATGTTGCGCTGCCTTTCAAAAGGCATATGATCTCAGAGCACAGTAACACAAGGGCTGCTAAGCACAGCCAGACACAAGTTCAGACTGTCTCATAATGTACATATTCATATGTTAGCCGCTAAGATGTGAGGATTTCAGAAAGTTCATGGAAAGTTGTGGGAGACACGACTGGAACAAGAGAAAGTCCATTATTTATTTGTGGTTTGCAGTGAGAGGTTATTTCTTGGCTTGACTTCACTCTTCCCTGCAGAAGTATGAGACTGTTCTTAGTACTCTGTGTTCACTTTGCTGGTGGTACCAGTTTGGGTTTCTTGTTGAGATAGAATTTAGAGACGACAGGTTGAATTCCTGCTAGTCACTCCTAATATAACCAAAGTTGTGGCCATGACTGATGAGGAAAACAGGGCGGTCTGTAAAAAACTATCCCGATATCTTGCATGTCTACAGCGTTCAGTCGTACCACACAAGCTTACTCACCAGATGTTCAAATTTCTATATTTTTCAGGGGCACATTAAGAACTTCTTGTACATGTTGGCTTAAAAAATTGAGTCTGAAATTGAATTTTTAGCTGTGGAAACTGCAGCTGACAAAACAATTTCAACACAAGGTCAATTAGCAAGTATTAATATCAAATTTATGTGGATTTCAGATGGGGTTTTTGTCCAGGAAAAAAAGACAAGATACAGAAGAAAAACTTCTTACAGGTGAAATTTGTTGGAATTCTGGTCAAATATTTCCAAAAATTAGGAACGACATCATTATTATAAATCAAATCATATTAATATTTCTATTGTACTCAATAAGAGAATCTTTGGGGGAAGCTACAAGCACATCCATAGCTCATGCAAAAAATGACAAAAAAACTTATAGAGATCTGGTGTATGGTGAGATTAGAACTTCCGCAGCTGCATTCTAACTGTGCTCGTTGAGGGAAGGCTTTCAGTTGTGTGGGAGTAATGAAACTGTTGTATTTTAATGTGGATTGTGTGCTGAGTCTCTCAGTAGTCATCACCCTCCGATACAAAAGAAAGAAATGAAAATCAAGCTATTAAAATATTCGTGCTCTCCCATTTACCTCTTTGAAGACGGAGACATGCATATTATTGTCATTAAAACCCACACTATCTGCGGCAGCCAAGGGATGATTCCAGAACATGAATTTTTAAAATAGCGCTCACTAATAAAACTATTTGCACCTGGTAATAAGATAGCACAGGTGTGAGTGAAGCGAAATGCCACGCTGTTTGACACTCAGTGAGTCAGAGAGAGTGGGGAATGAACAGGACTGGTTGTAGAGGAGGGGAAAACAGCGCTAGAGCTTTATCCGTTCCTCTCGGCCCCATGCATCTGCCACCATAATTTGTGATAATGACGGCATCCCAGCAGGGCCACTCTGCGCAGAGTGATTCGGAATTGATTTAGTGCATTAATTACGCCCCTGTTACGCCAGTGTCATGGACAATATTTTACAATTTGATAAGCAAAAGACGCGCCGTGGGATCATTTTGATGAATTGCGAGGGTTTGGCTGTGGCGCGCTTTTATGGTCGTACCT
The DNA here is from genome assembly GCA_005408345.1 of Macquaria australasica. Classification (NCBI taxonomy): domain Eukaryota; kingdom Metazoa; phylum Chordata; class Actinopteri; order Centrarchiformes; family Percichthyidae; genus Macquaria; species Macquaria australasica. The sequence continues at coordinate 966,758 of SEMN01000135.1, read as the reverse complement.
TTTAATTTAACGGTAATCACTTTCCCCCTCCATGCCGTGGAAGCAGCAAGACTTTAATTTCACCTCGGAGACCTCTGCTCTGCACCGTGTCTGCTTTGATCAGGCCCGGCAAAAAAGCCAGGCATGCAGCCGACCACACACACACACACACACACACACACACACACACACGCACACAGTGATGAATTGGTGAGCAGGACCATCAGATCTTGAATTCCGGATGGCAGGTTGTGTGCATGCATGTTTAATGTGTCTGTTTGTGTGTACATGCATATGTTTCCATAATATGTGTTGTATGGATGTGTGTGTGTGTGTGTGCGTGCATCTATTTTGTTACTCTGGCCCCTGTGCACCTCTCTCTGCATCGAAACAACAGCTCTCCAATGCTGCAGGCTAAACAACCAGGAGCCCAGTAATGAGCAGGAGCAGTAGTGTCTCAGTCGTACCACCTACCTAGCCTCCCTGGGGGCAGAAGAGACACCCCAACATCTAAACTGTGGGGCTGCAACTGCCACAGGAGTCAGGTCCAACAGCGGCAGCCCAAACAGGGCAGTTCGCTAAAAAAGGTTGTCTACTCTGTAAACAATATGCATAAATGTATGCCTCCATCTTTTTGTATTATGTATGCCTCTTTCTTATTTGGACTACTGAACATATTGTTGCAGCTACAACAAAAATGTTGGTGCTTGATAACTAAGTCTCAAACTTCTTATCGTTCAGATCATTCAATCACTATTTCAAGTGCTTTGCTGTAACTCCTCTTGAATGCATTGCTAAGACCTTTGCATAGTAAATTGCTCCACTTGAATTATATGAAATGAATTACATGAAATAATACTGACTGTCAAAAAAACATCAAAATTATCATCAAGGCTCCATTTGGGTCCTATTTTGGTGAAAACCTCAGCCAACAAGGTGAGATCATTTCACATGTTTCCAACCAATTGTCTTTAAAAATTAGTATAGAATATTTTTTTTCCTTTTGTATCTCTACAAATTCCTGAAACAAGGGCAACAACAGGTGGAATATCTCATCCATTGGCAGATTTTTCTTTTCTTTTTGTTTTAATCAAGATTGAGGTTTCCAAATTCCCTTCTGGTTAACAAATTACTCAACTGCAGAAAACAGCTACACTCTGGTAAGAGAGCAGAAAAAATGAATATATAAAACAAAGAGTAAAATGTTATATTTTTCTTGTCTTGGACTTGGACATCTCCATTAACCCACAATTAATGGACTATAAGATACATCAGGGTTGTGATCTGGCAGGGTGCTGGCTGGCGCGGGCAGGGTGCTAATTTTCCCAGTGTTAAGAGCTGTAATTATGCAGACGCTGCCGGGCGCCCGAGAGGCGCTAACAGCCTCCCGTTCCAGGCAACAGTCCCAACCTTTTATGAGCTCCTCAGCTGGTTCAGAGGCTAATGAAACTGTACGATTTGCCCGGCTCGCACGCCCCTCTCCAACCGCCGCTCGGGATCATGGTGTCGTTATTTGGTGAAGAGGCCCATCGATAGCCATTGTGCCGCGTGGAGCAAAGCAGCGTGAAACATCTGTAAAGAGCAGGAACAGGGAGTGAAAGAGAGAGGAGCACTTGACCTCTTCACTGGCCTTGTCCTCTACCTCTCTCTGTCTCTCCATGTAAATAACATCTCTCACTGTGAAGGGAGTGCTCTCTTCTCAGTCTCACTCAAAAGGCCTGCAGCACAGAGCCCGAGCCAGAAAATACAACGATGGATTCAGATTGTTGTTGTGGAACTAAATGATGGGAAATTCCACATAAATAAGAATCATATGAAAACAATCTGACCTGAGGAACTGAAATGACTTTTAAGTGCATTTTCAATTTGCACATAAAAAAACCTGAGTGGAAATGATGGAACTTTTAAAAAAAGACAAAATATGATATATATCAAAATATATGCATAATGGTGGTTGATGGAAACATGCATTAATTTGCTTTTTTCCCCCGCTAATTTTCTGGAAATTCGTTTAGAACACTAAATTTGGATGGAAACTTGGCTTTTGTCTCTCTCACACACACAGGTGACTTTTGTTAGAAACATTAAATTTATTGGTTGGTTTTTGATGTCTTCACATGGATAAGTTAAGTAGGTCTCTAGTTTCCTAGTCCACCTCAGGGACATTAGATGGACATTGCACCCATATGTGAGTGCTGAACATTTCCTTCCAAAACCATGAGCCTTAATCTGCTGCTACAACAGCCTTCACTCTTCTGGGAAGACTTCCCACCAGAGTTTGGAGCCTGGCTGCAGGGATTTGCTCCCACTCAGCCAGCAAGAGCATTAGTGAGGGCTAACGGTGATGTTGGCTCACAAGGCTTGGCTCGCATTTGTCAGTCCAAATCATCCCAAAGGTGTTGGATGGGATTACGGTCAGGGTTGTGCGCAGGCCAGTCAAGTTCTTGCACAGTGAACTTAGAAAACCTTTTCTTTATGGAGCTGGAAATCTGGTTGTCTTTAAACTCAGATCGCTGGAGATTGCTAGAGAAAGGGGAATCCAAACAAGCTCTCAGCCAACTAAAAAATGAAGCTGCCAGAGTGCTAAACATGATAAAGACATATAAACATGATACACCTATTATAAAGTCTCTGCATTGGTTGCCAGAAAGTCAGAGAATCGACTTTTAAATACTGTTGCTGGGCTACAAATCACTTACTGGGCTAGGAGGACCAATTTAAAGGAACTTCCTCACACTTAGATCTTATGACTTGGGTGTGCTGACTGTTCCTCCTCAACACAAAACATGGGAAGATGTATTTTGTCACGATGCTACACACCCTTGGAACTCCCTGACGACTTTAGGCACTGTCCAAATCTGACCATGCTCAAATCTAAACTTCAAACCTACCTTGTCACTGCTGCCTATACTTTAACTGTTGTTCCTACAGGAAAGAGCCTTCACCAAACCATTGCCACAGTGTTGTACGCTCACTATGGTCTACAACATCGTATACTGTAGCATAAAGATTTCCCTTAATTGGAGCTGAAGAGCCAAGCCCAAACCATGAAAAACATTCTCAGACCAAAAGTATCATGAGTGAATGGTGGATGAATGGCAAACATCGTTGAAGGACACGGTGAAACAAGTGTGATAGAGTGGAGTGTGAATTACTGCCTCACAGTAAATTAATAGCACGGAGTCACACTCTCAAACAGAGAGAAGAGGGATCGGATGAGTTCTGAATAATGACACACAGAGAAGCAGTAATCTCTGACTAGCGCACTGATCTCAGCAGGTTAGATCAAGGACATGAAAGGGGAAAAAAAACTGCACATTGTAGCTGATGAAGCCATGATGCAAACGACCAAGGATGAAGGTTTGTCATCGTATACGAGCATGGCCACTCTGGTGAAGGCGTAAGTGTATCCTGTAACCTCATTTTGACTTCAACATCTCTGCTAATATAACATCTACACAGCAGGTAAATGCACAGAGCGCACACACGCTGATAGTTTGCTAAGCATGTGAGGCAGCAGAGCAGAAAACGTGTGCCTCCACAATAGATTTCTGAGGATGTATGCTTTGAGAATAGCTGAGCTGCAGAATCACTGAGCGCTTTCATTTGCAGCTGAAATACAGCCCAAGGAAAATGGGAAGCCTTTGGTGTGAGGAGTCTCATTTCTCTCCTCTCTCATCTCTTTTTATTTATTGTCTCCTCTGTTGCCAGGCTGCGCCGAACTTTACTTGCGGAGCCATGTTAGCCCTCTTTTTATTTTTATTTTTTTTAAATGAGAGAGTTTGGAAATGAGTGCTTCTTAAAAAAGCTGTATCTCTGTTTTCTCTCTGTCTCTCTCGGCTGGTGTTTGCCAGAGATAAGCTCTGTAAAGAGTGTCTCTGTCTGCATGTCGACATAGAGTATACACCTCAGTGACCGTGTCATTCATCTCTCTTTATTGCTGAAGCTTGTGTGTGTGTGTGTGTGTGTGTGTGTGTGTACAAACATGTGTGTTTGTAGTCCTAACTTGTGATGAAGTTGGCCCTCGGAGGAGAAGTTTGAGACTTTACACTTTACATGACTCGCCGTACGTCTCTTACCGGCGTTATGGACGGACATCCCCCGTCCCTCCGCTATCAGCTGCAGCTCTGGCATCGCGCCCTGTGTTTTGCAGTGCTAGCCGCCAGATTGATCCGGCTTTAATGAAGAGTCCTTCAGCCTAGGTGACATCATTAGCTTGTTGTGGGCCACTGCGGGCCACTTGGCACGGCTCCCTGCTTCACTTCTGGGAAAATGGGTCATTCTGAGTGACAGACAGACAGTGTCCAGGGGAGCCGGCCAGCAAACTAGACAGAGGAGGTATGCCAGGCAGCAGCACGGTGACGCCCTTCAGACACCTGTGCCTGTGTTCACGAAACATTTTATCTCTTAATCAGACGTACTTCTGAGGAGCCCTAAACAGTTTTAATGAGGAGTTTTTGCTAGAAATGCAAATCTCAGGTAAACTTTAGTAACCTGACCTTGCTTGATAAGAATTTCAACTGACGATGAATTGATGCCACTGCTGTTTTGTGACTGAATTCTACTTTTTTTCCCTCCTTATTCCTTATAGAAACCCAGAGAAAGGTGGACATGAATTGCTAAGAAAGTCAGTTATTATGAGAGGTATAGTAAAGGTAAAGGTCTTTACCCAAGAGTCCCACCCACCATTATGTCTTGCTCATGATAGCAAAATTAGAGAAGGGTGGAAATTATGTAAACATCTGGAATATTTTCATCGGTTTTTAAACCATAAAATGGACAAGTCCTAATTAACATCAATCAAATTTTATAATTCATAATTGTACCAACGAGCATGAACACAAAACGTAATCTAATGAAAGATTGTAAAACTGAAAAACTGACTGTCATCTGAAAACATAACCAATGTCATTAACATTATTTTCAATTTAATATAAAACACCACTTACAATGTCCCCAAGTTTGTTATCTAGCAAGCAAGTAAGTAAATATTTACTTATATAGAGCTTTTACATTAAGAATTTGCTTGATACAAAAAACTTGTAACATTAGAAAACCTTGTAAATATAACTCCCTATCATAATTTGGATTCTGGATCAGATGGAGACTGATGAGGAGCCTGTGTGACCTCTGATCTGATCCATGGTAATTCAATATATTTGGCATTAAACTAGATTAGATCCTCAGTCAAAAGTGATTTTTAAATGTATAAAGTAAAAACTGGGTTCAAACAGTACTGATCACAGTGCTGTGGGCATCAAAGGTCAATTCAGGTCAGTCGAGGTCAGACACAAATAATGCAACCTTAGACACTGCATTTTGACAGTCTAAAATGTATCTAACACAGCAAAGTAATCTTTAATATAGCTTTATAGTGACCTGATGGAGTAAGCTCCACCCATGCGGGCCTCTAAGCTGGATAAAACAAACACTAAGATTTACTTGTGAATACAAATTGACCCAGATCTGATACAGACTGGGCTATATAACTAACTTAATCACATTTCTGCTCCTCTTGCACTCACACTGGGTCTACTGATGGGAGGCAGAGAATAAGGGGAAATCAGAGAGCTGTGGTTTGGAAGAAAGCTGGACCTGAGGAGGCTGCGGAGCCATCTCATCCATCTAACTGTCAGCGTCTCACCAGGCAAAAATCACCAAGTCGTCCTGACTGTCCCTGCCCACAACCCCTTCCTCTCCCTCCCCTCCCTCCCTCTCTATCTCTGCCATGTATTGCCCCCTATCCCTGCTCTCTCCATACACACACACACACACAAACACACAGATATGCAGACACAAATACACACCCCTGCGGCACGGTAGCTGAACATTGTAATTTTAGCACAGCAGCTGTTTTTGCCTGCCATAAAAGCGACACCCCTCCAGCTCTTCTGTCGCTCCCTCCTCCCTTTCCCCTCTCCTCCATCCTTTACTCTATCCTGACTATCCCAAGCATTTGTCCATATGTACTGTATGTACCTCCAAGGCTGCTGTTTTAAAAAGAACATAGAGAGTCTACGTGCATCAGTTCTCCTTAGCCATTCTCAGCCTGCCTGCAGCTCAGAATGCGAGTCTATGTATTGTATCTGTTGAAATGTGTGTGTGTGTGTGTGTAGATAATATGTATGCACACTGACATTGAACTTTGAATGAACCACTGTGTGTGTGTTGCTTAAAGTTGCAGACAAAGAAATCACCAAAAAAGACCAGCACACCATCAAACTACCCATCCTCACATTATAGCACTTCCACCTTAAGAATTAGGGTGGGGTCTCTCTGATTACTTTGGACCAATTGTGGGATTGCTACATAGTTACCATGGCAACCACATAACCCCCGAATCCTGACCCCCCTCACATCCACTTAACAATCCCCCAGATGCCTAATTGTTTCCCTAATGATGCTGGGCCTAATGGGACTGTTTATGGTATTCATTTGATAGCGCTGGCCCAATAATTAGACTACACCTCACTTCATTAAACAGCAGGGGGGAGGGATGGTGCCCGGTGGCACGTACAGTATATGCACACACAATAGCACAAGTGAATTTCAAAACAGCCCCGGTAACAGACACACACACCCGGAGACACACACGCACACACACACAGAAAGCGGCTACAGACCCAAGAGAGTGCTGTGTTCGGGAGGACTGGAGATGGCACTTTACATTCAGAGTACTGCTCATTTGCCTGCAGTGTCTCAGTGCAGACATTTCTTCCATAGTAATTCTTACCAGTACCTCTTATCATTTGCTCCATTGTACTGTATAGTGTTGTATTGCACTGGCAAAGGGCTTTAATCAATATCCATGAGTTCTCTCGAAGTGAATAAGATGCTGAACTCATCACTGGTTACATATTGTAACACCCTCCAGATAAGAGATGCAGCTGAATAAGCTACCTTGAATGCAAATGTAAAAATGGCCTATTGTTGTCTCTTTAAAAGATTAATCCAACTTTTAAGAGTTCAGTAAATTAGTAACATTTTCCATTACACTGTATGTAATGAAAAAATTATATTCTGTTCTGCAGCATATATTTCAGCACTCCCATGGAGAAGCCTTGCAGGTTGTGCCATTAAATGCCTTTTAATGACTGACCCAGCCTTCATCTCTATCCATGGTGCTGAAACATCCCAACCCTGTTTCTCACTGAACCATTCAACCTCAGTCTTTCTGTCCGCCTCTCTCCATGGTCCTGAAACCAAGTCTTTTTCCTCTCCACAGTGTTTCTCTCTCTCTATCTACCCATGCAGATACAGTGTCGAGAAAACCAACCAGAGGTGGCTCCCCGTTCATACCTTGAGGAAGGAGAGGTTGCGGTTTCGATCGATGCTGGTGATCTCCAAATTGCCCATGACAACTTCACAATTCTCATAGAGCTTCTTCAGGGTGCGGTACTGCTGGTCCAGGTCAGAGAGGGTGCTCAGCTTGTTCTCCGTGCCAGGACAAACTAGAGACGGAGACAGAAAAATGGTGTCACTTTTAGAGGCAATTTGTTAGCACATTAAAATATGATGACACATTCAAAAAGTCCAGTTCAAGCTCAGGGGGAGGAGCCAAAGAACAACAGATTTTCAGAATATGTTAACAAGGATAGTGTAAAGATTCAAGGAAAGTCCTTAGTCTTAAAAAAAATAAAAAAAGTCTTATTAATGTTTTTCGGTCATTCATGACCACGATAGTCATTACCTTGAAATGCCATCAGGCAAGCTAACTTGATCACATACAGTAGGCTACCATACTGTAGCTGCTTAATACTTAAAGGTCAGCCAACCAGCTAACTTAGCTTTTTCAGTGGTAACATTTATGTAAAATATGATACATTTTTATTTTGCCAGGGAAACTGATTCTTTGACTACACTTACTGAGGTTTTAACTAAAACATCAGACTGTAGATGCATGGTTCAGTGACTGCTGTACAGAATCAGTGAGATAATGAATGGAGAATGAGAGAAATAGGTCTGAAAAGACAGAAAAATAAACATTCAGGCTAGGGGATTACAGCAATAAAACTATGCATTGTGTGAATGAAATAAGAAAGAAATGAAGGGAAGTGAAACAGGAAGGATTGGAGGCTAGAGGGAGTAGCGGCAGAGAAAGAATGGGTCGGGAGATTACGTAAATTGCTAAAAAGAGTGCAGAGTGTGGCAGACGTGACCCCTCGACAATGAGGGAGCTGCGAGAGTCGAGACTTGGGGAGTGGGGTGAGAGGGGGTGGATATCATTTCTCTGAGGCAGTGACCTACAGTCGGGCTTTGGCACCGGCACACCGTTTAATCAAAGATATTCAAATTGCATTGGTTGACCTTTACGGAGGGTTTCACTTGGAGACTTTACTCGCCTGACGAGATTACAAGACTTTGAAGCTATTATAGTGAGAGGAAACAGCTCTATTGGTGCGTGCGAAGGCCAGGCAATTAGAAACTGGTAGATTTTTCTGACGGTTTTAGCCACGAAAGCGTCGAAGCACACACCTGTCTTTCACATCTCTGATAGCTTCCAACACCTTCTGGCAAACATCGCTAATGGCACTGACACCTACAACTACAGCACATGTATACCGAGCTCCACTTGTTATTTCAGCCATTAGAAGCTCCAGAAAATGCTGCAAGGTACTAATGTTGTTCTTTGCATAGCAGGCATGAAGTCAGAAAGCTGCTGTTATCTGTCGAGGCATAATATTAAGACATGAAGACTAAGACATTTGAAACACATTACCCTCCCTTAAAAGTGAGTAAAAATGCGCTCGAGAAATGCACAAAAGGGAGCTTCTCAACAGAAAACTACAACTGTAATAGTCTGGAAAAATACATAAAATGCTAGAAAGTACAAGGGTAAAGATGGTACCTTTAACTCGCAAACTTGAGAAATTTCATGATCATGAGGAAAAAGGTTTGTCTTATTACTTCTAGATCTTGAAATGACAGATAATTACCCTGTGATCTCAACAAAAAACCCACAACTAATCGTCTATCTGCTCTTTAACTCAAAATAAGTTAAAACATACAGATTCTGTAAATGATTGTGTTTGTCTGCAGTGCTAATGATAAATGCATGACAATCGACCAATGCAGGGGCTACCACTGTAATTAGTTCCTCCTATTTCCACCCATCAAGCGCTCTTTCCGTCCCTGCCAGCCTTTCCGCCAGTCAGTCAGCCTCCCCAGCCTCAGTCCTGCTACCATCTGCTCCGTTCAGCTGGCACCATCGCCACGTTACCACAGGCATGACTGGAGGTTTGTGTGCTGGCGAGTGTGTGTGTGTGTTTGTGGTGGAATGGAGTTTGTCTCAATGTAATTAAACTGCTCATTAAAGTTTGTCAGTGGTTCAACTTTGAATAGGTCTCCCTTTTAAATGTGAATTTCACTTTTGCCCACAGCTGCAACTGTTGACTGCTTTGGTTTAAAGGGAGCGAGTAAATACTATTCCAGCTATTTTTTTTGCTTTGCCTGACCCTATTCAAACATATTCTTTGCTCAATTTAAGATGGCATACAACAGAAATGTACCCTTCCAATTTCTGCAGAGAAGAACTTGACTGGAAGATTGACTGGCTCTTGGTTTAGGTCCAGAACAAAGTTTCTGGCAAACGGGTGTCTTGCACATGACCTATAATTACATTTTCCTGAGTTCCCTCTTGTGGTTGTGCAAGATTAAACAGTCCAGAAACGCAAGAGCAAAGCCTGCCTGCAACTACAACACTGGAGGCTTGGGTTTGCACCCTTCTTCCTACGAAAAGCCAACATTGGTTTCATTCAACCATGAAGGCAAGGCTTCCCTCATCAATGGTTTTAGTTCTCCAACCGTAGCCATATTTACCTTGACCACTATACCACATATCGCAAGGGCAGTTCAGAAAATACTTGTTAAAATGGACTTGTTAAATGACCACGCAGGGTTGTTTATTACGGACTCCAGCTCTTAGCGAGCACAGTTGGATTCTGCTCATCATGGGCTGCAGTGTTTACAATTCATAGACAAGGACATACACATAAATTGGTACTTCAGGGTATCCTCAAGCAGTTCTATATATCTCTCTTCATATTACACATCCAATGTCAAACTACTGCCACCTCAAGACTCCCCGCACTTGTCTGTACAGAGTCTGTACAACGATCTCTGCTCGAAATGAGCACAACAACACAAAGTCTGGGAGATTTTAAGAACTGAGTGAAATTGTATGTGTTTTTCCTCCATTCTTCTTCTACTGCTGGTTCTGTGTTTTGCTTTGTTATCCATTTTGTGTGGTATATCTGATGGAGATCGCAAGACTGAAACGTAAAGATCATTTTTGTAGGCTAAAGTGCCAAAAACAAAAATAATTAAAGAAATAAAAAACTGGTTCCAGCTGTGTGGATACTTGCTGGTTTTCTTTTTCTATAATTGCAAACTGAATATTTTTGGTTCTGGACTGTTGGTTGGACAAAAGAAGGAATTGGACAATGTTAATTTGGGCTTTCAGAAATTGCAGTGGGCATTTTTTTTTTTTACTATTTTACAACATGTTATGGACCAAATGATTAATCGAGAAAATCATCAACAGATCAATTGATAACGAAAATAATGGTTATCTCTGGAATACATTTTTCCTTTTTGGCCTTGCAATCTAAAGAGATTATAAATTTACATAAATAAGATTTTAAAAGTAGCCCCCCACAATGCTGGTGGTAGTTGTGGGTGCAAGTAAGATGAATGGTGTCTATTAGGGGTCAGTCGGCATCACCCATTTGCATTTCACCTTTTGTCATGTCCTTCAAATACACCTGCTGTACATTTTTCACAAGCCAAAGTTCATATTCTCCACATCCAAAGTACGAGAATCTCAGAGAGCGAGAACAAAAAGAGGAAAAAAACAAAACAATGGACTATTGCATAGTTGAACTTGCCCCTATATTTGAACAACATTGAGAGCTCATAAACTCCCATATTGCTTTATGGATCGTTGGCTCGGCAAAGATGAACGCGTTTCCTCTCCGTGATCCTCCATATTGCTGTGGGTTCAGGCTATGCGGGACAGAACGGCAGTGAGGGGACCTGAGCTATGGTGATAAATGAGATTTGCTGACCACACACACACACACACACACACAGATGAATTATTAGATGAAATTATTTAAGAGCGGCTACAAACTCAAAGGAAGTCTGTGCGAGGATCTAAAATTGGTCAGATCAATAAATGTACGTGTGTGTGGGGATTCTTTTCTGTGTGTGTGTGGAGATGAAAGGTTAGCGGGCGCCTGTAATAATCTGTTATTGAAACCTACAATCTTGTATTTGTGAGAGTGGGAATGACGTCCAGGAGCATTAGCATTCATATCGACACGCTCTACTGTAAATGTTCTTTTCTCTGGGCTCATTTCGAAAGTGTCTAGATCCATCTGCTCTACCTCTTCCTCTCTCTCTTCTCCTAATTTCTTTTTCTCTGCCCTTAGCCATCTATTTCTCTGTCTCTGCCCTCTCTCTCGCTCCCTCCATTGTTCTTCCTCTCAGGCTCAGCGGTGGACGATGTAAGTATTGAGCCGTTGCCTTTTTTTCCCCGTTAATGCAACGGGTGACACGTGGGCCGTGTCCACTTGACAGCTCCGGTGTGTGTGCCTGCCTGTGCCCGTGTGTGCATGTGGTGGTATATCTGCCAATCAGGACAGTAGGCAGAATATCTCTACAGTTGTGTCTTTGCAGAGACAAAGACAGGAGAGGCGGCTTGGCTCAGCTCATTTATTCAACAGAGAGGAAGCACACAGAGTGAGAAGGGCGTGTGACATAATAGTAAACACGGGTAGAAAAAAAAAAGAAATTAAACCCATAACCTTTACTAACATTAAAGGGCATCATCCTGGTGAGAGGTAATGAAGTCAGTGCTTCTCTGACCTTATCCAAGTGGCTTTAATTTTCTAAACTTAACCATGCTACAATACATACAAAACCACCGTATCACAAGGGTTGTTTTATTTTGAAACTAGGGTTTTCATTTTAGAAACGCATCCTGTTTCATTTGAAACTAGAAAAGTAGCCGTCACTGTCTCACGTCTCATGTCTGATTTTCTACCGTCATGGGAGAAGAGTTTCGATTGGCCGGCAGCTTGTTGCTGTCAGCAGTTTTGCCAATTTGATGAAAGAAACACACCCATTTTGCCCCTTTCTTGTCTGCTACTTTGATATATCAGGACATCTTGTCATGTATCACAGCTTGCATACAATTATCATTATTATTGTTCCTCAGACTTCAGATTTCTTCTTGATTTAAAATTTTAATCTGCATTAAAGGAAGCTTTTTACTCTTTCTGTAAAACACTATGACGTATGTCCTGTGCCGAAATGCTTTGGTTAAATAAAAAAGACTGTTGCCAAGTTGTTTTTCCACATTTGGTCCTCTGTTACTTAAGCACCTCGTTGGCTGGTGACTTTGGTGAATTTGACCTATGATGATCACCAAGTGGAAGTCTTCAGCAGTAGGAAAACAGCAAGAATGACAAAGCTAGTAAATACAGGAAAGAAAGAAAGAAAGAAAGAAAGAAAGAAAGAAAGAAAGAAAGAAAGAAAGAAAGAAAGAAAGAAAGAAAGAAAGAAAAGGGGCCATAGAGGCAAGATGAATGCAACAGAGGGAGGAACAGAGAACAAACAGAGCAGCCAAAAGAAAAAAAAAAGAGAACAATAGAAAAAAGAATGAGTGAGCTCTTGGCAATACTATCGCGTAGTACAATTCTTGGATATTCATGCCCTCAGCAGCCCAGCAGTGCAGATACCAGACTCCAATGACTCAATGCCTTCACTAGAGAGCCAGTTTACTCATTCACTTTGATGACATCCATGTCTTCATAGCTAATACATAATGAGCAATAACGAAAAGGAAAGACTTGAGTTGGCACCAACGATGCGGTGATTCTTTTTTTTCTTCTCTTTGGTCTCCGTCCAGTTCAAATACAGATGGAGTGTGTGCATTTTATGCCTTTGTCTATGTACATTTCTGTGTAAATACATTCTGTGCTTGAGTGTATGTGTGTGCTGGCTCCACGAGGCTGAGTGTGAATGCATGCATATGCATTGAATTAAACTTCTTAGCTGCATAACCCAGTTTTGCTGCTGGCGTATCCATTCAAGTCGCTTCCTTAGCTGAAAGTGACTGAATTTAATCTCCCTAAATTGAATTACAACTTAATCCCGTCTCACACCATTCTTCCTGGAACAGACAAACGAGTTTAGTAACAATGAGGGAGCATCCTTGCGTTTTTCTAAAAGCTGTAGCGATTAACGCAGGACAGGTACGAGCAGAGAAATGTGCGAGCGTGTGGGCACGTCTGATGATAAAACGTATGACTTTGGCTGTAGAGCCCATTTCTGATCCATCCATGAAGTGAGAGACGAAGGCAGACAGTTACCCCCACCCCCATCCCCACCCCCCACCCCACTTATTCTCACTGACATATTGAGCTGTGCTTGTTCTCATTTCTCACTTCATCTCTTCTCCTTCACGTCGCTACCTCTTCTTTCTGCTCTCTTATCACGTTTCTGTCCTACTATTGCAGTTTAACGCTCAGACTGTCTCATTTTTCCATCAGTCCTCTCTTCTATCCTCTTCTAACTTTCGACCCTTTTGGTCCACTTGCATTAGCAGTAGATTAATACAGCTGGGACAAGGTGTAAAGAGAGTTATTAGTAAACACTGAAACTTCATCGATGAGATAAATGTGAATCCGGTGTGGGAATGGCAGACCCAGCCACAACCAATGAAAACTACTACATAGGGAGATACTTACTGAATTTAAATACCTACAATGGCTATTGCGGGAAAAATGCAGAACATAAATAGTGTCAAAAATGGGGTTTGATTTCATGAAAATCTTTAGGATTATGACTTTAATGTCTGGAAACTCTGAGATATGAAGACATTTTTCAACAGAAATAAAAATTTGTTTTCCTGTAGCTGTGGTCACATCATATCAGATGCAGACAACTTGACATGTGATACCTAATAAGATTTTAATAACCTCCAAATCAATCATGTGTTCCAAAAGTCTGACTTCTTCCCAAAGTGCCACCGTCTTTCATTTCTGCTGGAAAACCTAGATTTAGAGCTAGATAGAGCTACTAGAAGTCAGAGAAAAGACTATATACATTTAAACTGTGGAAAAGGCTGTAACCTCTTGGGTTCTGAGCTGTAATGGCTGGCTGAGTGGGTGGCGTGGTAACTGCAGGGGTCAGCAAAGCGACGTGATCATGACATAAGTAAATCAGATCAAGATCAAAGCTGTGGAACAAGGTCACGGCTCCATTCACTGGATATTGGTGTATTTCTAGCATAGAAACATTACAGAGGCTGTTTTCTAAGACTCACTCTCTTATCTGCCTTTAGCTCAGTTAGCTACAGTCACATTTCCGAGCCTATTTGCTACTCAAACTGCAAGAAAAACATCTCGAGCGTCCGCCTGATAAACAGTGTGTGATGTAAAAGTTTGGAGCTATCAATTTTTGCAGCAGCATCCAAACGCAGCTCACCCTGGGTCGCACAGACACTTTCTAAATGTTAGTTCCTGAGAGGAACAAGCAGGCGATTTCTCCAAACTGAAGCCAAACTGCAGCGTCTGCAGTGACGTGTTATCTACTAAACCTCGCTGTGGATTTACAAGGATGTTTGTTAACAGTGTACCTGATGGTGTTTCAGCAGGAATGAGATTGTGTGAGTGGTGGGAAGTGATAAAAGTCTTTGTGAGTGGAGGAAAACATGAGGTCTGAGGTCACTGCCAAACACAGCATACAGTCTAGGAGTGCAGGGCAAGGACACACATAACAACATGATCCCATACATATTTGAAGGGTAACGCAAAGCAGTTTTTTAAGAATATATTCAGCTTTATCCCTACTGCTTGAGTCAGTCTGATCAATAAACTTCAAAATAAACAACTTCTATCAAGGTAGACAACCAATAACAACATTTTAAAAGCATAAGTGCATTTTTTCCCTACGCTAGTGTTCAGCTCTCAAGATGAAAATGTGAACTTAAACTCAGAAAATCACATTTGGTATTCTCTCAGTCACCTTTGCAATCACGCACAGGCATGTGGGCCGCGCAATACACAGTCCTGCCAATACACTGACTATAAACATAACATTTGTTTGTTAACAGGTAAACTCCACAGTGCACCTTTAAATAATGATCACATTTTGTTCTGATTATTTTTTCTGTCGATTAATTCATCTGTTAGTTGACTAATTGTTTCAGCACAAAAACAAAAGAAAAGTTTTTTTTACTTACTTTGGGGAGTGCTGGGAGGGGAGGGGGAGCATAATCAGATGCTCATTTGCATTTTCTATCTATGTTTTATTTCTTTTTTGGGGGGGTATTTTTGCCTTAATTTGATAGTTAGCATTGCTGAGATATACATTAAATGCTGGGGACTAAGAGAGGGGGGATGACATGCAACAAAAGTCTGCAGCTGGAATTAAACTAAAGATGTTTCAGTTAGGTGGGATGCATCAACTAAGGACAAAAAACATGCATTTTCTTCCAGTTTTTCTATTCTGTCCTGGTTAAAAGATTCTGATTTCTGAGCTGTCAGCATCACAAAAGGAACTACATTCAACTGGTGTAAGCAGTGCTTTCATGCAAGAAACCTTTAGGGACATAAAATCAGGATGAAAAGTAAGTTTAAACCTTCTGCTTCCTAATAGAATGTGTATTTTTTGATAAAAATTGTTAACAAAAACAATGAGCCTTAGTTTTAATGCATACAAAATGCTGTAAACATAACACAACCATACACTTAAAATACACCAAGCAGCACTGTATATACACACATAAAAACACACACAGAATCTTCCTAGGTGTACAGTATGTGGCTGAAAACTCCTCCATTCTGAGCTGCAATCCCATCCAAGAGAAGCCACTATCCATCCCTTCATCACAAAGCACTCGCACACACACATCCCGCAACCCACACACACCTGGCTTCAAACGGCCCAGAAGCCTGGACCACATCAGTCGGTTATTACTGGGCCTCATCCCCCTCATCACTACTACCACCATCCTCCTCTCTTCATCATCATCACCATCATCTTCTCACACACAGTCCCGAGGTGGTGCTGACGAGGCAGCCGTGGAGCTTATAGGCTCAGCTCTAACGCTGGGCTTACTGTATATGAAATGAAGAGTTTCATTCCAAAATGAGATACCCGCCATTAAAAAAAGAAAACGATTACCTCCTCTTACAAAATGACTGATAGTACAAATTAAACTCCAGCATGGTACCTTTTTTTAAATGGCTAGCAGGTTGCCCTTGGTTAATAGAATGGTAATACTTTAACAGACAGTTAATAATGAATCTCAAATTTATGATATTTCTGGGCTTTTTAGTACATTTTAATATATTGGTGGTATAGAGAGAAGTCTTCCAACACATATAAAGGGTCAGTGTGACCCCTTGAAAGCCTTTTTTATGTGCTGAAGTGAAACAATGCCATGCAGATGTTAGGAATTTAGCTCATGCTCAGTTCATTTGGCATGACTGGATTCTTGGACTACCGACCCCTGAGTGCCACGCCCGCAGCACCATAATAATAGATGCAACAGAGCAAGTATGTGATGGAATAATTGCTAAGTAAATCAAAAAGTTGGAGAGACAGTACAGTTGTTTTAACTTTGTTCAACTTTTTTGCAAATTGGGAAGTACCCGCGACTCTTTGAGTACCTAGGTTAATCTATTCCTAATCAGCCTTCCTCTCCACATCCTTATCTCTCAAGCTGCTGCTTGATGAGATGGTATGTTAAACTTTTTAAACTTTTTTTTTGGTGTCTGTTTGGTGACACTGCTTGAGATGACGCTTGCAGTGCCAAGGCCTTTCTTTTTTTGTGTCTCTGTTAGTGAAGGCCGAGAACAAAACAAATCCCTTAAAAACAAGAAGACTCTTTGAAAGGAGCTTATTCAATTAGCAAACACAAAGTCTGTCGGCCTCCTCTTTTGGAATCACTCCTGTGCTTAAATTTAACTGCCAAGCATAAACGTACCTTAATACTCGCTTAGATGATTTATTAAGCCTTGTACACTAATGAAGGTTTTCATTATCGATTAATCTGCAGATTATATTCTCGATACACTTAAACGTTTGATCTCTAAAATGTCAGAAAATTGTGAAAAATGTCCTCCACAATTTTCCTAAACCCAAGGTGACATTTTCACGCTGCATGTTTTGTTCCACCAACAGTTCAAAACCTAAAGATATTCCATTTACTATCACAGGAGAGTAAGAAATCCCGATTTTATTCCCATTTGACAGGCTGGAACAAGGGAATGCTTTGCATATTTGGTTTAAAAAGGACTTAATTTTATTTTCTATCAATCGACTAATAGATTAAGAACTTCAGCTCTAAGTGTGAGTATGATAAACAAGGGTGTAGGCGTGAATTTACAAGATAAGGCTTTTCAACCTAAAAAAAATCTAAAAAAGTATAAAAAATTCTACATAAATTGCTGGACCATTAATGCACTAACCCTACTTAAAAAAAACACATTTAGTGCCATAGATAGAGACCAGATACTTAATCAATGTCCTTTACTGCCCTATATTTGATTAATGTTCAATTCTATCATCTTTTTAGGAGAAAGATTTTTTTTCCTCCTGCAAAAAAAATATGCAAAGAGGTTGAAGCAGATTTTTTAAGCTCTGAGTAGTGTCTGCAGGCTTCCTCTTAAGGTATAATCACATTAAAATTCCTTTCTACGAATATTGTTCTTTCTCCCCATTCACTTCTATTGAAGCATGACGGACAAATTCAAGCATGAGAGCCAAAACCCAGGGAAAAAAACATCTGCAAATGGCTCGCTGCTGCTCATTAAACCTGTTGCTGTGAGTGTAAGGTGAAGGCAACATAAATGAGGGCTGCGTTTTAACAGCTTTCATCTGGATTATGACTGACTTGTTGATAAAAAGAGCATCTTAAAATATTAGACATGAATTTACCAGAGTATTAAAATAGTAAAAAATACAATGAAGGTAGGTAGGGAGGAGCCCGACATGTACTACAGAGAGTCCATTCTGACAGAAACAAGGCCACCATACAAGAGGAATTAGTTTTTGCTTATTAGGGCGTCCCTGAGAGTTTAACTTCAAATTGTCCCTGACAGCTCTGGGCGGCTGATCTGGGGCCAGCGGGGGTTCAGAGCCATCAATCATCTCTCAGCAGGGTCACTTCCCCTTCATGCTCACCGACTGCCCCCCTGTAGCTCCTCTTCCCACTTCCTCTTACTCTTTGTCCTTCTCTGATTTTTGTAACCACTTAGGTCTCTTTTTTTTCTCTTCTCCTTCTCTATCTTTTCTCTCCTTCACCTTTCCCTCCTTTAACCTGTCATCCTTTCTGCATCATTTTCCTCTTTATTCCTTATTTTTTTCCCTCTTTCCTCTCTTTTTCATCTTCTTTCTCTCCCACGGGGCATTCCCATGTATCTTAATCCTCTACCCTCGCAGCCACCATCAATTATCATTCCATGTATGTCGGCAACACACACACACACACACACACACACACACACACACACACACACACACACACACACACACTCATCATGAAAGACTCACAATTGCACATACACATTTGTACACCACTAACCTCCACACACACAGGAATACTGGACCTCCTCCATCAAAAGGGCAATCATTTCTCAGCGGGCTCTGGGATATCACCTGCTACACTGACACAGACAGGTGGGGGGGTCATTTGTATAACAGATGTGTGTGTGTGTGTGTGCGTGTGCGTGCATGTGCGTCAGACACAGGTTTAATGACTCGTCCCAGCCAATTTTCAGCCGGTGTCTTCTCTTTGTGGGGAAATGAGGTTTGTAGTTAATGTAGCACAGAAGGGCTGCCTGTGATCATGTGTATATGTGTGTGTGTGAGAGTGTGTGTCAGTTCCAGTGAGTTGGCTCCAAGCAGAATATTAGTAGGAACCATATGGGAGAAATCATTATGAAGGAAGGTTCGAGAACATTTATGCCGTGAGGCCTGCATGTTTCAATATCCGAGCTAGGAAAGGATACGCCTTTGGTATAAAGAGGCATGCAGTATGTGTGTGTGTGCATGCTTATTTGTGCTTGTTCAAGTGTGTTTAGTTTCACTCTCCCTTTATAAATCACATTACAGGGTGTGTGTGTGTGTCCACAAGATTCACTAACTTGAGTTATTCTAAACACAGCAGTTGCCTTCAAATTGTGTACAAAGTGAAGTGGCGTGTCACAAACACAACATGCCAGAGAGATAATGAAACACACACACACACACACATCCTCAAACACACACACACACACACACACACTGCACCACAGATGCTGTCTGTACTGTCATTTTGCCCCCAAAATGCACAAAAACACACACAAAAGCACCACCACGCATGCAATAACATCCTGCATGGAAGCACACATGCACGGCTGCACATGTAAACACACACACACACACACACACACACTAACAGTCAGAGCACCGGGGAGAAACTGGCCTCCCAGAGGAGGAAATAAGTTTGGGTTGGATGTAAAGGCAAATGAGCCCTTCAGCGTGACGGCCTCTATCTAAACCACAGACAGCCTGTGTCTAGGGAGACGCTTTATTGCTGAGAGAATCCAAAATGTCATTCATCTATCTGTACTCTGGCCTCCCTCCCTCCTTCTCCCCAACACCTCATTCCACTCCTGTCATCTTTTTTACGCTCTTCCTCTTCCACTCCCTTTTTTTTTTTGACATTCTTTCCCATTTTTCCCAACCTCACTCTCCTGTCATTTTTTTACGTCACTCTTCCTCCTGACTTAGTCCTTGTCTGTTGTCGTTAAAGGTCTGCCTCTCCTCCTCCTACTACTCCTCCTCCATCACTCCCTCCCTCACTTTTCAACTGCCCCTTTTCCACATCTGACTTTCAAAACTCAACTCTCTTCTCGTCCTCTCTTCAAGGTTTGACTCCTACTTTTGTCATGATTTAAATCCGACAAATGATTATTGTGCTGTCTTTAAGGTGCACGAGGTTCCTGATTGCTGTGGCCAACCAAATCTGGAGCACCTGGGTCACAACACCCTACGCTAGAGCCCAAGGTGACATATTCAAGCAAATCATCTCATGCTGATATGTTTTCAGTTCAGTTACACAGGAGTTTGATTAATGCTGAACATAAAACCAAAATGCTGCCAAATGCCAAAATGTTTCTTTCCACGTTGAGCACATTTTTCTCAAATGTTCAGCTGTAATACCGGAAGAAATCCACTGCAAACTCTCAGTATACCTGCAAAGCAGCCGCAAGACATGCTATATTTGGAAAAAAGGAGAATGACTCTGGAGTTTGTTTGAAGATATTCTGGGAAATACAGGAAAACTCGAACTCAAGGAAGAAGTAGACAAACCAGTAGGTTCGCTAAGTACATTACATCACTTCATTGAAAAAGAACTCTTTTGAACTTCACAGATTGTTGATGTGTAACAGAGTATGTGAGAGGGGCGTTTTTCTTGCCTTTAAAAGAATAACACGAAGGCTTGGAACAGACAGAGCTGCAGCCTGGCTCTTGACCACGGATTGTAGCCGTAGGCGCAAAAATTCAATGGAGACAATCGATGGAAAACATGGCAACAGCATCAAACAGTCCGCCACGTCTTGAACTGAATCCCAGTCCGTCGAAAACTGCTTGAAAAAAAAAAAAAAAAAAAAAACGGTGCCAGGAGCAAAATATGGAACTATTTTGTTTACACAGCCGGCCAAGATGGACGCCCAACCGAGGCACTAGAACCCTTGTGTGTAAGTTGCTATATAACTCGTCCAAGCCAAGTGTGATCTCAGTGGTCGCTGTTCTGTGACATTGCTCGATGATCATTCTTGCCATAGCCGTTTGAATTTAAAGATACTGAACCAAGCCACAGTCAGAATGCTGGTTTGATAACACTCAATCGTTTTACGTCCCTGATCCCGTTCTTCTTCTTCTTTTGTCCTTTAACTCCTGTCTCTCCTCCGCTCCCACCCTCCTCCTCCTCTCACCCCTTTTTGTCTTTTTGTTTTTAATTCCACACGGCCACTCCCATTCATCTTTGGCAAAATCAATAGCCATTCGCTGGCGTGCAGGAGTTGAGGGATGTAAATAGCAGAAATCTGACATTCACAGGATATAAAACAACAGGCTTTCAATATAATCAACAGCGATGCCGGTGCCATTCCTCAAACAATCCATAGCCTTATTAAAAAGGGGCCAATAATTTACCGCCGACGGAGGGTGCATGACAATAGTGTCTGATGAGTCAGGAATTGTGGGTATGACAGGGTGAGGAGGGATGGGAGGGAGTGAGGGCGAGGATAGAGCATGGGGTGATTTGTATTAGTGTTTACAGTGTGGTATTATGTGTGTGTCGCATCATTTTCTTTTCAAGTTTCACCCCTTCCTGCCGTCGCCCCAACCACTGCGCGCTTATAATGGGGCAACAACCTCTGCTTTGTATGTCCTATACCTTGTGATACATTAAACACAGTACTTGTCTTTGTCCAGCACATGTCCATATGGATGATACTTTGGCTCGCTCCCCCACCCAGCCTTTACATCCTGTCATACAGTGTCATGCTACACACACACACACACACACACACACAGAAAAAGACCAGTACTTTTCCAGTCTTTACCCTTACATGGTTCTACTTATGTTTCACAACAATCACTCTTAGTGAATCAATTTCCATAACACATATAGCTGTATTTTACTCTTATATCAAATAATAATGTATGATAAGGATCATAATGTGAGTTATTTATATTATTGGATTCATTTTTTCATTTTGCATTCATTAACAGAGTAAACAGGCTTTGTTTTGCCTTTTAGTACTCATGAGTCCAGGGCCGGCCCTAGACTTTTGGGGGCCCAACGCAAGATTTGGTTTGGGGGGGGGGGGGGTGTCCCTCACTGTAAAGTGTTGCCACTTCACATGGCGCTGAACCATCTTGTCGCGTTGTAAATATTAGTTTAAGCACACATAATGTGCAGATAAGCTGTCTGAATGTAGAAATGATAAGATGCGACCGTAAAGATATGACGCAAAGTGTTGAAGAATAGCTTCGTTCTTGTCTTGTTCATTAATTTTCTTGAACTTCTAATCTCTTATGCAACCGTAAAATGTGATTTTTTTTTAGGGGACAGTGAATTACTTACTTAGCCTACCTAAATTGTCCATTTCGCCTGTCTCTGAGCTTATTGTTTTGTCACTATTTGTTGGCAAAAATCGCTCAAAATTTAGTTTTTCAAAGTTCAATTTTTATTTAGTTACTGTCTCATAAAAAAAATATTTTCTAAGGGGACCCCAGAGACCAGGGGACCATAAGCAACTGCTTTTATCGCTTAATGGGTAGGGCCGGCCCTGCGTGAGTCACCTTAGAGGAGAGCAGTCAAAGGCGTAAAAATAGTCAAAATGATCAAAAATTGCTTCTGTGTCTTTCTTAAAAGCTTTCTTTTTATTGAAAATAAGAGTGGAAGCCTTCATTCTCCATCTACAAACGGACAGCAAGAAGTGAGGAGAAAAAAAGAGTTTGAAAAACACAACGAGCAAAAGCACAAGACATGCAAAAGACAACAGAACGGCCAGTGAGCTGTGAGGGAGCAGTCACTGCAGCCGAGATGAAAATACAGACAAGAGCTGCTGTGACTCTTTGCGACTTTTTTAGACAACAATGTGCAGGCATGGAACAGAAATAAGAGAAAGAGTCTCTCTGTGTGTGCTTTTAATGTGTGCATGTAGTGTTAAGTGAAGTGTCTTCATGCTCAAACGTGTGCATGTGTTTGTGAGTGGGTGTTTTTGTGCCTGTGCTGTAAGGCTGTGGAAAAGTATGTGTGATTTTCTTGGCTGGTTACGCATCTTTGGTACATGTGTACTCCACGGCATCCTTGTGTTAAAAATGCGAGTGTGTGTGTGTGTGTGTGTGTGTGTCTTCATCACCAATCAGCCAGCCGGTTGTCAGACGCTCAGCGGGAGAGTCTGTCTGTGTGAGTCAGTCTTTCCCTCGCTGCCTCTTCTTTCAACTCAACCTGCTTTTATATTCGCCGACCGAGCAAGAAAAAAAACTCATCTTGACCTTTCGGTGTGTGGCCATCAAAAGCAATCGATAATTATGAAATTAAATGGGTTATTGCGCTACGTGCTAACTGAGGGATGGTTATTGCTCATTGGGGTAAGCTTGTGAATAATTCCACCAACCCTCCACCTCACTGGAGCTCACTCAGAGACGAAGGCATATCATTGTACTATCTGAGTAGCTCAAACAAAACCAAGCTTTTTTTACTTAATACACACCCACACATGGACAGTTTACCTTGATCCTGCCTGACCCATCTTTTTTAAAACCACATGCTCACCAAGCACCAACTGCACTGAAACTAATAAATAAATGTATAAGCTGAGTATTACGGAAAATATAGGCAAGGATCAAGAGAGGCAACCTTTCCAAACTCTGCTAAGTGACAAAAAAGACAGAGCACTTCATTCATTAAAGGTAATTTGTAAAACAAAGTAGTTCTATATAAACGTAATAAGACAGGGTTGAAAATTATATATATTATATATTTTGATGATAATACGTTTTGTATGTAAACTTTAGTCGGTCAAGTAGGTGGCAAGAACACGTGGTAGAGTAAAAAGGACATTACCACCTGAATCATAGTGGAGTGAAAGTAGCATAAACTGGACATACTCGAGTAAAGTACAAATTCCTTCCTTTAAGTACAGTACTTACATTACTGCGTTACACCATGCTTTCATTTTGCATTACATGCTTTAACTTGACTTTGCATTTTGCTGTGTAAGAAAAGGTAAATAGGTGCACCTTGAACAGACAAAACTGTCCTAACCCCACAAAAAAAAAAAGTTTTCTTCCCTTATCACTCCCTCTATCTCTTCAGTTTGTGTGTGCGTGTGAAAACTGATGGGTTCAAGTCCGACTACACCTTTGCCACGTGTCGCTCCCCATTTCTACCCACCTCATTTATTTTCATCTCACAAGTGCCATTATCTAATAAAGGCAAAAAGAAAGAAATGCTGAAAGCTGGCAAATGGTGTGTAGCACTTGGTGTCAATGCACACAGCCTCTTTGTCATGCACCCACCCTGATGGGGGCCCGTTCTTCCTCTCTCTCATCTGACTTGAAATTAGGACCTCAAATGCCGGGGCTTAATCGCTTGTGACGCTTCAGTGGCAAAGTTAAGAAATGAAACGCAACCTTTCTTTAGGCGAGTGACAATGTAAAGGCAATCAGTGTGAAACGGAAACATCACTGTGTGATGAGCAGGGGCTATGCTATGTTGAAGAAATAATTTAACCATAGTCATCACTATTTTATTTCTTATAAGATGTTAAATGAAGCGTAGCTCCGGAGCTAGAAAGTGGTTCTAGCTTGAATATTAATATTTGTTCTACAATTTCTGTCAGTGTATACTTTTCTAAATACTACTTGAGACACACATATATAGTCCTTGTCAGAGGCGATTCACATTACTTTTTACAAAAAGGCCACCGAACTTACATGACCAGAAGCATTTAAAGTTTGGTCTCAGATGAGCCAATACGAAGAACTCCCTCCCAGCAACAAAATATAAATAAATTTTACATTTATTTGACTATAAAGAGAGACACAAGGAATTTGCTTCAGGATGTCTGACAATGTTTGAGTTGGCAGAGCTGAGAGGTTATGAACTCTAGATGAGCAGGGACGAAACCTAGAGCTCTTTAATGAAACTCTTGCGCAAATATGTCCGAACGTCCTGGTTGAGTCTTCAAATGAATTTCTCAACTGATCGATGTTACGCTTCTCAGGGTGTATTTTCACATGCCGCACTGTCTTGAGTGGTGGTAGTTCTTTTATGTGCTGACAAAGTCTTAATTCATGTAGTAATTGGAACTGGACCAGGAGAAACTAAACCTGTCATATGCCTAGATCAAACAAAAGCTTCACGATGTCTTAACATGCAAACAAATCACAATGTGCTGCGCTTGAGTTGACTTTTCAAGGATTAGTTCCTTTTTTTTCTTGTGTGACCGCATGCCAGAAATAAGCAGCTACCATCTCAAGCCTTCAAAGTCTTGTTTTTTTAAGTTTTTAGATTCTTCAATGTATAATTCTAAGTTTATGTTTAATTAGTCAAGTTCTTCCATTAGGAATCTGTTCCGCTGATTTGAATCTATATTTAAGGAATGTTTCCAGCTAAGAAAACTGACAAGGTTCACATTTTTCCACCATGATATGACAGTTTTCCATCACTTACGGGTGTGACTCTGTAAGTCTGGCTGCTCTCCTTGATATCGGAGGTGATACTGTGGGCTGAGGCACTGCCTACTCCGGTGTGCTGGGATTTGACATAAAGACGCGAGAGTGGGCGGTAGGCAGGTACGCAGGGAAGTTTCTTTCCATCCGAGCTGACAGTGTTGACAAATGACAGGGGAGTGTGTGTCTGAGCGGGTGTGTCTTTTCTGTGTGAGTTGGCACACAAGTGATAGAGAGAATAAGGAAGACGGTGGAATGAGAGAGGGCTAAGAGAGAGCGGGAGGAGATAGGGAAAGAGCTTAGTCTGCCTTCAGGGGGAATACATAAGCGAGGGGGATGAAAGTTAGATCTTTTCACAGGTGGGCTGGTGGGAGGAGGAAGAGGATGAGCGAGGAGATGGAAGGGAGGAGGAAAGTAAGGGAGAAAGGAGTTTTGGATGGAAGGAACAAAGTCTGACAGAGATGAAGATGTGGAGGTATAAAAAGGATGTTGGAGGAAAAAACAGCAGCAAAGTAGCTGAAAACTCAATTGTGAAAATTGCAAAAGTGGGCAAAATTGTATAGAGGACATAATGATAGCTCACATTTTGACTCATAAATAGGTCTACTCGACAATTCAGACTTCTAGGTATGCATCAAGGTTTGTGTATATGTGTGTATAAGTCCATGAATATTAGGCTCGGGTTAAGACAAGGACAGAAAAAGAGTGAAAAAGAATGAGAGCTGGAGTGACTGACAGATCAAGTTGAAATTCAAAGGAATGTTGTTTGCATTAGTGTCATGCATCCAGTCCATACAAATATCCGCGGATGTGAGTTTTAACAATGGCTCGGGGCAGGAGAGCAGGGTTGGCGACACAAGAGGAATACATTTCATGTACTGTATGCAGATTTTAAAAGGAGTAGATGAGAAGGTCGATACCAGTCTCATGTCTGTAGAGCAAATATGAACCAGGAGACGGTTAGCTCAGCTTAGCGTAAAGCCTGGAATCAAGGAGAAACAGCTAGTCTGGCTCTGTCAAAAGGTGAAAAAATAATAATTCGGCTACCAACATTACTCTCTACAAATTTAATTTGAAACCGTTTTAGATACAAAAATAATATAATATTGGACTGTTTATTTCAAATCACATTGCTAGGCCTCTTGTTCTCCTCTACTCATCCTCTGCCCGGTTTGGTTACCCACCCATTTCTCTCTGTCTGCCTCCCTCGTGTGAAACTGGGAAGAAAGGACTGAGAGATTTGGCTCCCAGGTAGCTGGAATCTAAGCAAACTGCACGGTTGCCAGATTACTGAAAACGCTGTCACAGAGAGCTGCCATTTCGACCAGTCAACTTCATTTCAAAGCTTGAGCTTTATAATTGCATGCCAGATAAGTTAAATGGCAGCACTGGCAATTTGTTTCCAGACCATTCATCAGGGAGAGCAACTTCAGCGAGGGCGTTTAACACTCATGACCTGCAACTGTTTAAAAAGTCAATTTTAGACCATTTTACATAAAGACATTACATTTTTTAGTTAATTTCACTTAGTTGGAACTTTCTATACAATATATAGAATGAGATAAAAGACATCCAAGTCAATTTCCTCATTACAGACAATGACCTGCTGCTGGTTTCATTAACGTAAGACTGGGGGATGCTCCGAATCCCCTGGTCTCAAGAAGTCAGCCCTAGTTGCACCACCGGAGCTTAATTAAATCTCTGATCATTAAAACTGGCTCTCAAACCATTAATGCCAAACTCAAACGGCGGACAATGCATGAATATTTGATTACTCTCTGTCTGGCTGACGTGCCATCTCAACGGAATTGTCTATAGAGTTTAAATCTTGCAAATTCGCCACAGAATGTTCAATACAAAAGTTATTGTGGAGGGGTTCTAATTCACTTTGCCTCACCGGCCTAACGCTGTGTCCTTCAGTAAACAACACGCACACATACACACGAGCATCCTCGCTCACACACAAACCAGCACAGACAGACGTGTGAGCCAAAACGTGCACGCTGTTTGAGGTGTAATAGCCCCGTGCTGCAGTTCTGCAGCTCAGCCAGGGCACATTTTTTTCTTTTACATCTTTACCTTAAGTGACAAAGCCCCAGTAGCCTTCTCAATTATGTTGTGCAGGTGCAGTCAGCAAGAAAGAGTAATTGCACTGGGTGTATGGAGCTCCCTGAGACGGATTGGAAGCTCAGGGCAGAGCTGTCAGGGGCTCCCAAAGGACTCACCAGGTTGTGTGTGCGTGTGTTTTATATGTGTGTGCTCCTGTCACACCGCAGCAAGAATAACATTATGTTTTCATTTTGCATGTGCATGTACTGGACGCCGCCATGCTCCCATGCACGTCTTCCGCTGTGTGTTTGCATATGCACGAGCTTGGGAAACGATATGCATCTATTAACAAATGCCCGCGTGTTTGCGCTGCCTGTGTTTCCTCCTGCCTGCTGCTTGACAACTGCATCGAGCCGAACCGCTGGCTCCCTGACAGTGACAGTCAAGTCCCCCGGACCTGTCAGTGCCATCACTTATGCCCTCAGGCCCCTGGAACCTTCTAGATGCTTGGGCAATAACGCTGCAATAAGCTCCTTGTTACGGGCATATCATCTGGCCTCAAGGGACACGCAGCGGAGGCTGGAGGGGTCACAGAGAATCAGCCAAATAAGGAGTAATTTGAAAAGAAAATCCCATAACAATTTAGCAAAGAAAGGAGATAATAAAGTGTGATGCAGAGTATGCAGAAGAATTATGGGAAGTGTGAATTCAGATTAAGGATGACTATTAAAGACATCAAAAGGGAGGATTATAGGAAGTTTAACTGACTCTGCTGTAAATGACCTTATTGGTTTAAATAAAGTCTTCTTTTCATCAGTTTTTATTTACACAGTCATACTCATAAGGGCATGCAAATAAAGACACCCAAGTCTTTTTTGTGTTTGCGCAAAAGAACGCTGTAATTGAGGACTCCCAAGGATCCAGCTGGCTTTGATTCAACACCCAGCACTGTCAAATCCTACCACCCCGTCTCGCTTCCTGACTTGATTTCACTTGTGTAAACCTTCACCTATCCCCACCGGCCCGATCGAGACTTTGAATCTGTCTTTAAAGAGATTTCAGTTCGAGAGGTTCACTTTTGTGTCAGAATTCAGCAGAGGCAAGCCAGGAGAGGGAGGAAGCAAGGATGGAAGGAGGAGAGGGACTGCAGCTTTCAAAATACTGTCTCGGGGACTGATAGGAGAGGGTACAAGTACAGACTTTTATAACTCTATGGACTAAATGTGGGGAGATATCTGCAGAGATAATTAATTCTCTGGTGAGTTAAATTAGTTAACATATTCTTTTTTTGGCAGGAAAATATAGATGGGCACAGGGGAGCTCGGGCCCCATTTGCCCTTGCTAGCCAGGGTGCACAAAAGAAAGTCCAAATGCGCCGTCAACTCTCACTGAAGATATAAAAAAAGATAAAAGACAGAGAGGGGGGTTTGTGCGCCCCCCTGCAGTCGTCATTGTTTAGCAGTACATTAAAGGGGTGGTGGCGCCAAGAGGGGAGGGGAGGGAAGATTCTGCAGGCGACGCCGCCACCTGCTCCAGATGTGGAATAAGGCACAGATGTCCTGGTTTAATTAGCCTTGCCAGAGGTGCTGCGGCATGATTACCCTGCTCCGCCCCGAGAGAATGCCTGTCTCAACGGGTGTGTGTTTGCGTTTCACAGCCTGTGTACGGGGAAGGGAGTTTGACAGCAGAGTGGATGGAGGGAGAGGGGGAAAGGATAATGTATGGTGGCCTTTTTTCCTCTGTCTGAGTTAGTTTGAGAGCAGGAACACAGGGCGAACAGAGACAGAGAGATTTTGTTTAAGGATGAAGCAGTGGCGTGCATGTGTGTGCCTGACGTGGAGCAGGAGGAAAGAATAGAAGGAGCAAGACCAAGTGTGATTATGCGTCTGTGTACAAAAGCATGCGTGCGCGCATCATTACGTGCCTGCCTGCTTTATGTATCTGCACTGCTCAGACTATTCCATCTGCCAAGCAAACCTGAATGACCTAGTTGGGAGTGAAATGTGCCATAAAGGAGTGCTGATGGACGAGGGAGAACTTGACGCTAATGACATGGCTCCATCCACACGCCCGAACTCTCGTCTAATGAAGGTCCTCACACCAGAAGCAGCCAGCTTTAATGGGGTTTGCCATTGAAAGGCATCACATTGCTCATGCACGTCAACAACGGAAATCTTCAGAAGATTTTCTGAAAGTGCAGCTGCGCTCGCACCTTGTCAGGCGCACATCAAGGCGTCGTGAAATATAGGAATCAGAGAGTGAAAAGTTCAAGAAAATGTCAGCTTTTGCAGATTTGATCGAAAGAATGTCAAATGGGCTGGGATATTCAGGCCATTTTATTTATGCATCTTCAAGTATCTGGGTTAGTCTTGTAATCATGAAATCTCTTTATGGGAGAGTTGGTCTCACTAAGCTAATGTCTGTGAGATTACACAAGCGTGCACAAAGCACAGAGGCGCGCAGGCGAAAACACATACAAACTGTGTCAAACTACAGCAGTTGCACCCAAGTTAGACAAGTCCTCCTGTCTGAGTTGCTTTTGTGTGATGTTAATCTGAGGGAAATTAAGACAGAAGATGTTTTAATTAGCAGAACTCAGGAGACAAGTGGAAATGTTTTTGCTACTACACACACCGTGCACACACACACACACTGATGCACACCAGGGGAAACACAGACACAGATATTTGAGGGCAGAAAATATATTATTTATAGATTCAATAGGTACTGTACAGTATTTGTGAAATTTGAATACAATAAAAGGAAGAGAGCAGTAAGCTGGGATGAAGGAGAAGTGCTCACAAATAATAAATTTAATGGATGGATGGATATGTGAGGTGCGAAGCGAGTGTGAGGCTGCAAAAGAGAAAGAATGAGAAGAGAGCAGGAGAAAACATGGAATGAAAATCAAGATAGGAGGCAAACAAAAAAAGTCTCGTATAGTAACTGAAAAAGACAGAGAACACATGGGTAACTGGTGTGTCCAGTCTGTGTGTGTGTGTGTGTGTGTGTGTGTGTGTGTGTGTGTGTGTGTGTGTGTGTGTGTGTGTATGTTTTACGAAGCAGACTATAATTGTGTGTATTGTACCTGCTGATGCCTCAGTCCCCTGGGTGTGCACCACAGGGCAGCATATCTCAGGCCGTTCCACCCAATAAGCACAAGGATCAACTGATCCAGTCAGTATGTGCATACACAACACACACACACACACACACAAAAAGCATGTGTGTCTGAGCAGGTATGAACACACACACATCTTGAATTCCTACAGAGGTTGATGTTCCTCTAGGAAAACAAAAAAAACAAAAGAAAAAGAGTTGTTTCCTTTCCTTTTGCACCGTGAAGCAGAAAGAAGAACAGCACATAAAAAGCTAAATAAAATCTATGATGATACAAATCAGAGCAGAATGTAGGAGTTCACAATAAACTAGCAAATTAATGTTGGCAGTCAAATGCTCTAAGAATAATTTTATTTTCAAAGGCAGGCGGATATACAATAGTTGAGTAAGGAAGAACAAAAGGCCTCGTTTATAAAAATGTCCTTTGGTTTGATCCCTGACTACACTGCCTAGGCATTTCAAAGCATGACAAAAATTAATAAATAAACATAAAAAGAATTAAGATTTATTTAGCCTCATGACATGAAGTAATGATAGAAAAAGATATTTCTACTCTTAACATTTTTGTTCCCTTTGAATTATTTTCTTTGGAATCTGCATAGCTGTTGCATAACAGCTTTGGTTTGTGCAGGGTTGCCAAATGCACTTAAGGTAGTAAAATCAAGGAATTTTCATTGACTTCCAAGGCCTTGTTGGATTAACCTCAACTAGTCAAAGTTGGTGAGATGTGGGATAATTGGTTAAAGATGGACATCACACAACAAACTGCCAATGGTGATGCTTTTAGTGTGGGAGAAAAATGTCATGTCTCGTCGGTTGTGTTAAGTTCCATGTCTGTCATGTTTCTGTTTCCTGTTCTGGCGTGTCTGTTTTATTTTGGAAAGTCTAACCTTCCCTCTCGTTTCAGGTCCCTTAACTTCCTGCCATTGTGTGTTTCCCGCCTGTGTGATTGTCTGCCCCGCCCTGATTGTTTCCACCTGTTCCCCTTTACCTCTTGTGTATATATTGTCGGCGTTTCCTCTGTCTTGTTGCCAGATTGTAGCCTATGATCAAGCCTTCATGTCATACTCTTGCTTTGCTACTCAACGAACCTAAGTGTAAGAACCCTTTATCTTTATTAAAACCTTTAAAAAGTCTGCCTGTTCTCTGCGTCCTGCATTTGGGTCTACCTGCTTGTCTGCCAGCGTAACAAAAAATCCCAAAGATGGGCCAGATGTCCTCAGGATCTTCCCCACACTATAAGCACTTCAATACTCAAAAATAATTCAACTGAGTCAAAAGAGTTCTAATATGAATAGAGTTTACTGACAAATCAACAAGTACAGCAAACCCGAGTTAGTTCATGGAGCAACCAACAGTCAAGCGTACAAGCACACACAAACCTGAGTCAGTCCATGAAGTAACTGACAATCCAATGCACACATCTTCTTTTATAGCCATCTTCACCCTCCTTCTGTGGGCTCAAAGTTGCATAGCCACCTGCTGACCTTGGCCTAATTTCTGTGATGTTTTCAGCCTGCTCTGAGCCACACCACAGTTTCCTCCCTTTTTTCCCACTGTCTGATATACTCTAACCTCCCACTGCCAGCTGCTGCACTTAATTAAAAATACAAGACTTCTATGATTATGCCCACATCCAACAACACATGACTACATCATGATTATGACTGAACCTGACTTTACCTGACCATTATCAATATGATAGACCTTGATTGACTTATACATAATACTGTAATATTGATTATGACTTATTGGACCTCTCTGACTTTACCCTGCAATGATTCAATACTGATTCATCAATATTATACCACATTTGGTGAATAAAATTTTCCACATTAGCTTGCCAGGACAGATAGCGTTTGGGAGTGGGAAGCCAGTGAGGGATCGTGTCCGAGTTTATTGTGATCCTCATGCAGAGGACTAGGGATATACGGGACCAATGAAACCCCTTGCTGTCGAGAAAAAAGAAGAAAAAAAAGTTCATTCAATCATTTAAACTTTTTAAGGACGTTTCAAGGATTTTAAAGGCTACTGGAACCCTTGACATGGTCCATGAGATGGGTTGCCGTAACCGCTCTTCCATCTCAACAGCGTAAGCAAAAACTGCCATCAAAACTGCCTCTTTGGCTGCAAAGCTGACCCTGAACACAAGGCTAGAGAACTGAAAAGAACAGCTTTTTGCACGCCACAGTGTCATAATTCTAAAATGAATGGGAGAGTTTGTCTATTTTCAAACAGGGATTCTGATGAAATGGCCCCATAAAGGATGAAAAATCGCTTCTCAAAACAGTTTGCGTGAGCACAATTGCCCACTGTAGGTAAATTAATTTCCACCTCTGCACAGAAAGGAACACAGCATGTGTGTGCTCCAAAACAAAGAAGTGAAACTGCTGTTGTGTCTCAGCAAAAGGACCGACTTCCAGCCCTAAATATCACAGACAGAAAGCAATACTAGAGTAGATGTGTCAGTTAACACATGTATGAGAATTCAAGCTGTATTGATCTTGGTGAACAACACTAGAATACAGACGGTGACATAAATCAATACAATGAAGCACCAAGTCCTTTGGGAGTTGAATTAAAGTTTATCTCATAATAGTGGCATTTGATTTGCATGCAAGCCTTCTACTGAACCCCGGCGGTACCTTGTATTGAAGGCGTCTTTCATTACATCCTCTTGTAATCTGAAAATTACAGCCGTCAATATGATTCCAATATGTTTTCAATTGAGAAGCCCTAATTAAAATGACGCTGAAATGTAATCTGAGCAGATCTGTATTCACCCACAAGCCACAGGCACAGAGAGAATCACCAACCATGTATGCTAATGATGCCATTACTTAAGTAAATGAATGTATAATTAGCAAATATTTCTATGTCAACATACTTGTCTTCACATAACATATGGATGTTATTAATGTGAGTTCTGCATCTTAAAACAAAGGAGATGTAGGAGTTTTGAGGAAATCAATTTTTCTTCATTACTATGCAAATTGGTGGTTGAAAGGCAAATTCATCTACCCTACAGGAAGAACATGAGGTGGATTAAGTTTCTAGCATGATGACGCAATGTCCTGAATATCTACCAGGGGATATGCTGCAAAAAGTAGTAAGTTTCCTCCCCTCAACTCTGACTTTTGTCTCTTTTTATACCAAGGGCCAAACTTCACTTTTTGTCTTTGGTCGAGAGTCAACCGAAACAACCTCCCTCACTGTATCTCCGTCTTCACCTGGACGATTTACGATCCCCTCGCCTCCGTTCATTTAGTGGTCTGATCTTCTTGTCATAAAGCATGTGTGAAGCCAGTGGTGGGACGGGGGTGGCAGGGAGATACCAATTTATGAGGGTGGGCAGTGTAGACGGAACCAGTTTTACAGCTCTGAGATTTATACCGAGCCCAGACACAGCATTCGGTCACAGCTTTTGTCTTCTTTTTTTTTGGAGGGGGTGGCGGGGCCACTCTGTAGCCTACGGCTGCTTCGACCTTCACCTGTGACACCCCCCAACCCACCTCTTTTCTTAAAGGTAATTTGTGTTTGCATCCAGGGCCTTAGGGGGGCTCGCCTTGTATCATTTAGGCAAACAGCGCTGGTCCGTCCGGTGCCATTTAAAAGGTTCAGTGGAACACACAGCCTGTAAAGGGGAAGGTCAAGTTAATTTGAATTCAGCGGAGGACAGATTAACTTTTGAAGCCCTGTGAGGAGATGTCAAAAGGCTAAGAGTCTTTTTAATTTTATGTTTCACCGATCCAACGTGCGGACATGACCTGTTGAAGGAGGCTCTAGATTGTACCAGATTTCAGCATCGTGGAAGGAAATCTTTGAGTGGCTCAAATTTAAAGGTGAATCTTTGTTGAATAATGTACAAAAGACATACCCGTACGGGATATTTGCCTGAAAAAAGTGGATTAGATGCATGACATAATTCAGACCCAGCAGAATGCCGGCATCCTGCCTACTGCTTCAGTGACGATTGCACATTAACTGATTAGTGTACTATATTTCACTATCAGTCAATGCATCAATTGTAAGCCCTCCTTGTGTGTTGTTATGGCGATCCAGGCAAAATGCAAAAATAAGTTTGGTTGTGTCCCATTGTCTTTAATGGGGGAAAGAGGCTGCAAAAAGTGCACCAACTTAGTCATTAACTGAAACTCCAATTAAGTAAGTAAGAGGTTAGTGACATGGTTTTACTTGCTTACTTGCTTGTTATTGCACTTTATCAGTTTTCACTTGTGTTATTTATTAGTTATGAGACTGTTGTGAGCCCACTGTTTCTCTCAGACAAAAATCCTCACAGATTTCACTGGTTAGTTAGTTTACTGTTCTGTAAAAAATCTTCAGAATTCTAATACAGAATTCCACTAAATGTTTCTAGGTGAACCTAAATTTGTAAATAGTCCTGGTTAGCCTGAAAAAGAAAGTGTGCAATATGTCTATATTTGAAGCTTATAACAGACTTAGAGAAACAGGCCTAGGACTGCAATTAAAGAAGGTGAAAAAAATGTTTCTCTTGGATGTTTTTGCCCTAACAATTTTTGGAGGATAATTTGGGACACTGTTTTCTTAACAGAGGAACTACAGACCAATTACAGCTCAAACAGTGGCATGTTCATCCAGTCAGGTTCAGGAAGGGTTCATGATGATATCTCACTGAAGGAGTTCACTTGTGTTTTTGTAAACTCAGTTTTTGTGATGACATATTCCACTCAAAAGTATCCAAAGAATCAGCTGGAAACTGGACAAATCTTGAAAGAAAAAAAGTCCCAAACATGATGAACCAATATTTTTATAGGATCTGGGAAAAAAATACATTTATTTACTTCACTTGAACTAAGAGAACTGACTTTTTATATATATTTTTGGTTTTATAACATATATGCACTGAACCGAAGGTACATACGTAGATTGCTAACACACCAAACCTTGTTTTTTTCCGACTTGATTTTTCACAGAACTTCCTGGTTGGCTGGGGATAGGGCTCAGCAGGCATGTAATAAAAAGCTGGCGCTTACACAAAGGCTACACCTGTAGGCCTACCTTTCTGACTTTGTTCTGCACGATGCCTAAGAACATTTGGACTCGGTACAGCTTCTGCTGTTTCCAAATGCAGCAGCCGGTGTATTTCCATCTCCAGTTTAAAGACTTTTGTATCACACTTGGTAACAGCAGCGAGTGAGACAGAGGTCACAGAAGGGGAAATCAATCCACTTCCTCCAAAACATAGAAAATGGCTTACCGTTTCACCCCCAGCGGGATACACAAATCCATTCCTACTCTTTCTGTTGTGCTCTCTCTAGCATTCGCCCTCTCTTTCTTTCTCTTTCGCCAGCACTTTTTTTCCACGCTTCTCTATCTCTTCCTCTCCCTCCTTCACTCCTTCTCCTGTCCCTCTGTCTCTGAACTCCCTGCCCTTCCTCCTCACATCTAAGAAAAATCTGCTCCTGGGAGCGTTTCGAAAGCACCTCACTCCTGTGAAGTTCAAAAGAGAAATATGTACCATCTCCTACGCTTGTTTCCGCCTCTTTCCTAGGTATCTTGGGGGAAGGGGATACAGGTACGGGGGATGCAAGGGCAGCAGTAGATGGAGTCTTACATGTGTGGAAATCTACTTTCGCATCATCCCTCCCTCTAAGATAAATCACCGTAAAGGTGGAACAACAAAGCACCACATTCCCTGGTAAAAAAAATAGCAATAATGGGCAGCTATGGGCTATTGCTTTCTGCTGGGGAAAACATCCCATCTGATAATCACAGTTATTGTAGAAAAGGTGATTAAACAAAGCAGTGATGCAGAGCTGCAAAGTCATTAAAAGAAGTTGAATTGCGCAGTCGTAAGATACAGACACACCTGTATAAGGTCAGCCTACTTACAATCTCCTCCTAGAAATTGTTAAATGGAACATAAATATGAACTCTGACAACAAAGATTTTTAACATTGTTGCATGCAAATTGCTACTTATCTCCAAAACCTTGAACCTACTTCAGTCAAGATTTTTACCCTCCCCAAACTGTTTCCAGACATGACCACAACTCGACCTGCTAGTTAAGATTTGGACCAAACATCGCTGCTTTGTGAGCGGCCTGGAACGACCCACAACAGAGAAAAATCAAGTACAAAAAAGAATAGAAATGGCAACCGAAAGGCTGGTTGTTGGTTTGAAAGACATGGGATAGCATTTTACATTTTTTAATTTTAGATTTGTTACCATTCAGTTTTAAATATTCATTCATGTTTTAATCTTTTATGGGATGCATTATTGTATTCTCTTCTAGACTTATTTAATGTATGCATACACATGTTTTGTCCTACTTTGTAACTTTTACTCAGTGATCTGCTGTTGTTGTCTGGTGGTTCCTAGAACAGCTGAAGCAGAGGATGGATGGGTTGGGTTTTGCAGAGCTGTAATAATGTCATGTTACTTCTGCCTTTGCTTCTGCCAAACAACCAGCATTATTTGCATGGCCTTAACAGGTACTCGTCAGGAAAACACAAAACATACCTACGTTTTTAGTGTTCGAACAAATGACCAATGCTGTCATTTTTTTTGTCAAGTTTTCTTGTTCAGCTGGAGTCAAAGTTTTAGATCAACTGTAAACTGCGGTGGAGTAGAACAAAATAGTTTTTTTTGAGAGTAAGAGTACAGAGGCAACTGATACAAAAGAGCAAACAAATCTGGAATTTTCCACTCACGAGGTGTAACAAAGTGCTTTTATTCAACAGAAATCGCCTTCATACACACACACACACATCCAAGCACTCAGTCAAACACACAGGCAATTATATTAGAAGTCACCCACCAAGTGAAGCATCATCCGGCCTGGCTATGCACTCACACACTGTGATGTGCAGCGGGGTGAGCTGAGGACGTACTGCAGCTGATACCGAAAACATATCTGAGACAGATACATTCTCTTTCACTCCATGACCTTTGGAGTGAAAAAGAGTGACAGAGAAGCCATGTTTTCCCCCAACTGTCAAATGGATATTTGATTCTGACGAGATCTTTGGAGGACTTTGCTACTGTGGTGTTTTGTTCTGCACTTTCCAGACGAATTTGAATTTCTGTTGCAGAAGTTATATTTTCGTTAGATGGTGCTCATCTTCTATGCTCAGTTACCCAGTTCTTCTTCTATTCCTTCTAAAAGAAACCTTGTTGCTGCAGCCAGACATGTAAAATGCATCACTCCCTGTGAGCCAGAGAATTTCAGCCAAAAAAGACCTGGCAGATATGAAAGACCAGATTTAGGACATGCAGATTGACATGCCGAGTGATGCAGATTGAAAGGCGCGTCAAATTAGCATGTGATTTAGACAGCAGCTAATTACACAAGAAACAGCGCGACTGCCTTCTAGCAGCATTCTCCAAGTGAAGAAGGGCTTACAAAGTGCATTTCAAGGGTAAACAGGATTTGTATGAGATCATCAAGCTCAAAACAGAAACCAAAATTTGGTGATGCAAAATGGAAGTAATCCAAATCATTTACTACGGCAGGTATACAATATTCTATTTGCTCTAAAAAACAAACAAAAAAACCCAAAACACTGATTTCAAAGCTTGACTGAATTGCCATTTTGTTTGACTTCATTCATGTTACCCAATTTCTTGATGGAAGGGGAGGTTAATTGGTTTTGTTTTGCCCTAACCAGTCAGTAGTGAGTGACATATCTCTCCCGCCAACATCATTTTCAGTTGACATTGAAGCTGCCGTAGCAGTTTCTAGGAGCAGATATGTTTTTCACATTGATCAAAGAAATATGTTGATTTAACACAACTTGTACAGCTGCATTTATGAGCTAGTTATGTAGAAGGATGATGTCCCCATTTTTTAAATTTGGTGCACTAAGTTCTGATTGGAAACGGACATCAGTGGGCAGAACACATCACGTATTTCAATCTCTGAATAAATCTGCGATGTAGGTGATGATTAAAACCCAAAAAGGTTATTTAGGTTAAGAGAAATCATTGCTACTGCTGTCCACTGTCTCTCTAAAAGACGCCATGATGATTAAGGTTTCAATATTGAATAAAAAGATTGACATTTCTTTACAATTTATCTTTGAGACTCTTTCTCTATTAGCCTTTGTTTCACACTCTCTATTACATTCTATTGTCTCAGTTTTATCAAAGCGGGCTCTCAAAGTACAAACGATTGTTGGAAGAGAAAGATAAAAAATGTGAAAGGAAAAAAAGCAAAGAATTAAACACATTAAAAGTACAATACATCTCTCTCATTCTCGTTGCATTTATGTTGGTCTTGAAAACAAAATCGCCCCTCGAAAAAAAGGGAGAGGAACAGAAAGACTGAGCAAAAGAGCAGACAGAAAAAAGATAAAAGGTCTAAAGCTGCAGAAGAAAGAAAAAAAAACGCACTTCCTTGCCTTCTGGCTGTGAGACCCCTCTGTCTCTCTTCCTCTCATGCATACAACTCACAGACGAAAAGTCATCCAACCCCTCAGAGCATTCAGCCTTAGAAAAAAAAAAGAGGATAAAAAACACTTATTTTTGATGGCTCCTTCAAAGACCATTACTTGCGCCTTTGAAAAGTTACCAAAGGGTGGAACTTCTTTCGAGTGTCGAAGAGCACAGTGGAGGGGTTGCAACGCGGTGAGGTAGCCACCCTCTTCTTCTTCCTCTTCCCCTTCTTCTACCTCTTTTTTCCGTCTTGCTCGTTCCTCCTCCTCGTTTCTGGGCTCTGATGGAATACTAAGTAAACAAGATCAAGCCAGGGCCGTGATACTCAGGGACTCGCAGAGGCCCCAGCCGCTGTCTGAGAGGAACATTTAAGCCCACAGAAAGATAAAGTGGTTTTTGGAAAGAGGGGAGCCCCAGTCATCTACTCCGTTTCTCACAGCACAAAGCCTGCAGCGGCAAAAGAACACACAGAAATGAAGCGGGCGACATGATTATCCATGGTGGGATCAGCGAGGAGTTTGCATGATCCTACACATGTCATTGTGGTGGGAACATAACTCTCTGCAAAGACTCATCTGGGCCATTGGCATCAGCATTAATGTTTTTCATGGTTTGGGCTAGGTCCCTTAGTTCCAGTTAAGGGGAATCCCAATGCTACAGCATACAATGACATTCAAGACAATTGTGGCAACACTTTAAGGAATACCGTTTCCTTTTCCAAGTCCATAAAGGAATGGTTTTCTGGAAAGCCGACCCTGAGCCAGACTTTGTTGCCCAACATCAGTGACTGACCTCACTAAATGTTTAAGTGGCTGGGAGTGAATGGGAGTAAATCCCTGCAGCCAGTTTCTAAAATGTTGTG
Source organism: Macquaria australasica (assembly GCA_005408345.1). Taxonomy (NCBI): domain Eukaryota; kingdom Metazoa; phylum Chordata; class Actinopteri; order Centrarchiformes; family Percichthyidae; genus Macquaria; species Macquaria australasica. Next base: position 927,079 of record SEMN01000135.1, on the reverse strand, counting down.
GAAAGCCTCGTTATAGCAGCATATTAATGCCCATGGTTTGGAATGAGGCGTTCAACAATCACATCTGGGTGTAATCTTTGGGTGTCCACATGCTTTGTTGGCATCATCACATGCTTTTGCCCACATAGTGTACCATAACTTTCCCACAAGTTCACCAGTAACCCCTACTTTGCATGACTGTCATGCCAGAAATCATTTTGTTATAGTAAATGATGAACATCTGATTCTGGAAAGGAACTCCTCAAATTCGACTTGAGCTAATTGAAGAAATGTGCCAAATCACTGGCGAAGCTAGCTTCCAACCCAGGTGGTGGCTCTCTCTCGTTAGCAGAGAACCTAATTATCATCCTGGTTGAATACAATAAAATCAAACTACTTGGTTATATATTTGTGCCTTTGTGAAGCTCAGATGATTCTCCTGTTTTTAAGTGGCATCCTAGGTTTGGGAGAGTTATACCAGTTGAAGAGCATCTGAAGTTGCTGTCATGTGTGTGAGCTCATCTGTGAACGCTGCCATTTTACTGCCGTCTGTTTGGCAGATTTTGAAAGTCCCATAAGGCCCGCGAGTCATGTCCAAACAATAACATTTCGCCGGGGGCCCTGACCGGTACACATTGTTCTCTGTCTGTAAAGTGGTACACCAGGCAGACTAGCTGCCCCCATGGCCACAGCTGAAGCCTGGCATGGCTGGTCCACTGTGAGCTTGGCAAAGCCACAATGTAGGGTTGACTGGACCCACCTGTCAACACAGTAGGGGATTAGTGGACATATCAATCCATGGCTGCAGAGATCCCCTCACCTGCTCTGTGGATCTTTCATTTTCCTACCTTTACCTTCCAACCGTCTGTTCACTGTTGTGCCATCCCTTTCTCTCTGCCTGCCAACCTTCTCTTTCTCTGATCAGTCTAGCTTCACTTGACCATTGCTTTCCCAGAATGGGATATGCCTAATAGTGACTGGCAGACACTGATTTCGCTGGTGCAGGCCTTTTACTGCTCAACTGAAAAAATGAAGTCAGCTTTTCCATGAACAACTGATAGGACACCTTTCTGGGAATTGATTAAAAACAGAATATGCTGTATTTGCTTAGTTATCCGTGCCGATACAAGAGTTTTTCAGTACATAAGAAGTGACAAATGGTCTCCTTAACAGAAAGAAATCGCACACTCACTGTTCACCATGCTAATTAGTCACTAAAAAATTACCTAAAAACACATATACACACACATCATATGTTGTAAAGGCTCTTAAAATGAAATGAGGCAAAATACTACATCAGCCTTGAAACTCAATTCCACTACAACACACTAAACCAAAACCTTTGTGAATCTGCCCTTTGCAACACAATAATCTATAAATCTAAAACATACATATATGTTCTAAATACTTTAAAGAGCACAGCTCTCATTTTTAACTTTAGGATTCAAACAGTATTGTTAAAGAATGTGCTCAGGGTCCCAACGATCAGCCTTGAATCAAGTGGTGAGCATACACATTTACAATGAACAGAGGTGGAGTGTTTCCAAGCCATAGCTGGAGAGCGGTGGTGAAAGAGGACAGAGAAGAGCATAAAGAGCAGAGACAGAAGAGAAGTGAAAGTAAAAAGAGGAGCAGAAGGGGGATTACGATGAAGAGGAGGGGAATGAGGAAAGGGGGAAATTAGGAGAAGAAACGTCATGAGGAGGAGGAGGCGAGGGAGTTGTGCTCTGCAGAGTGTGTAAAGACCACCCTTCCCTTCCCCTTCTCCATGGTGTAGTCCCCGACCTTGAGAGGACAAGAGGGTGGGGACGGTGGTGGTCGGGGCAGCAGTATATCTTCAGAGCATGTCATAATCGCATGTACACACACACACACACACATACACATAGATCCTTCATAGCACACAGACTAATAACAACATAAAAGGCATCCAATCCTGCAGCATTTGTGAACACCAAAGTGTAGGTGGCGCTGTGTGTGTGGTGGTGGTGTGCACTAAAAGCAGGGTCCTATTTTTAATTGATGAAGTGCAAACCAGAGGGGTAACTTGTTCGGCCTTCACATACGTTTTGTTTCTTATTGACGTTGAAGCCATTGAGTATAACACCAGAACCATCTGGGTAAGAGTATTCGCTTATATACATCAATAATGCATCCATAATATACTATGCACCCTGCACAGGCTTTGTGGTTGCATCATGAAGGTCCTAGAGACCTGCTGGAGAATAGATACATGTGCATTCACTGAAAATGAGACAAAGACACAAACACTCTTAAAAGGTGAAACTGCTTTAGAATTCATGTTAGAGAGACGGTGTACTGTCCTTAGTACTTGTCTTTAGACTATGTCCTCATCCCTGGATTATGCTCACTGCAATCACTTTTTTCAATATTTCCGCATGGCAAGCATGGTCTGGTTAACGTTAGGGAAAGATTATGGTTATGGCAAATAAATTATGAATAATGTAAGGGTTAGTCAACTAAAACACCTGCTTAAGGTGCTTAAATCGTGGTTAAGGTTAATAAAAAGGCAAATGTTAATTGCAGTGTTGTGGCGCAAACTGTCAGATACTGTATGCTACAAATTCATTCACCACCCCGACTGCTTCATCGCCTTCTTATCGTGGATTACAGGAACCACGGTTGCGGTGACAAAGCTAAAATGCCTCAGCGAGATCTGGCCCCCACCCTGAGTCTCAGTACCTGGGTTGCTCACCGTGACACCTTCCAGTCACCCGCCATCACCCCACCACCGTTCCCAATCCGAGCTTTGGTTCATCCCCCTCTGTCCTTGGCCCTTACTCATCCCTACCCCCCTGCTAACACCTCATTTTAATAAACTAAATTACATACATAGGCCTTAAGTTGTATGATGCAAAAATGTCAGATGAGTTGAACAAAACAAAGCAGATTTTTTTCAGTTGTCAGGCTAGTCTAAAATCTAATCTTGCACAGCCTTGTTGATATTAAAGTGCTGTAAGGTTAAAGTTACTTAAGACCTCTGTGTGACACACAACAGAGAGGTCACCTCACACACACACACACACACACACACCATAACAGAACAGTTGTAGTCGGAGTTTATGAAGACAGAAACCAACTGACACAGATTATTTGGCAAAGAGGAGAACGGTGACAGGCAGATGAAGAGAAGTCACTGCGCTCCTTCATCTCTCTGGACACTTCACCCACTTTTGATGCAGTGTTTACACAAAACCTGCCTGCTCAACTCAGGAAGTGGAGAAAAAAGACAGTGTTGGGAGGGTGTGTGAGTGTGTGGGAAGGATTTAGAAAATTATACAAGCATACGCTTTACATGTGCAATAACGGTTTGGGGTTCTCAGTGATACTGTATCTGTATGTATCATCTGGAATAATATAAAAAAAAAAGAGATCTAGTCTTACAAAATGACAGGACAAAATGAAAACAAATTATGTTACTTTCAAAAACTGTGAAATCTCCTCGGATTTAAATGTCAACGAAAAAAGAAAAAGGATTACTTAAAGAAATAAAAAAATAAGTCGACACTTGCAAGGCCAAGCGCCTTCAAGTCACATTTCCATTTATGACGGTTTTGTCCTTACCTGGGTATAATGACTCCCCCGTTTTGGATTTTTGAGAAGCTCTTCAGTTTATTAGATGTCTGGCTTGTTACGATTTTTTTTATTTGAATTCCTATGAAACTCCTTTAAGTGCATGAAACAACTTCATAACTTGAAAACTGCATTTTTACAGCAGCACCGCTCGATGAATCTAAGACTTTATTCTTTTACATCTTTTCACTGAGGGTTTAATTAACTCAATGAGGGCTCAGTGTCCTCTGGATGATATCACCCGGAGGAAAAATTTCACTCTCAAAGGCTCGGAATGTCTCTTTAATGGCATTAAGTTCCTATCTATCTATCTATCTATCTATCTATCTATCAACATAAATATGCACAACAAGCTCATGCTACAGGCACTCATGCACACACGTGCCTTTAGGCTGAAGGTGTGTGCATTAGCTTTTCATTATAATAAGTAATGGGAGTGGTTTCCCCACCCTTAAAATGCCATTATCCCCTGCTTACTCCCCTCTTCCTCCCCCCTCTCTCCCCTCTTCGCCCTTCCCGATCCAAAGCCAAGCACTGTAATTAGCTTTATGGAGCGAAGGCTGAAGGCAGAGAGGAAAATGCTACAAATGATATTACTTTGAGCCTGAATAAGCATACGACACATGACATTATCATCACACCGGATGGGGACACTAGGGAGCCTATCAAGCGCTGGGATCCGCATTGCAAAACCCCCTGCGCGATCAGATGAGCCTTCCTCTGGGGGGGCCTGGCTGTCTCAAGCCCTGGTGGGAAATTTACTGAGAGGAGGACACAGTGAAAGAGGCTCCCTTAGTGTCATATCGGCAGTTCAGTTCACTGGGCGAGCACCTGCAAGTTTAACACGGAAACGCATATGAAATTAAATTACATGTCGACGGAGCGCCAGGGAATCATGCACGATGGGAGGCACGAGATCTGCGAGGGTTCGGGTGCAACTTCATGAGCAGAGGAGAGAGAGCCAGGGGCAATTACACTTTGAAATGACCTTCAGTTTGTCATTTCATTGGAGAAATGTCCAGGTCCTGTCGGAATTTTGGCTCTCATCAAGCATGAATTATCATTTTGACAGTGACTTTGATGGTGCTTGTCACACAACCAAAGGAACAACTGAGTACAGACTGAAACTCCATACCGTTTGATATTACAAGACTGGTCAATTTTTAGTGATGGTTTTAAAGTTGTCTTTAAGGTGCCATGTTAGTTTCTACATGTTGCTTTTATATGGATTTAAGAATTAGTTCAACATTTTGGGAAATACGCCTATCCTTTTTGATTGATACCATTCTCATATTTGTCTGTTAAAGCTATTAGCTGGGCAGCTGGTTCACTTAGCTTAGCTTAGCTTAGCGTAAAGACCGGAAGCAGGGGGAAACAGCTAACCTGGCTCTGTCCAAAGGTAAAAAATAATCAGCCTGCTAGCACCTCACTAATTAACATGTTATATCCATGCATTTAATTTGCCCCAGTGGCCTGTCTGCTGTAACTAAAAAAAAATCATGCAGCCCATGAAGTGTTTTCCCCATAGACCGCCATTATAAAAGAGACCTCTGTAATTATTACTCTTTGTATTATGAATTTTTGATACATGGTTGAGATTTGTAAAACTTTTCCTGAGCCAGGAAAAAAAATGAAAATAAACCCTGGAAACTGGACAAAGTTTTGCACTTTAGGTGCTCTGTGAGGCATTTTCATTCAAGTGAATGGGCACCACTTGGAGTTCAGTATCCAGTTCTTATAATACATCTATGGTTTTATGGCTCGTATCTTGAGCCAGGCTGGCTGTTTCCCCCTGTATCCAGTCTTGTATCCAGTCTATCCCCATGTGCTAAAGATTATGCCCATGTTTGTTTTTAGCTATGCTTTTCATGAGCCATGGATATGTATGCACAGTCTGCACTGCATTGGTGTGTTTTATCCCTCTGATTGGGTTAAAGTGTGTGTGTGTGTGTGTGCATGTTTAATCCCTTGCACGATGATATGGGCAGCATGTGTGTCCGCGCATGTAAACATCCTGGCGCGTAAACGCCCTAATCTGTTCCCTTTCCCTGGTAATTACACTGACTAACGAGCAAAGCATGGGGACACAAACAGAGAGAGGGAGAGAAGGACAGAAGGAGGACAGAGAGAGATGGAGAGAAGAAGTAAGTGAAGACAAGGGACAGATGGTGAAAGAAGAGAAGTTTTTATTTGAGCGTCCATGTCTCTGTAGAGTACACATGTGTAGGTATGAAGGCCTGTGTGTATATATATACGCTATCTGTCTATACAGAGTGTGTGTTTGTGTGTGTGTGTGTGCATGTCAGAGCCAGATGCCCACATCTAACAGCCCATCTGTGAGGAGAGCCCGGCCAGACCACTAATCAGGCAATCCATCACCCTTCTACCTGCCACTGGCCATTACTCGTGAGCCACTCACACATATGTAGGCTACATGCTGGTGGAGTGTGTATTCGTAGAAAGAGAGGTCTTGAAAGCTGATGATAAACAAACTAATTAGTAAGCAAAATTACCAGTTTGGTCCTTGCCTATCAAGGTCAAAGCCTCATACACACACGGTCACACACACACACACACACACAAACATATGCTCATGAGCATTATAGTGTAATTATACGGATTCACATCACCAAATACTCAGACCAGCCTCCAGCACTTTGCCCTACACGTAGATGCTAAAATACTATGATAACTCAGTTTAAATAAAGGAATACTCAATTTGCTATTCTATGTGTTTAAAATGCTCATAGTTTTTCTGTGCATGTGTAGTGTATCAATAGCAGGGAAGTGGATTAGGCTGCAGGAGTGGTTTGTACGAACGTTTTGATGCGTTAAGACATGATTTCTAGCCAGTGAGAGTCGCCACTGTAATCCAGGGTGACTGCTGTGAATGCAAGCTGACAGCTGCCGCCCTCCACAAAAGGAGCAAGCTCTAAATTTCAAACGTTTTTAGAAACACAAAACACACAGCAGGTGTCACTTGGAGACGTTCGCGTGGCTGTTTTCTTCCTGAGTTCCATTTTAAATTCACCTTTCAACAGGAAGTTGGATCGAAAAGTTGGCTTGTTTAACGCGCAGGGCTCCACAACATGTTGTTTAGATTTGTGAGGCGTGAACATCTGCTCCACTGCGAGCCTCTGCGACCGACAGTTACCCATAACACCCTTCTCTGAGGAGATTCAGCATCTAAATAGACACATTTGCCAAAGAAAATAGGATATTTACAGCACTGAAGTCAAATTTTAGCTCTTCTATCATTTCCTGAATGGCACACACTCATGACGTATTACTTATGGTTTATTTGGTAAACAAGTAATCTGCTTGCTTACCTGTCTAGTTGGTATAGAAGCCGGTGATGACTCCATTTGCTTGTCTTTTTTATGTAGCACAGCCTTCATATCAGTTATCATTCAATCCCTCTCAGTCCGTGTGTATTTTTCTGTCTCCTTATCTATCCGTTTTAGTATTTCTGTCCTTCCCACATGCTTTTTCTTGAGAGAAGACGACACTCATGAAAGGAAAGCAAACTGGGGATGTCTAATGAGCTCCTCAGCCATATTACTGTCTATACACACACACAGAGAGTAAAATCCACCTGTGTCTGTGTATGTGTGAGTGTGTTGGCCTGCAGCGACGACTGCATGATATGGCGTCTGATCGCTGCCATATAGGCAGGAGGGATTTCATCTGGCTCTGAATGAAACACTTTTGAAACTAAAGGCAGTAGTAGGCTGCCAAAACACACACACACACACACTCATAACCAAGAGTACAAATGAACACAGACAAGTAAAATAACAGAAAGCACACACAAGTGAAATAGCGCGAGACACACAAGCCTGCACAAACGCTATATGAACAGTAAAAACCAGAACACTTTGCCAAATGCACCCTAACCAACAAAATCAATCTCTCACCAAGTTAATTCATCATGTCAGTATGTTTGGTAAATGAATGCACCGATCCCTATAATGCACATGTACGTACAACTATGAGTGACATTTAACCCAAGTGAAGAGTGCAAACAACAATCACTGTCAGTCAGCCTGCGCTTGTGGGTTCATTCCAAATGAGCGCACAATGACTAAAAAACAAATATGTTTTTAAAATAAGGTAGAGTTCACCAAAAACATCCAGGAACACCAATGAGCACCTCCCCCACCTCCGTAAGGTGGCTATATCGGGGCACCTATCCTGTTGGAAAAAATTGCAACACCTGAAACACATGCTGCATGGCCAGGAGAATGTAATGATGGAAAAATCACACACTTTACATGAACATGTTTCAGACACAGGCGTTTGCAAATGCCACCCTATACTAAAATGTCCTGCAGATGAAATAAGAAAACGCATGAATGTGTTTAAATTGTTACTTATTTTGATATTTGCAAGAGATGTAGAGCCCATTTTTACTTTGATTTTCTATTTTAGTGAATAAATGCCTAAAAGGGTTTTTAACTAATAAATATGTTCAAGTCCAAATATTGCTTATTGTTCAGTACAAAGAAGCTTGTGCACAGGTGAATGTTTGTGTTAGTGTGAGAGTATGTATGTGTATGTGTGTATTAAGTGCTCCCACCTGTGTAGGACAGGCAAAATACCTCTACTAGCAAATAAGCTTCCAAGAGAGATAGAGGTATAACATCTGCAGGGTTCCCTGCAGGGTTCATTTCTGCTGTAGATACTGTATGTAGGGGTTGGGGCGTTAAGCTGCAACCCTGTGGCGCTGCAGTGATGTGGAGGTGTAGCGATACCGAACTCACACTGAGCTAAAACACCACCCATGGGTGCCACGTCCCTCGACAGACCTTCACTCTCACAAACTCACGTATGTGCTTATACACACACTCACACAAACAAAATCAGGACAACATACTGAATGAGACAGCCTGCATCCAAAAACAAGGGTCCAATGCAATAACTTTGAATAACATAAATCATTTCTTGTGAGGGAAAGTAGAATTGTAATATACATATGAAAGTTTGCTGTGTGTGTGTGTCAGACAGAATATTGCATTAGGGCAAACTTGGCTTCTGCTGCTCAGACTGTGTCCTAATTGTCGGGCTGGAAAACAGATGGCAATGAATGCTACGTCTCCTCTTGGTTCCCCGGGTGTCCCTGACACACACACACACACACACACACACACACACACACACACACACACACACACCCTCCCCTATGTGGTGGTTGTCGATCGATGGCGTGCCTTGTCTGCCACTCTCTTGCTCACAGTGCCGGACTGTAAATCACATAGATAAGCCAAGACCTATAAAGTACATGACCTGAAGGCCTTTTGAGCACTCACACACACACTCTCACACACACAGGATGGATGGGTTGCCAAAAGGAGCTGGGGCAGTGAAGGAGCCGGGGAGAAGAAAAAAGACACCTGCGGCATAAATCTCAATGCTGGGAATCGACGCTGAAAAAACTATACACACACACACACGTATACATACTCTTAACATGATTTAATGAGCGTAAAGTAGCACTAATGGTTAAATATTTAATGGCAAACTACAACATAGACAGCAAGGCAGAAACAGTCTCTAACATAATTAGACTTTTATTGCATTAGCCATGGAAAGCATTGCAATTTTGCATATGGTAGCTGCAGCTCTTACATGACTACCACACACAGAAACACATACATTTTACACGTTTCAATGCTGCTGTGGGTAAAGGAAAACTTATATATATTTTTTCAACCTTGCTCTTAATTTTGTAGTTTTACCCGTCTGCCCTATCTTTATATGTACATGTTACTCCTTTACTCTTACTGGTGAGATCTTGGGATTTGGCAACAAGTCCTGTGCTACAAGTGCAACAGGGCAGGAACACAAGCGGTCAGAAAATTCAGATTATATAAACCTGTTAATCTGACGTAAAACTGAAAGTGCAATTCTGTCCACATACTTTTGCATAGTTCTGGTCTGAGGCTGTTTTGCATGGTTTGAGCTCGGCACCTTCGTTTCAATTAAGGGAAATGTTAATGCAGCATACAATAGTTTAGACAACAGTGTGCTTCCACCTTTGTGGCAAGAGTTTGGGTAGTGCACAAAGGCAGGTCCATAAAGAAATGGTTCCTCAGTGCACAGAGCCCTGACCCTCAACCCCATCTAACACCTTCGGGATGAACTGGAACACCAATTTCGAGCCAGGCCTTATCCCTCAACGTCAGTGGCTGACCTCACTAATGCTCTTGTGGCTGAATGGGAGAGAAAATCCCTGCAGCCAGGTTCTACAATCTTGTGGACAGCTTCACCAGAAGAGTGGAGGCCGGTAAAGCAGCATATTAAAGCCCATGGTTTTGAAATGAGATGCTCAACAATCACATTATAGGTGTAATGTTCCAGTTTCTACACACTTCATTTGGACGTCCACATACTTTTGGTCATTTGTGTTACAGCAATTAAAGAAAACAGAATAAAATGTAAGTAAAATGTCATTATAATCAATAGGAGTGATGGCCAAACCTACTAAAATAAGACCCAGGATGGAAAAAGAGCACATTTAATGAGAGGTGCCACAGTAGGCAGGAAGAGCTTTACTGTTTGTAGTTTGTCCTCAGATCTAAAATGATTCTAACTTTTGTCTTTATCCAGACCAAAGTTGGGGATAATGCTACTTTATAATGCTGCAAAATCCTGTATCCTGACTACAAACCCTACCTAGCACAGGTCTTTTACACTAGAAATTCTTATTCAGCCTAGAACACCATAGAAAACTGAATAAGGATATATTTCTTTATTTTGAACTCTACACTACAGCCACCACTTTGCAAGTCAAGACAGTTTGCTAGCAGTTCAAATTCAGTTAAACTCAACCCAAAAGTGCCAGCAACTCCATTCAAATGAACTGAATTAGGAGGAAAATCAAAAAGGCCGGTATGACCAGCCACTAAAGCTGATAAGTCGCATGTATTTAGTTGGAGCCTTCTTATATCTTCTGGTACTCTCTCAAGCTTTTCAATAAAAGAGAAGGTGGCACAGATGAAAGAAGAGAGGAAGTCGGGGAATGACTGTAAATGAAGAGTAAAAAAAAAGAGATAAGATTAGAGTAAATGGGAAGGTGGGACATGCAAGAAAAGAAAAAAGCATCACGACAAGGCGGATAAGGAAGGCCAAGGAGAGAGGGGGGGGAGCACGGATGGATAGATCAAGGGACAGGGAGGAGTGAGGGTAAGGGACAGGGAGGAGTGACCAGCCTGGGCTCGCCTGTAGTTTCACCAGTAGGAGCAGCTTGTGTGGCAGCAGGCCGACTGTCACTGCTGCTTGCCAACCGCGGCCACGCTGGCGTCGCAAAGCATCCACCTGTCACTCAAAGCCGCGTTTGTTTTAAGTCGCTTCCAGGCTGATTGTTATCGCCACTTGAGGAAGAGGGTGGAGAGCTGCCCATATAGCAGCACTCATTAGCACTAATACAACTTCTGTATCAGTGATGATATGTACATATGTATGATGAGACATTCTGACATCCAATGTTGTATCTACCTGCAGAACAACTCACGGACCAGAGCACAACGTCTTCCAACAGCTACAAGTCAACACGAGTCACAATAATTAGCCTGTCGGAGAGCAGAGTGGGAGATGAGCCTGCCTGGCTGTTAGCACACAAAGCAACAGTCGAGAGCTCTGTGCGTGTGTGAATGTGTGTGTGTGTGTGTGTGTGTGTGTGTGCGCGCGCAGCGAGGGGTACCATTCGCACAGCCTGTTCTGACCGCCCTACCATCTGTGGGCATGCCGGGTGCCCGCCTGTTGGCCCTCCTATGCCAGGCACTTTGACGTGGTTGCATGGTAACAGGTCTGAGAGGGCGGCTAGAAGCTGGTCTGGCCAAATGGCTTCAGCAAAATACTGACTTGGATACAGATTGGGCCTTAGACTGTGGGGGCTGTAGATAGTAAAAATACATTTATTTCCATGTATTGAACGTGACATTTGATGTGGGAAACCTGACCTTGACACTTGATGACTTTAGGACCCACCACTTATCAAATTATCTAATTGTAAATGAGCTAACTGGCTTGAATTTAGAAGGCAGGCAGCTTAGGAACCTTTCACACCAACAGTAGTATTGCAAAATCCCTGGCTCTACTATTCTATGGTGCAAAATAACATCAACAATTGATGCATTGCACTGACCAATCAAATACTTGCACGTGCACACACAAGCTGGATTACCTTGCAGCATGTACATAGAAGCTACCAGTACTTCCATGCACATGAATGTGATAGCACAGTAAATGGTTTTGAGGATTTTTTTAATGAGTGTTACCAACACTGCTTTAAGTTACAACACACTGCAAGGCCCATATCCTGGAGGTGCTGTTAGTTTCATCTTCTTGGATCATATTAAATCAGTTTTATTCTATTCCTTCATATCACTTCATTTTTAGTATATCAGAGTGAATCAACCTTTTACGGAGACTCCACATCTCTCCAATGCATACGGATTTGTAATTCAGTGCAGACTAAATCAGACTTGAACAGTATTAGCTTAGAAGAGATAAGGCGAAAACCAGTCTTGTGCGGTGAACAAGCGAGAACACAATTTCTTTTTCCGTCCGAAAACAAAATGAGACTCCCTTAAAAAATCTCTCTCCCTCACTGCTTCTCTCATACACACACACACACATTCAAACACACATATGCGTATGCACGCAGGCAGCTGCCTAAAAATAAAATAAGATAGCGAAACAGTGGCTCAATCATCCGTGACTCCATTTTACTCAGCGGCGCCACAGGAAAATTAATTGCACTAATTGAGTAACAGAGTTCATCAAACTGGTATTCTCATTTTCCACATTCATTAGGCACTCTCTTTGTGAGAGCATCCCCGAGGTGACGCTGTGTGCGCGGCAGTTGAGGAGAGAGAAAAGTCGACAACACTGCCAGTGGGAACAAACTGAGGGGCATCCGCCACTAAAAAACTCCACATTTCATTACAGCGTTTTGAAAGCTGTTTGTTGCTGAAAATTTGCATGTCAGTGTAAACATCCGGTATATGTTTTGGATTTTTCCTTTTTCTTCCATTTAAAATTGTAGTAAGCGAATACAATCTGCAACCACACACACACAACGTCATTATTACAAGTAGTTAAAGTGAGTTGCAGTTTATGCCTACTGTCAGTTTTCTCACCAAGGATTTCCTTTTCAATGGATTTCACACAATTGCAGTGTGTTTGTTTGTGACTGTGCAAGCATGTATGTGTGAATGACACAGCAGCAGCCAACTCCAAACTGAAATACAGTGCGAGCAGAGACGTAACGACATTGACTGAAGAAACAGATAAACAAGGGGTTTCCCCACTGGTGTTCGAAAGAAAAGTGTGTACATCTCTGTGTGTTTGCACGCTGTGGGTGTATGGTTGCAGGTATTTGCAGGTTTGTGTGTACTGCACATGCATTCATACAGGCATGTGTGCACGCATGTGTCCTTTTTAGTCATTGGGGGCGAACGCACGCCGCAGTTGATCTGTCTTGGGGCTCACAAAGAACTCACACACATACACACACACACACACGTGCACACACACACCACCACCGCCGTCTGCAGCAGCCATCTGCGCTGGAAACACAGCGGGGAGAAGAGGCTGAGAGCGGACATGGAAAGGGGATAGATGGAGAGCAGTAAGCAGGAGTGTTCGCTTTCTGCACTTTTTCTGCCAAAATGGTATTTTATTTAGTAAACTGGGGAGAACTGAACATTTCAGACTAATACAGTCTGTCAGACAGCTTCCACAACTACGTGACATCAGCAGCAGTGAACAGGCCTCCCTTCCCTTTGCAGGTTGACGTTTGCTTTTGTGCGGCTCCTGGGAAGAGATTTGGGATGCGCATTAAGCCCACCAACCGCCCTTCAAGATGTATGTGAAAATAACACCTGTTTGATAAGCTGCGATCATAAAGTGGGGCGGCAACACTAAACAGCATTTCATTGCCCAATTTAGCCGCCCAATTTGCTCAACAAAGCACAGGTTTAACAGAAGATAGGATATTTCCCCTTGCCTCTTGTCATTGTGGTGTTTAAATGCCTGGGTATTGAAAACCTTAGATTAAAACAGTTACATGGAGCTACCTTTTTGGGCTACCAGTGTGTGACAAGTACATAGTAGTTTTATAAAAGCTGAGGGCTTGGCCAGCAAAGTTTTGAACGAAAGTCAATAAATTTCAAAGGAATTGCTGCAATCAGTGAATGTTTATGCAGCGGCAAACACATGATGCTGTCGTGTATAGTTTCAACCTTTTTTGCGCTGTTGAGCAGTTTCAAACCATCTTAGCTTTGGAGGGAATGGAAAGTACTGAAGATCTGGCAGTTGACAACTAGCTAGCTAGTTACCTAAGCTAAATCAGAACTAAAATGTATTGGATTTTTGAGATCCATTCATTGGGAAAACAGTGAATGACCTTATTAAATATTTGTCTCTTGGGAATCTAAAGGACATGCACAATTAGCTCCTTGTATATTAATTGACCCAGTTTATCATGTTGTACTGCGTATGGACGTGCAGAATTTTCTAACTCTTCCAAACTAAATGCATAGGTATTGAACAAGAAATCAATTAATTTTCTCGCAGCAGCAAAGTAAATCCAAATGATGCTTTTGGGTAAAGTTAAACTTTTTTGAGCAATTTCAAACCATGGAGAGAGCTGGAGATTCCAAAATGAAGCAAACTACCTTGTGAAATTTGCTTCACCATCTAGTTTTACACGATCCAGCTCTGCCAAATGAGAAGTCATGCCAATAGAACTTTCCTCTTCATATCCATTTCACCACAAACACAACTAACTGCAGGCAATGGGAGCCACTAAACGACGTGCTAGTAGTCCAGCACCACCGTTTTCACAAGAACGTGCAAATTCACTTTTCTACGCTACTTTCTGGTGTGCTTATTCAGATTTGACATAACTATGAATTAAAAGGTACAAGCTCTGCAGCCTGCACTCTATTCTACCTTTGGGCTTCTCCCCTCTAACAGCTAACACACTCGATTGGTTCTGCACATTAGCATTAGTCAAGCATGGAGTTAAATCAATGTGAACACCACTCGAGCATATAGAACCACCTCATCGCTCACATACATATATACTGTACACTGTATATGTATATGTCGAGGTGATTCGAATGAGTTTGAAATACAGGTAAGGGGCAGAAGGAGTTTGAGAGAATAAGAGCATGAGAAAGAGAGCGAGAGAGATAAAGAGAGAGAGAGAGTCCAGAGGGAGTAGAGAGAGTGTAACAGCTCTTCTCTGTGAGTCCAGCCATATATGGAGGATCTGAACTGGAAGAAACAACTTTCCCACATCAACTGTGCACAAAGCTGCCCGACCCTGTCATTCATCCTGTGTGTGTGTGTGTGTGTGTGTCCTTGACTGAAAACAGTGTAGTAGATATCTTATAAAATATCACTCTGTGGGTGAATATCAGCACTTTATACGCATGTGTGTAACTGTCAACCTTTTCTTCTAGTATCACACACTTTTAAATGTGTGTATGTGTAGCCGTCCACCTATCATCTATCTGCTGCCAATTATAAGGGGTTTCAGACACTCTGCCTTCCTCTAACATGCCCTCTTCCTGAGGGAGGACGGACTGATGACACGAGTGAGTCCACCGCAGACGCTGCGTCTCGCTGCACCCCGTGTCACCTGTCACTCAAAAAGCCAGGGACTCCTACGTCCGGGCGCCCCCCTCCCCGTAATCCGTCAAGCCCAAGTGGCGCCAGAGAGGTTTTTCGATGGGCCGGTCGCAGTTCTCTGGCTAATTGCTTTGAGGCCAAAGCTCGTCGCAGAAGGACTGTAGCAGCGGCTGAACAGGAAGGTTAAAAAGGTTAGAGGTAAGGTGAGGAGACAAAAGACTTGACAGGAAGTAAGGAAGAGGTGGAGCTCCGATAACAGATGCTGCTTTATTGCTTTGTCATGGGTTCGATTCCGACCAGGGACCTTTTTATTGCATGTCATGACCCTCTCTAAATCCATGTTTCCTGTCTGTCTCTATTATCTGTCAATAAAGGCTAAAATGACTAAATTAAAAATGAGGAAAAGTGCTTTGTCATAATCTTTAAAGTGATAAATGTCCTGTAGCTATTTCTATGACTGGATGGATAATACAATGTTGGCTGCAAGTAACAATTTTCATTATTAATCAAATGGACCATTTCTACCACCAATGAATCAATTCTATAAAGTCTATAAAATGTCCAATAATAGAGCAAAATCATCAATAATCAAAGTGACGTCTTCACATTTCTTGGTTTTCTTAGATTAACATGTTAGGGGGCTTCTGGGGGAAAAATTCCCATTTAGTCCGGTGCAACCAGTACTGCTGGGATAATACTTTATTGGTGTTATTTCAGTTTGATTAAACACAACTTTATTTGGAATATACATCATGTAAGCATCATATAAGATAAAAAATATAGCTCTAAAAACTAGATTTTGACAACGTGTTCCTCTACAAGACAGTCCCATAATGCTAATAATCTAGGACCTGCATAGTAGTGCAAATTCCCTGACACATTTGCAATTAATCAAATTACCACACCAATTGGCATGCAGTGAACCCAGGCCTTTGGGGGACCCTCAGGGTCTGGGGCTCCAGGGCAGTTGCCCGCTTTGGCCAAGTAAGAACTAATGCAATTTACACTGCCGTCAATAGCAAGAACCGAGAGAAATTAGAACACCTGGGTAGTCAGCATAAGTCACAATAGATGGAAAGCAAGCATGCTCTTCTGCTCTGCTTCAAACACTGTACATTTAACCTCATTACAACTTCTATTGTGATGTTACATCACTGCAGTACTGGTAGCTGACATTGGTTCCTGATATCCAAGACAGTCTGGAAATTTCTTAAAGGTTAGGTTTTCCTATCTCTATACCACATTTTGCTTCTTTATATCCTTCTTCTCTTTACATACATCTTGAGGTCCTCTGTCCTCTTCTTCTCTCACTGTACCCTCCACCTCTCACCTCCCTTCCTCTCCTGGTGTAAGCCGAGTGGAATAATGACATGTTATGCTCCCTGACAAAACACCAAAGCTGGTGTAAAGCCAACATGAAGAGTAAGTCACCCGAGTGTGAAATCTATCTATCAACCAATCTCATGCTCTCGCTGAGAGCGCTCAGCTTGACACTTTGCCACGCCATTTATTGAGCCTCTGTGAACTTGTATCGTGCCAATGGCAAAGTACACACATCAAAATACCCGCATGGCCACACATGGTGAGACAAAATGCTTTCTATTTGTAATCTGCAATAAATGACATTCTAACTGTGCTGTCAGTGAAACGCGTCATAATTACAGTTAAAGCTAACATTTTTTACAAGTTTATGAGTTGTTTAATCATGCTTGTAGATGATGATAATAAAAGTAAGGAACATTGTGTGTAATGGAATATCTTGCCTTTTTTATAACCAAGCTACAGACACAGAATCAAATGCATGTAAAATGGCAAATTGCTTGTTTAGCCCGACCAATTGGTCTCAACCCAAATATATTCAATTTGCCTTGATATAAAACAGTGAAAAGCTAAATATTAGTGCCAGTCAATGAATTATTAAAACTTTTGGCGAATTTTTGTTAATCGACTAAATCACTCAATAAATGGCATTAAACTTAGTATGTGTAAACACACACACAAAGTACACACAAGTGTAAAACACGAGTCATCAATAAGCATTTCAGTCATGACCACTATAGTCACAGAAAACTTAATTTCCATCTGCAGTAATTATATTTGGCGGCATGGCTCTGTTCTTGGAGAGCAGCAGCAAGGACCCCCCCGGGGTACAGAACAGAGCAGGCATCAATGACAACAATACATGACATTGATTAAGTCAGACATAGTGTGAAAAGGAGGAGCGGGGGTGGAGGAGGGTTGAAAAGCGGCTTGCAGAGGAAGCAGCAAGGGTAGGCAGGCTAAAGCAACTTAAATAAGGCGCCCTGTATGAAATTTGCCAATGGGTGCATAGAAGGGAATCAGGTGAGCCATCAGCTGATGTGGGCTGGCTTAAAGATCAGCTGCTATCAGCTGATGTAGCTGGGATCGTGAACTGAGCCTGACTTCGTGACCTGCCTGAACTAATGCTATGCTCAATTTATGCCACTGCAAATCCTGTACAGAATTATGAACAAAGACCTGATGCCTTATATACTGCACTGTACTGTACTGTATCATGCACTGACAAACTATTCAAGTGTCTCCTATCACTATTTGCTCCACTGATCAAATAAAAAATAGCATGGTGACCTTGCAAAAAACACAGCTTGATTCACTGTCCATGCACACTAAAAAAAAATAATAATAAACAATAAAATAAATACGGCTGCATGACACCATGGAACATAAGTATGTAATTCTCTTATTTGAAATGACTGTATATCTACCAGGCACCAACTCTTTCGGTGTATTTAATGTGACTGAGGTGTTATTTACAGCCCTGCTGCATCTCCGCATCAAGGACGCGATCCAACTGCATGGTAATCCTCTGGTGAATTATACAGCGAGTGAAAATGATGTGGTGCGCGGCGAATGCCCGCACTAAATATTTACAAAAGCCCCATAACTGATCTGAATGAGCCTTTTGAGAGTGACTTGGGAGGTAACACAATGGGAGAGGAGTGACCTTGCAAGGGAGGGGGGCCGGGAGAGAAAGGCAGCAATTATGTGGTGCGTGAATACCTCGGCTGTTGGGGAGCGGAGGAGGCTAAGACAGAGGGAGGGAGGGAGAAAAAAAGAAAAAAGAGGGAGAGATCATCACTCTGCAGTTTGCCTGTGGAGACGCAGGGAGAGGTGGAAGGAGGGATGGGGGAAAAAGAGAGCGAGGACAGGCATTCCTCCCTTCCCTCATTCCCTCCTTCACCGATCTCCCAGGACTGGAGATGTGAAGTTACTGCACAAACACAGCCGGAAGCCACTCCGCGGTCACTCATCGTTATTGGTCCACAGCCAAGCATTTTAACTAGCGATACACAGGCCCACATATGAATAGGCACTACTTCCTGGAACATTAGACAGTTTATTTTTGGGCCTCTATGACTCCCATCCAGATATCCTCAAGTGGATTTGCCTCTAGAGAGTGCTGATCTGATATGCTTGGTTTTCCTGTAGGGGAGTGTGTCAGGTGTGTGTGTGTGTGTGTGTGTGTGTGTTTTAGAAGGTTGGGTAAAACATTTTTCCTGGGTATCTGTGGGTTGTATCAAGGGATTGGATCAAGTGAGACTACTGTGACAAGTGTACACTGGAGTGTGTGTGTTCACGTTTGTGTGTCTTTGTTCGGCGCGCGTGGCTGTCAAAGATATGGACAGGCACACTTTTTCTTTTATGAGCGGACCTGGTGGAGCTCCGCTGGGACGCAATGTCAAAGCAGAGAGGAGGAGGAGGGGAGGGGAGAGGAGAGGAGAGGAGAGGAGGTAGCCATTTTGAAATGTAGCAAAAACAGTCAAGAAAAGTCTGTTTTACCTATTCATGCATCACAAAGGCATAAAGACTCTTTAAAAGACAAACCTATTTAGAAATAATACACTCACAATGAGTCATCACCTTAACAAATTATCCATCACTGAAGCACACAAACAGGCTGTCACTATGTCAAACAACGTGTCAGTGAATATTGGGTAATTGCTGTTGTTCATCACTGTCAGATAATATTGGTCCTATTCCACGCTTTCGAAGAAAAGAAAAGACATGGACTTGGAAATTTTCTAGCACGAGTGGCAGCAGGTAGGTTCATGAAAAACATTTAAATGGCTGACTTATGATTCACATTACATAGTAGTCTACCAGGCATGTACATTTGTATGTACAGATTTAATTGGCCAACACAGTGGCTTATGGGATGATGTTGAATTGCATTACGGCAAAAGTTGAGCCGCGCTCCCGTTGAAATGTCTTGTATAAAGCCCATCTAAGGACGAGCAATGCAAACTAGCTTAAGCTTTAAATGCTGTGGTATGCAACATTGGTCCATGCTATATACTTGTCCTTATAAAGATGAACATTAAATAAAAATAAGTAAAAACAAATGAGGGGATTGCATTTTTAACCATAACCATAGTAGTGGCAGATCAGAAGATGTGTCATATGTAATGGTTTTGGAGAGCACTGGCAAACAATGTTGATAGAGGTGGCGGATGAGAATTCTTATCTGGATAGTTTGGGAATGCAATGATAACCTCTTTTGTAGTATTTTGCTGGAAAATTGGAGAGATATTATTTAAAGCTAAATTCCATGGTGAAAACATAATCAGATATTGACTTTTATTCAATTTCTTCTAAGTAAATACATTATAATTCACAGAAATGTAGGCCAACTTGTGTGGGATTCTCTGCGACAGTCTCCAAACCCCAATCCACCACTATCTCTACACACCCTCAGCGCCACAGGACGAATCATTATGTGTCTTCTACCCCTGGAAAGTTGATTTAAAGGGTCCATCTCGGCTCAGTGTGGGCCCACTCAAGCACATTGGTCAAGATGGGGCCAAAAGTTCACCGCCGTCAGCTCTGAACTGATGGCTAACGTTTTTACAACCTTTCCGGACAATATGAAGGAATCATCGTCTGTCTGCGCGACTGCAGCGGGGGGGCTCATCAGCCATTCCACACATGTCCTCTCTGTCTCTCTGCCGTGGGAGCCGTACATTAGGAGAGAAAGAGCAAAGTAAAAGATTTCCACCTCAGTATTACTTGTCCCTCCTTTTTACTCCAGGTCCCTTGTTCTCTTTCCACCCTCTCTCTCCCTCCCACCTCAATTCGGGGGGGGGGGGGCAGCGCTTTAATTCCACTGCTTCCCCTCTTTGACTTTAAATTAATGTACAACACACTGAAACTGGCAAAGACAGGAAGTATATTTCCCCTGCTTTGAACCCTGCCTCTCTTGATTTTTGTGAGACTGCCGGGTGGCAGAGCATGTGAGCTCGCTCCTCGATGTGTTTGATGTCTAAGACATGGCTTGAAGTTGCAGAGTCATGGGGGACATCTCTTATATTTTACATGGTAGCTAGGGGGTAACGTACTGTGAAAACAACACTTATGTTTCTGGTTTTTGAAACTTCATGAAGGGTCAGTCCGGGCTCAAAGAGAATTGGCAAACAGCTGCTCAAAAAAGTGTTGACTCGCAATTCCTTCATTTGATACAGTTAAGTTTGAGATGTTTTTGCCAAATGTGCTCTTGCCAAAGCAAACAAGATTTTTATTTTTATATTTTTTTTAAGGAAGGATTCATGAAAATTAAAGCAATCAAACACCAGAGAAAGGTGCTTGCCAGAGTGCCACTACATCATTAAAGCAGATTTACTCTGTTTGCTGTCACAATGACTTCTACCCCACCTGACATCTATCACAGATGCATGAACTACACTTTCACCAAACTGAACCACCTGTTTAAGGTGACTGAAATTCCATAGGTGTCATGACAAGAACCAAACCATCTCCATGACAACTGGGTAAGATCCATAAAACCCACTAGATGTGGCTAAAAGCCCAGGAAAAACCATACAAGTAAGTGAGCGCTGTAAGATTTTACATACATTAATCATTATGGGATTGGACAAGGTCTAAAATAATGGTTTTACTGATTTTTTAACTGAAACTTCCACAAATCGTTATGTTAAGAAGGGACAGTTAAGCATCATCAACCTTGTGTTTTTCCAAGTGTCACTCCTTAGCAAGGTAAGATCTATTCAGTCGGATTCTTTGTTCTCACAAATTTCTGTTCACTAATATGGTTTTTCACTGAACCTGAAGTTAAGTTTCAATCAGTAAATAGTCTGTGCTGATCTCAGCACAGTTGTAAGTGAGATAAAATGCTTGCAAAGACAAAAAAGAGAGGATTCTAGACAATTGTTTTCTGCCTTCCTTGGCAGACGATTTAAGTGTTGGTTGATGACTCTTAAAACCACCATTATTTTCTTACAGGTGAATCCAATAAACAAAATCAGTTCATTGCAGTCACGCAGACCAAAGGGTTGGCCTGCTGTCCAGCACCCTGAACCCACTTCAGTATCTCAGCTTCCTCATCAAAAATATGGCAAAATGTCCCATAAAAGCAACTTCTCAGAAGACATATTCACCTCACACCAAAGCATAAAGATCTACTTTTAAACCCAAGTCCATCATCAGCTTCTCTGGCAACAGCAGCAGCGTATAAAAATGCTATCTCACCATCCTGAGCAACACCTGAAGGATGGACTTGAAATCAATTTTCTCCTTATGGCCCTTTTTTGATATCCTTTCTCCTCGGCTGCATCCTCTGTCTGCTCCTCTGAACTGTTTGTGAAGCATTGAAGTTCACTCTGGGATTTGAAGTTTGGAGGGAAGCTGTCTGGAATATTTCTGGCCCCATTTTTAAAAAAAGGGGGTTACTATTGGATTTCTGGTTTGAAATAATAAATCAAATGACCTTTGCAGTTGAGTCTGTATTACTAAATGCTTTTCGACTGTTTCCCACAGCCAGAGAGAAGAAAAAAGACAGATATAAAGTTCCAAAGAAATCAAATAGAAAAAGTATTTCTTGCAGCTTAGATCATTTCTGGTTTGGAAATAAAATAGTATAATCGTTTTGAGTTTAAACATGAATGAACTCTCCAAAGGGATAATTCAATTTTCATCTATGTGCCAGATTACAATCTTGTTTTGCTTAGGATTCAAATATTTGGGAAAAAAAAACCCTGTTCATCTTTAAGAATGCAACTACTATAGAACTGCCTTGTGTCATTAGGAAGAGACCTGAGGCAGAAAACTTGAATGGATGAAAGAGATGGCACGTGTTAATGGAGGTTACTGGAATTAGCCACTGGAAAGAAGTGTCCTCCCACCACATGAAATACTAATTGGCCTGCATTTGGTATCAGAAATACTCAAAACACAAAGTACAGCTGAGGCTGATGGGACTGTCATTGTTTGGTAGGTATTTGGTCATGAACTAAAGTATTGGAGATATTTTTTGACCTGATGATGGTGCTAAATGAAAAGTTAAGGGATCACCAAAGTTATTTAAATATCAAACTCATGGTGGCGCAAGGGGGACAGTCAGGGGATCACCAAAGTCATTGGAATACATCATCTGGAAACCATGAATATCTGTACATTTTATACTAATCTATGCTGAGATATTTCTCAGGATAAGTGAACATTTTGACCTGATTGTGGCGCTACAGGAAAAGTCAGGGGATCATCAAAGTCCGAAGGATTCATCCTCTGGGGATAATGAATGCCTGCGCAAAGTTTCATGGCAATCAATTTGACGGTTGTTGAGATATTTTAGTAAGGTGGACTGACTGACCAACTGACCGGCCAACAGACTGCCATTGCCTCCCCTAGAAGTGTATTTCTAAAAAATATGACACTTTTGCAGCCTGCAGTGCTTGAGGGAGTTATGGTTTACACTCTTTAGAGCCATCAAAGCCCAGAGGTGAAAAGAAAACACAATGCACACTTACATTGTTCTGAATGCATCAATGCAAAAGAAGTCACTCAAGCATGAGGAATACTTGTCTGCCACAAACTTGAGCTTGTTGCATTTTCCATCCTTATACCAGAGAGCAACATAGTCATTTTCAAAGAGTAGTGGTAAAGTCAGCATATGAATTAAATATTCTGTTCAGCTATTCTCTCAGTTTCAACAACAAAGCATGCTGGTGTTAAAAGATTTTTTAAGTAAACATGTTAGCTTGGCCTGGCTTAAACTCTCTTCTTGAAATTTTAAATAGTAAGTAATGAACATCAGGTAAATGAAAAAAACAGTTACACATAGTGTTGGGGAAAAATCAAACAGTAAGATATTAAATTTCTCATTTAGTGATCCCTCACAAATTTAAAAGCTCAGTGTGAGAGCAAAGAATCCAACAGAAAATTTGACTTTGACAGCAACTTAGAGCCTCATTAACTCCACAAATGGTGCAGTAACATCCACCTTTCAAAGGAAATATGTAAACGACTGTCGCCACTGAGGACTTGCCGCTCTCGGGTATGATCTTCACTGTTATAGAGAACAGGTTAAGTCCAATGAACCTCACATCAAAATAGATCGAAGAGGAGCAAATGGGTTTAATAGTGTATTGATGGCGGCCTCTGTGTAACCCGGGCCGCAGTGACCCCACTTTGATGGCAACATCAGGAGGGCCAAGCAAGGCTCCCGCTTAATGCCGCGTAGCTAATCACCTCAAAATCGACCACAGAGGGGCTGTTTGTGTGTTTGTGTGTGTGTGTGTGTGTATGTGTGGGTTTATGCAAGTGGGTGTGTGCACATGCAAACATCTCTCGAGTCAAACAGCTCTGCAATTAGCCAAAACTGAAAAGCAGCAGCGAGGTTCAAATGTTTGGCAGGTATTCATTAATTGCTGATGGAAACACAGGGAGAATGGGGGTCAGTTCATTTCCTCACTCTTATCTGCGCGGCACAGAAAGGTGCCCGCAATTGTCATGTAAAGTGTATGTTTTTGACTGGCACGCTATCAGCGCATTGTGGGAATGATTGCTGTTTGAGAAATGTTTGGCAGGCAAAAATGTTCTCGGAGGGAACAAGTTCTTTTGGGACAATTAGCAGGTTCATAACTAATCTGTCATGTTTTTGACAGGTGATGTCGTGGCTTGGTTTTTCACTGTGCTGCATCAAAATGAAGAATCTAGTCCTGAATTAAAAAGACCAAAGTACTGCGATCCTTTACTTAAGTAAAAGCACCCGTATAATGTACTTAAAGTATCAAAAGTAAAAGTACTCATTCTGTAGAAAAAAGACCCTGTACATTACTAGATTGTTAATACTGATGCGTGTATGTGTAAGCAGCATTTTACTGTTGCCGCTGGTCCAGGTGGTGGAGCTAGTTTGAACTACTTTAGGTGTTCTAGGCCAGGGGTCATCAACTACATACAGTATGTCCAAGGGCCAGAATTTTTCAAAGCAGACAATGTGGGGGCCAGACTTTTAAATTTATAAGTAAGTGTGAACAGATTTCTAAAAAAAACATGGGATATCCATAAAGATAACTAGACACATAACATATGAAATGCAATTGCAGAATGCAGTCCTGATTGGCAGGACAAATTAATTGGTTTTGGTGCTATCAATGTCCTGATTGGTGGAAAATGCTTGCAAGAAGCAGGAAGAAAAGCCTTTTGAATTGTTTGTCAGATACGCAAAAAGTATGTAAAAAAAATAAATAAAAGGAAATGTTAAATGAGAGCTATAAGTTTGTCCCCATTCTTGCATGAAAATATGGAACAAGCTGCATTCCATTCATTCGTTTCAGCTTCACCTATCCAGTTCTATGCAGTGCACAACCAGTGAAGCAAGCACTGTGGGTTTGAACTGAAAACCTCTGGCTGTGAGGCGACAGTGCTAACCACTGCACCACCGTGCCGCTGTCCTAAATACCATAGCGTTTTTATTTCCTCCTCGCATTTTCTGAATTCATTTATTTTCTGCGGGCCGGATGGGAAGCTTTAGCGGGCCGGATGTGGTCCAGGGGCCACCAGTTGACAAACCCTGGTCTAGGCCAACCCAAGGGACATACCCTTCCAATGGGTCACAAAAAATATGTTGGGGGTTGCGAGATGATTAATGAGGTTGGAAAGAAGAAAAGTTATCCTACACAAATCTGTATTCATTGTTTCCAACTTTTCTCTAAGTTTTGCTTTTTAGTGAAATATTGGATCATTTTACCTCAAACAGTTATTTAAATGAATCCATCTTAGACATTTAGACCCAATTAGACACTGCTTTTTTGTACGGGGTCACAAGCCAAAAAGGTTGGGAACTGCATGTTCAATCTTTAGTAATGCATTTTATAAACTTAGCAAATGTTTTTATGCAAAATCTCAAACAAAAAAGTAACTATTCACTGAGTAAAAGTACAATATTTCACACTAAAATGTAGTGGAGTGAAAGTCTAAAGTACTGTAGTACAAAATGCAAATGCAGTCCATGCAAATGTAAAGTATAAGTATCTCAAAACTGTATTTAAGTACAGTATTGGAGTAAATATACTTAGTTACTTTCCATCACTGGAAAGGCTTGTTTCTATTGTCTTGGTGAGTTCCAGCTCATTTTGGAAATGTCTTACAAGGCAAACAATGCGCTAAATACCCTGAAAGTACACAGTGATGACTTCTTCTCTTGAAGAAATACAGGACAGAATATCAACAACGCTAATGCACCAAGAATCTGCAAATAAACCGCATCTAAGCATGCGAGAGGATTGTGTGCAGTCAACAAATCAGCAACTATTACACCCTCTCCCTCGCTTTTTTCCCCTTTTATCTCTCGCTCAGCAAATAATGATTGAATTTGCATTCCAATCAACTGCGCGAGACCATAAACACAATGAATAACCCACAGTGTTTCATGAATTATGGCATCAACCAGATTTACCATATGATGCTCATACATAATTAGGATGAATCACGATAAATAAGCCATACATTACTCATGACTATTGCAGGGGCCCTTCTGCAGCCACACTGGGAGAGAGGAAAAGGGGGGGGGGGGTGCATGGCTTACCTAGAGGAGAGAAGAAGAGAAAAAGAGAGAAAAAAAGTGATCATCATGTCAGTGTCACAGTATTCATAATTAATATCCCTCAAGGGGGAAACTCACAGACGGTGTTGCAGCATGAGGTGTAAATACAGTGTAGGTATCAAATTTGTTAGCCAACCTGCAGCTATGTTACTCCTTTTCTCCACAATTGTTGCAACAAATGACTACTTTCTGGAGTGTTTTTGCACAATCCGATAATAGAAGAGGAAACAAAACTTGAATTTGGTTGTAGTTTGTGACAGAGCATAACACATCCAGGCCTCCTTCACTAAATAACAGCATTTCAAAAGGAGTTTTCTTTTGACAGTCCCCTCCTGTCAGTTGGGTGATTTGTTTCGGTAAAAGCAATTTCCTTTCAAAAAAGATATCTGTTAGTTTACAGATACAGTGCAGGGGGCAGATAGCAGGATCACCATCGCAGCTATGCTCAGACACTCGCAGCATTTACGCATGATTGAAACACCACTTCCAGCACACATACACACACTCCCTCAAAGCTCTGGATTTCTGCAGCGAAAATAGGCCAGTAAAGTAAATAAGCCACTCTGATCTTTATTTCAAAGGAAGACATATGATGTTTATCGCAATAAAGTCAATTCGGAGAAATGTGTCAAAAAAAAAGCCACGCAGTGAAGGCGAAAGTGAGAGGGAAAGCAGGATAAAGTGAGCGAGATGGGAACAGAGAGGGTGTGTGTGGGGGGGAATAAAAGAATGACACCGCGGGAGCAGAGGAGCCTCGGGGTTCTTGCCGTGCACTCATTGATTTCTCATTAGTAAATTCAGACCTCGATTTCATCAGCCCGGGCAAAGAAAGACAGCTAACGAAGGCATGGCAGGTACTTTGGTCTTATTTCCCGCCAGAGGGCAAATTTCCATTCTCCTTTAGCTGGTGATTAGGAAGGGAAGAGGATGTGGATTCAGTCATGGAGCCTCTTGCCTGCCCCTGGAATTAAACCCACTGCAAGGCTTTTGACCAGTAGGTCCCTGCCCAATTAGCCAGTCCCACAAAAACAGGATTTCCTGGAGCATAGTTTTCAGGAGAGATTGATGCTTCATTAGCTGAAGCTATTGAGTATTGTTCCTGCATCTGAAAGGCACTGGAAAGGGATTCAGGCAAGCTCAAAGGACTTACAAAGACACTGGGTATTAGACATATCCCATCATTTACCTGATCCTACTTCTAAAAAATAGAGAGAATGCTGGTCAGACAGTGCTTTTCATTGTCTGGTCAGGTGTAATGATTTCAAAGCATGCACCGCTCTCAGGTTAGGCGGTAATGCGCACTGAATGATTGGTTAGTTGCATCTTCTACAGCAAATTGGACACGGCAACTCTAGATTTAAGTGAGTATGGTTAGTCAGGCACATTCATTTCAGAAAATATACAGAACCCTCATTAGATGGCACTGTGTACTCTGCAGCCACTGAGGAGGAATTGCTGGGAAGAACTCATTCGCTTTTAGCATTCATTTTATGAGAATAAAGATTGGTTTTATCTGTCAAATATCATATGAAGGGAGAAAAGCCGCAGTATCTGTGGGCATGTTAAAAAGAATATTGTGTTTTATTGCTGCTGGAATCAGAGAAGAGAGGCACTGCTTCTGATATATCAGCCAGAAGATCAGGTGGATTGCTGCTGGATAGGTTCTCATATCTGTAACATCAATGTGCTGGACGGCAATGAAAGAGAGAGTGTGAGAGTGAAAGAGAAAACAAGAGAGAGGGAGATGTGTGTTTTTCATAGCCACATAAGTGAAGAGAGATGAAAGAGGTCGCTATTGATCTTATCAGAATATAGAGGGGTCCATCTCTGGTGTCATTTTAACAGACGCAGATGCAAACGCAGACAGAGATACACTCCCTCTACACTTAGCATTTATTAGGCAGCGTACAGATGGAGCCGCTATCAGTACAAACACACATGCAATCATACACACACACACACACACTGCTGCTGTTGCTGCCTCCAATTAACTCAGTTTCCCAAACAAAATAACTGCGGAGGCACGAAAAATCACATCTGGGAGTGGTCCACTCAGCATCAATCTGAGACAGCCGGCCTGAGAATTATGGGCGAGCGAGCAGCTGCCAAAAGACGCAGCAGAGGGGACGGAGCAGACACGTGGCGGCAAAAATGAGGCAACTGTCAATCCTAGATGTGGATTACAGATGATGGACACAAATATGGTTAAGACTTACAATGTATCTTAATCCAATGTGGAAAAAGTTATGGCAACAACACCAACTGGACAGAAAATGTCCTCCTGTCTAGGGTTATCACTGGATAAATTTTACCAAGTGGTTAAAGAATAATAATAATTTAAATTTTGGGGGCACAGTTACATCCAACCTCTAACAGCGCAAGACACGAACTGTCAGACGATCAGACAACAAGCCAACAGTTTAGCCAGATTATCTTAACTAAACCTAACTAAACAAACAGTCAACAATTAATCAATTAACAAATTTAAGAAAATGCAGGTGAATCTTAACTTTAAAGTTCTGCCGTTGGTTAAAAACAAATACTGAATTGAACAGTATTTTGTCCACTGCTCGGGATGAGCTGTATAAATCTTTTCCAAAGCTTCCCGCTATGGAGCAGATCCACACTAACACTCTTTTCCACATGTGTCATACAAAATACTATACCGTATTATCCATAATATTATAGGAAACCTACCAAGGAAGCCTGTGAAGCAGGTTCTATTCTCTGCTATTCTTCTGTCAATTAAATGTCTTAGCTTATTTCAATTTAGGTTTGTGCAGCTGTGTTGACAAAACACAAAAAAGACAAAAAAGAATTATTGAAATAAATAACAGCTCAGACACGGTACTTGCAGGTACTCAATATTAAAGGGAAATATATTAAAGAGAAACAACAGTCACCTAAAACAGAGTCTCTGACTTTGGGGTCCCCTGACTCATTGGGCCCGTAGCCCTCTGCCCAGTAGGCCCTTTCAGTAATCCATCTATGTTAGGAAGGCATACTCCCTTTAAGTGTAACTAATCAATGGATTAATGGTTGATAAACCATCTTTAAAGCTCAATAGACCAGAAATAAAAAAAATCAATAAGGACAACTTAAGTTGCCTGGTTGTAAACAATCTATTTGTCTTCTGGGTATCCTCCAGCATTACTTATATCCTATTCACTAACAACATATTGACAACCTGGCAAAACAAATGACTTATTACTAACCTAAAAAAACTTCAATCTATAATTCATAATCCATTAATACATCCAATGGTTGCAACTTATTGCATAGACTTTTTATAATATATTATGCCTTAGAAATCAGAAATTAGACATGATTGAAAAAGGAAAAGTAAAAGCTTTTGTAGAATATTATTAAGATGTGACTGAGAGTAGAGAACTCCACTGTGATAGAGGAACTCATCCCTGATCATCTGTAAATAAATCATTTGCCCGTCCATCACCCTGAAGGCAACACTGTTACTTTTCACCCCATTATTTCTTGTGTCCTTCAGACAACAACTGCCTCAGCTGTTGACGTGGGGCGGTGGAGGAGAACAGCAGGCAGAATGCATCCTGTGATCAAAAGAGTCTCTTATCTTCTTCTTCTCTTACACCTCACACACATACACACACACAAAGCTCATGCTGCACCAGGCGTGACTGCGTGGAAGCGGAGAGTGAGGGGTGCGTGTGTGTGGATATATGTGTATGTTGAGGAATGGGAGGGTGATGTGTCGATCTTCATCAACCCGGGCCCTTAGGGATGGGGGATTAGTGGGCGTAAGCACTGGAAGCACTAACTAGTGTCCTGATGGATTAACACTAACAACTGTGTGTGTGTGTGTGTGTGTGTGTGTGTGTGTGTGTGTGTGTGTGTGTGTGTAGGGGGGTTATTTATGTATTTATGTTTCCATAAATTAATCCAAATTCCTGTTGATCTGTTATGTTCTGTTGTTCTGTGATCAGTTACTTGATTCCTGACTAACGTTCCCAAACAAATGCGCCCTTTTCTCGCTAAAACATCGATTTTTCACAGAATACTGACTTGCATATATGTGTGGGAGGGGGCAAGGAGTGCGCTTCACCTTACCAAGTGTCACGCAGCTGAAAGTTTACCTCAGTCAGGGAATAGCTGGCGAGGCACAGTCATAAAATAAAAATGATGTTGTCTTCAGAACCCACAGTGTTTGTTTTGCTCAAATTGTGAAGCAGTTCTGGTGTGAATAAGAAGGTAATGTGTACCCCAGACTGTGGATCGGAAGAAAATAATACATCAGCTATCATTCTTTCACCAGTAACCCACTTGCCTATAGCTCACAACTGGAAAATAAGCTTTGGCTCCTGTAGCAATCTGACAGCAGATGTTCAGCTTAAATGCTGCTATTTTAGGAGTTTTTCTTCAAAACATCTTCCTTTCTTTTGATACCTAACGAAAGCTTTTTGCATTGACTTTACCATATGTATGCATGGACATGATGTAACCCTTCCACATCTCCCCGAAAACTGTTCGCCTTCTCCACAAATACTGTACTAAAATACTTTAAACTCATGCAATCTATACACAACAAAACAAACATTTTGGAAATAGTTTGCGCAGTTTTATTCAGCAGTTTTCTCTCTTTTTTGATGAATTCCCTTGTCTCATTCTCTCTCTCTTGCATCCCAACAGGGAATCGAGGACACACGCTTGCCCTACAAACCTCCCAAGAGGAGCTGTGAATTTCTAAACAGTGTGTGCATTTGTGCGTTGGTGTATAGTCAGTAGACGTCTGCGTGAAGGGGGAAGGAGCATCCGCCATCCTGCGCCGGAAGAGAAATGCCCTCCAAGCATAATTGCTATGGATCTCCCCGCTGCATAAACGGCGTTATCACAGTTTGTCTAATTGTGAAAGCTGTGATCAGCATAAAGAAAGGGTGAGCCTGAATATGTGTGTGTGTGTGTGTGTTTACAGGGGTGGGCAGGGTTGTTCTCCCTCTCCTTCCCCATCATCTTGGTCTCTTTATCATCGTAAAAGTAATTAGCATAAAGGTCGGATTTGTGTAAACAGTGAAAGTGAGCTTGGATGAGGTTACACATTTATGAGGTTCACCTCTACAGACGTCCAACTAAACATGTTTGTTAGACGCTGCCATTGGTGTGTGCGGCCAAGCACGACAAAGAAAGGAAGCCAATGCACCAATGCAAACGTTTGTTTGTGCGGTAAGGCTGGGCATTTCCAGAAACAAATGCTCTACAAGTGCATGTAACTCAGTATGTACCACATTAGGTCAAGCATTTCCAATATGCATCATCCTCCATGTTTCATCAAAATCAGACCAGTAGTGTAGCAGCAACACTTTGTACAGCTTTATTTAGAGTGCCCTCTTTGGGCCAAACACGTATGACCAAAAGTAAGTGGATACCCCTGTCCACATATGTTGGTGTCCTGGTTTGGGCCAGGTTCCAGTTACGGGAAATTAATGTTAATGTTTCAGCATACACTGATGTTTTAGACATAACTGTGCTTCCAACGTTGTGGCAACATTTTCCTGTTTCAACATGACAATGCCCAACAAGTCCTCCAAATTAAACAACAAAAATACGCTGTTTGTCCATGCCCTTTAAAACATCACATAGAAGGGTTTTCTGATCTGACGCCTCCATAGGCTGGATGACTTCCAAAGACATTACTGATCACTTGAAAAGTAAATCAATTGTATGATGTGACAATGCTATGGTTAAGGTTTGGTTACGTTTGAGCACAAAAACGACTTGGTTAGGTTTAGGGAAAGATCATGGTTAGGGTTTAAAAGACTACTTTGCTAAGGTTAGGGGACTTTCGCCATCATGATTATAATAAACACTTGGTTAAAGTTTGGGAACGATCATGGTAATGCATACCAAAAAAAAAAAGGCGACGGGCCCACGTTCTTAAAACACATACCGGATTGATATGATTTCCAGCAGGGATGCCACTAGTGAAGAAAAGTTTACCTATTCATCTCACCTCCTTACTCACCTTTTATTGTGCTACACTGTCTCCTTCATTCTGTCTGGAGACCAACAGACAGTGCTCTCTGGACTCGACTGTTCATTTTATCCTGGATTGAAGCATGGCGGCACAGAGCTTTTGCCCTCACGGTTAAAAGAGTGGAGCTATTTTGAAGTAAAATCCACCAGCGGGGTGGCCTCCCAGACACGAGGTATAAAGATGGTGGTGTTCTTTTTTTTTTTGCCCTGAAAGCCTCTGGGCACAAATGAAGTATTGGGTCTCCCTGTTATGATGTTCTAAATATGCATGGGGCAAGTCAATAAGAGGACGTAGTGCTGTAGTCATGTAGTGGTGAACACATATTGCGCTGGCTACTTCCTGTAAAAATGTCTATGTTAAATAAAGTGATTCATCTTTCCAATAGAGAGAAACCACAGTAGATAACTGATCGCCCATGGTCAGCCTTGTAAATGAAGGGGCTATGGTGAAGGTGCCCTTGAGAGATTTGTGTGTTTGTGTGTGTTCAGTGTGTATAACCCAGCGGGTGAGGCAGGGGAAGTAGAGGGAGGTTTGATGTCTCCCACACATAAACCATGATTAACACAGTTGGGTTTCAAAGATCTGAGCGCCGCCAAGAAATAGTGCTTAACTGCACTCATGCAAGTACACACGAACGTGCACAGGAGTGCATGCTTACGCACGTTCAACACACACACACACACACACAAAGACACCCACATTCAGAGACAAGGCATGACAGACAGCAAGAAAGGAAAAAGGGCCACTAAATTACTGCTGCACAGATCATGCTACGTGTCTTTAAACATGCCACACTACAAATCATTACGCTCTATTCATTCTCTCTCTCCAGACAATAGCTCTCACTTCAAAACAATTAGAGCGCAATGACACAAACCCTTGATGAAAGTGCCGCCGTTAGGTAAAAGGACTGAAAATGATACAAATGATTCATGCAGAGACTTGGGAGAGCCACACTTTTCAACAAAAGCCAATTGACCCCCCCACACACCCCCACCCCGACCTCCCACCACCACCCCCCGCACCCACACTTGTGTGATTGAACCGTGGCGTAATCTGTCATTCAGTGTTGAGCACTGCCAAGATTTCATTACAATAGGAACTAATGTGAGAAAAGCAATTATTCCACTCCCATAATGCACTACTTCAGCACAACGGTGACCTTTCCGTCTGTGATTGTTCATTTCCAAAAAGTGTTCTCTGCAGTGAATATACATGAATATCAACACTCTGAGGACAGAACAGTTAATCTCACCTCTTGCCTTTTCGGTCTGGATGGAAGGTAACGAAACTAATTGAAGTTTCTCTCAAATCAAAAACAATGGATCCTGTGGACTGATTGAACACCGATTGATCTGATAAACTACATATGATATATAGCACTTGAGTTAATTAGTTGCATTTTATTTCCTTGGCCCATGCAACATGGGATGCCATTTATTTTCTGTTACAGCTATTTAAAACCAATACAAAACATCAACCGTAACATAAAATGTCCATCCACCATTCTTCAAATATGCTACACAACAGATAAAGAATCTTCTTTTGGAACAATGACCACATACATCTAAACCCAAAAGAGAGAAAGAATAAAGGAAACCACATGCTACAAACGAGATATCAATATATCATCTGACAGTGATTTTATTTTTTATATTTAAACACACTTTAGATTATTTTTATTAATATTTTAAATTGTGACAGGTCATTTTACAGTTGAAAAATCATTTTTTTCAGTGCTCTCTGGTGGAAAAACTATGTAATGGATTCTAAATGACCTCAAACCTATTTTGGCATTTCTGCAATTTCTTGTTACTTACTTACTTACTGACATATACAGTGATGTGATATATCTGTAATAAGCTAATTTCAGCTAATATTTTGTCCTGGTCGATTTATTGGTCTAGCTCTAGTTGACAGAAGATACTACTTGGACATAAGACGTGGACTGGTCACCCTTAACAGGCTCCTTGTCTAAATACAGTAAATTAAAAGATTTAGAGTGACTAAAATATACAGAACTTTAAAAGGCTACTCTAGCAATTTAGTATTGCACATCCACAGCTGGGAGACAAATTATTGCAACAGAAGCTGAGATATCCTGACTTTTAGTCCCTAGTATAGGTCAAGCTCCAAAAACACTGGATCCTACACTTCCCATAATGCAACGGCTACTACTCTAATCTAGACACAAACAGAAGCCATTATGCAGCTGTTTTCTTTGACATTACTTTGACATGTAAAATCAATGGGTACCCTTTGAAACAAAGCGGAGTTGAGGTCAATTCAATGGATCAAATCAAACCAATCCAGCTTTCAAAGCAGGTAAGAATTTCAATGATTTTGTTCCAATCAAGACTCCCCAGCTGGATAATATTAGGTTGTCACATACAGAAAGTTTTGCACTGGTGAAGACATCTATCTAATGTCGCTGTGACAGTGGCAGAATTTTATATGCATCCCATTCAGCAGTAAAATGCCTACTGAACAAAGGAAAACTCTCAGAGCACTGACATTCTGCTCCCAGTTTGATAGATTTGGCATTAAACCTTAATAAGAACATTTAAAACAGCAGCCTGGGTGAAAAAAAAAATCAATCATCGTATTGACTGTGCAAAACACCTACAGTTACAACTGATGGAAAACAGGAGCTAAGAGTAACAGCATAAAGTCATTAACAAACTGAGGCTTGAGATTTGAGAGTAAAATTTGTGATAAAATGCAGTGATTCATGATGTGACTGTCAGCACGGCACCATGTTTTGGAATCAGGCAATTAGGATAACAAGACAGGGTTTCAAAGTTATCAAACTACATTGAGTCAGAGGCCTTTTTTCAGAAATTATAACCAAATTGATCAGTTTTTAACATTTTTACACCTTATACGAGTTGGTTTGAACATGCTTTGACATGGACTGAGTTTTTTAATGACTAAGCAATTGATTCTCACCTCTCATCAGTTAATAATCCAGACTGTCTGACTGAACTGACAAAAAACTGCCTCAGTCGACTGATTCTACCACAGGGGAATTTTTAGGAAATGAAACTTAAATAAAAAAGCCTGATATATATTTTTAAAAAGATCCAAAGATCCAAATACGTGCGCTTGTTTTATGTACCCTGAGATTTCTGCTGGCATGGCCTACCACTTTAATGTATAGATCAAATATTTCAGATTTGACCTCAATAACAGCACCACACTCGGACCAATTGGGGTCATATCGCCCTGGGACATCTGATGCTCCATCTTCCATCACTGTAAAATTGCAACTCTTTATAACATATAGTTTTGCATCTCCCGGGAAATTAACCATACGTGTTTGAAAGGAAATAGAGGCGGCAAAGTACAAGAAATACAAACCGTTTTCTCTCCCACTGGCTTGAAACCCCCTAAAAAGACTTTACTCGTAGTGGACAACATCTAATGCAATTATAAAACATCCATCAGTTAATATTTAATGTGACACAGAGGCAAAAGAGGGTATCAAAGTTTTTCACAAGGGCAATCAAACACTTCTGTTTAACTTTTAAGCAGGCGCTGCAACATGGCCAGTTATATGAGAGGAAGTGGTAGCTCTGGCTGCTTATAGATGTATGGCAAAGATCTATCTGCTTCTGCCTGCATCTGAACTCATATCTCCCCTCAGTGTTTGTGCTACCCCTCACTGCGCAACCTCCTTTTCTCATTCTCCTCTTCTCTGTTTGATTTCTCGGAGCTTGTCATCCCAGGCCCCGGCTTGTCCAAGAGACTCTGAGCCATTAAATATTCATCCGCTCTCATCAATTGCTCCCCCAGTCCTTTTGGAGGAGGGGGGAAAAAAATGACATTGAATTATTCAGGGCCCAATCAGGGCTATTTCTGGCGACTGCCTTGACTTAGACGAGATGGCGCAGCGGGCTCCAGTGTTTGTGTGTTTTGATGTGGTGGCTCTGTTAACTCCATGTCCATCCTCAGCTGTCATAATTACCGGCACTACACCATTATGCAGGGGTCATCAAATGCCTACTTTTCTCCTGACTACAATTTCCTATCATTACTGCACAGCTGAAAGACTTCAATAGATCAACTAAATCGCTATATGATGTTCTGCAAGATGATTTTTCTTTATCTCATGCACAGATAAGGAGTGTGAGTGCCCCTACAGAAAGAAAAAATACACACAGATTAAAGCTGTCCTATACGGCTTCCATAATGTCTACCCCCTTTAAACCAGTATAAAGCTGGTCTGATCATGCAAGGAGCAGAGAGTGAGTGATTTAATTTAGTCTTGAACCAGGCCATGGAGACAACTTCACATAGCTTCATAGGGCCTTCACATAGCTTCATAGGGCCAGGAAAAAGTCTTTGTAAAAGAAGAGATCACAAACACAAATCAACATCTTTCCAAAGCCAGAGAACATCCAGTCTCAAGAACCACATTTAAAATGGACAGATTGCAGATGGTTTTCTTTTTAAGGCAGCATTATTCACATGAAGGCATGACTAAGATGAGCAGAAAGCGGAAGGCAGAGAGGGGAAAACATCTTAATCACGCTCAGCTGAAGTGAGAAGGAAGTTCTCCGTGCAGGGTCACAGAGGTCTCACTCCTCTGTCCAAAGATAGTAACATGTGAGACTAATTCGCACACTAAAAATGTCACTTACAGATAAGTACTATGAGCAGCGTGCTCACTATTCTGAAAGGATAAGAATGTCAAATGTGAAAATTTCAACAATGGCACAAGAGGAGGATGGACACTAAACTGTCCGCCAAATAGTAAACCCCAAGCCCTCAGGGCTGTACTCACAAAGAGGGTGTTACTGATCTCTGTGAACCAGAATGGCAGCTCAGACACTGTAACTCCTGCGGTGATGGACAACGATTTGTACATGGAACATGGAAAATATCAGAGATATGCCTTTGATGAAAATAAATGACAGCCACAGTCAGCATGCCAGATTACCTAGAATTTTTGTACACTTTTAGTTTTTTTTACTTTTCCATCCACTGATCGAGCGTAAGACAATATCAAACAGTCTGAAAAGAAACAAAAATGTGAACATTATGGTTAGCCAAGCTTGGCTTAATTTCTAGATCATTTTACTATTATTTCAGTCTCAGTAATCATATCCTTTTGAGAGAGGGTATATCCATCCATTCATCCATCATATAAACACTGTAAAACATTGTAAGCTAGTCTAACTTAAAGAGTTAAGCTCCCCTGCTGCCTTAAAGTCACAGTGAAACGCAAGTTAGACTCATTAGCTTAAGAGACAAGTGAACAATTGACACAGGGAATCAGGTTTAGAACTTTCAATTTCAAAGTCTTCTCATGAATTGTTTTATGTAAAAACACACTTATTAGGTTCCCTGAACTTGAGAAAACAAGCTGAGTAAACTTACAATATTTAGTTCAATCACAGTTGCTCAGTCACACTGACAAACACTACAATCAGATTTGCATTCCAGCTTTGTTCTCTTAGTTTGAAGAGTCAGTTTCGCCACAAAGACCTTAAAGCCTTTTTGCTGCTAATGTTGGAGCCACTTTTATACCAAAACTACACGTGAGGCTGCTCCCAGACCATGCTGATTTAGAAGTGTATGGGGGAAGAGTATGAATATTAACCTTTGTCATGGTTGGCATTGTTTTTTATTGGAGGAAACAAGCAAGACACACAGCAATGTTCCATGCATGTTTTCTATAAAAATACAAGAACAAGGGGTCTCTGAGGAGTTTAAATCCTCGAACCATGCATGCTAGAAGGTATGCTAATATTCTAATTAAGTTTCAAGTCACAATGTGTCAAACGAAATTAATAAAACCTTTACTGTATATTAACATGAAGTTAATGATCAAAGATTAGTCGATTTCACTCGAATTCTGTGCAATATTGTCTGGTCTATCCATTAATCCTTTGCAGGGTTGCAGGGCTTGAACTTATCCCTGCATGCATTGGGAAAGAGGGTATAGCCTACACAGGTTGCCAGTCAATCATGGGGCTAAAACATCTTGATAGACAACAATTCACACCCACATTCACCGCTATGGGCAATTTGGAGTCTCCAAATAACATAATGAAATACATAATGTGGCATGTGACTCCTGCTATTTTGAAAGAAAAACAAACAAGAAATAAAAGTCCCTGAAACTCATCATTCAGTACGTCTAAAAACAGTATTCAGTTAATTAAAGTGCTATCAAGGCATCCAAGGACTTGTTATTCAGTAACATTTTACAAGGTAAAATCATTTGAATCAATTTTGTGGTGACACTCGTGTGTACGAGTGGTCATGCTTTTCAAATGAAGCCTCATTTTGAAACGAACCTCTTCAGGTTTTAACATCTGAATAGACCATAGATGACACTAAAAGTGCATGCTCCCATTCTATCGAAGCACAGCGGCCCCTACTGAGTACAAATCGATACCTATTCACTGCAGTTCATTCCATTTATCCATCATTTAAACATATTTACAGCACAGTTGTGGCTGAACAATTCCAGACAGAATATTCAACCTTTAACAGCAGTTCAGAACTTCATGGTATTCAGCTTGTAATTTAATTGTGTTTCCATGTGCCTTCATAAATAATGTTTAAATGGGTAGAGGAAAGTGTCAGTGGCCATATACCATGCTCGTGCCTAACTATTCATTAATGTTCCTCCTCCTTCTGCTGCAAATCATATTCAACCTCAGAGCTAATAATTTAACAGAAGCCAATACATCAAAGCGTAACCTTCTTGGTTCTATGCCAGCTACACAAAGGTCATTCACAGGTCAAAGATTCAGCAGCTTCTCTGTCAATGGAGGTCACATGGACGTCACGTGAGATTGGACATACCATCTGTATGCGATGGGGAGGTCATTCTGCGTCCCTCCGAGTGATGAAACCTCCCGATCAGCCCCAGAAGTGCCTATTCCCCCTTCTCTTTGGAGCTTCCCTCCCCCTGCCCCTGCCCTGAGTAATGAAAACAATTAACATCTCTAATTACCATCCTAAATCAGCGCTCAACACGCTACCCGTTGATTTGATAGACTGCCTGAGTTACGAGCTGCTCCCAATCGAACAGCGTACGGCATAAAATACTTTACTGCATGGCGATTGAGCCTGCCAGCGCCTCACAGGGTAAATAAATCTCAGGAATATGGGCACAGAAAGCCCTGTCATCAACTCAAAAAGTTCCAAGGGGACGCTCGCATCTGGCAAACACCCACAGCTTCCATAGTGTCCAAGTGTTAAAGCTAATTGCCACGAGGTAATGGCCTAATCACTCAGTACAAATCCAGCCCATCAATGGCATTCATCATTGCTGCAAATTCTATTTGTAAATACCAGGTTTGCTTATGAATACAGGTATTTATCAGGTATCTCAGCGGAGCCGGGCTGATATGAGCGTCTTTGCATTCGGCACTGCAGGAGACTCGCAGCGGGGGGCAGAACGGTACACGCTGAGCCCAGAAAAACATGACTGACTAAAAACACCTGCCTGTCACGACGCTAAATCTGCAACTCTTTTGCCATCAGATTCAGCCAAACATGAAACGTTTCTCTGTATTATCATTACCTCTCATGGAGGGTGGTGCTCAGAGTTACAACCAAGAAAGCTAAGACGGAGCATCAATGTTTCACAAGTGCATCAGCCAGTGTTTTATTAAGCAGGTAACATGTAGAACAAGATAAAAAGGGGACATTTATTCCTCGTTGTGCAAAGGGATGAAGAGAAAGAGTCAGTGAGGGACAAAGATAGACAGAGAAAGGGCACAGGAGTGAGCAAGGGGTATGTTCTTCTCTCTTCAGCTTTTTTTTTTTTTTTTGTTCTAGTGTGTTGTGGGAGAGATGTAGCAGTGACAAGAGAAATGTTAACTGGCCTGTACTTTGGAATAACAATACCCAGCGCTGGCAGGCAGATAGCTGGTGACAAAGCTTCTCCTGACTGAGGCACGCAGGAGAGGGATAAAAAATGAGCCGGCGCCTGTCCTCCCGGCGTGACCCACCTCGGCTCTCACACACACACACAAGAGCTGAAAAAACAAATAACACAAATAGCAGCATGCCCCAGTGACTTTTCTCAGACAAAAGCACAAGGCATGAACACCTACGTGCTTAAAAAAAGCTAACACCTCCCAACGTGTGTTTCTTATCTCCTGCTTTTGTTGTCTCTGATCAAGATGCAAAACACGCTGAAAGGATTAAGCTGTTTGCCACTGAGGAAACATACACAATGTGGTATATACAGGTAAGTACTCTGTAAAAGCATGACCCGATCAATCGATCCCTGTCCTCACCTGATCAGCGGAAACATGCACACATACACACAGCCACAAAGACACAATCTCACACACACGCGCGGCGTAGCAAGCAAAGACAATAGCAATAGACAACGGGCATTAGGGATGTGCACTCATTTCAAAAAGAGCCGGACAGTCTCGCTGCGACTTCGACCGCAAGGAGGAAAATCATTAGATTACTGTAAAGAGCAATAGTGTGGTGTCCCCAACTCCTATAGGGATAAATAAGGCTGCAAAAGAAAAACATATTGACCAAGATATGCTTTCAAGGAAAATTCATATTGGCCTACTATAGGCCTGAATGCCACTTTCAATGACAATCAATATTGCATAAAAATGTCTAACAATAGTGAGGAGAGAGGTAACGGGGAAATACATCTATGTCTATGCCCATGCCGATAACAGCAGCAGAGTCTATACTGTGCTGACATGGTGGAATATACATGCGAAGGGGGGAAATCATCAAGCAATAAATCTTTTAAGTTGTTTGGTGTGTCCACTCTGTACTCTGCAGGTGAAGCAGGACTCCGCAATGAGATTCATGGACCAGTTGACCTGAGTTTTGTGATTTAAATGAGGAAGGTCCCTTCTGAATGATATTATAACGTGGGTGATAATGGCTGTGGTTCAGAATACTATATTAAACACTGAGGTCAAGGTTGTTCCATGAATATAAATATACTTAATATGACTGATTAATTGTGTGTTGTTGTCCCCCCACCACCACCTCCTCTCTGAGTTTTCTATTCTGGCAAACTCAGCATTGCTTGTGTATTGCAGGGTGGTGCTGCTTAGCTCTAGTCCTAGTTATTTGGTCTAATTTAACCATTGGGTGGTGTGTGACCATCTACCACAGTGGTTTATGCTTTATTGTTTGTATTTGCAAACAGTATGCTTCACTTTTACAAGAGAACGGACTTTGGGGATGAGGAACAATCGATGAGTTTGGCGAACATAACGCTATGTAATGCAAAATTGACTGGAGAGCAAGACAGAGCCACTACTGTCACTTTAAACTCTGATATACTAGCACGTTGGCTCCCACAGGGTGGATCCTCCAGTCCTGAACAGGTATATTTTTAATGTAATCTATAACACTAAATAATGTAGTTACAGTAGCTAATGACATGCACATTGCATTTGGAAATAATGATAGGTTACTACTGTAAGTCAAAAAAAAGGCTTCCAGTAATTTGAATTATACAACTAGAAGCTGATGTTACGAACTGTGGCACAGGAAGCAGGACTCAAATGCACGACTCACTACTCAGCAGTTTCAAAACTTAAACTCTTTACTGAAAAAACAAGAACAACAAAAGACGCTTTCAATCTAAGACAAAGTACAACTAAAACCGCTCACAAGGAGGATAATACAAAGTACAACAAAAAATCACTCTTGCAGAGGTAACTATACAAAGTACAAACTCAAAACGCTCCAGAAAGGAGGAACACCAAAGTACAACGAAAAACACAAAACCTGACAGTAGCTTGAGGCATGGGGGTACGCTGGCTCGCTTGGACCGACTGACATACAAACTGAACAAGACGAACTGGCACAGGACAAGGGGAGACGAGGACTCTATATACAAAAGGTGAGGGAGCACAGGTGAAACCAATCCGGGGCGGGGCAGACAATCAACACGGTGGGAAAACACAAGGGAAGGGAGTCAGGAACAGACACAAAAGGAAACTACACAATAAAACAGGAAGTGCCAAACAAGACTATGTGAATAACTTGACAACAAATAAACATGACACACTTAAACTTCTCAGCAGATCTGCCGCGACACCACAGCTGAAGGCAGACATGGAGATGGCTCTGCATTCAGCAGCATAACACAGAAGTCCTTATAAGTTCAATAAATGATCATAAAATTCAAAATGAAGAGGTACAAAATGCCCCTGACAATCCAACAGCTCTGTTTTTCACTTCACCTAGTTCACTTTAACTAACTAAGCACAGCCTATGGACAGCCTATGATTTGAAATTTGCCTATAATAGGTGGGAGTCTGTTGCTGGAAATCTTACAAGAATGCTTTGGATGAGTAAAATGGAGGGGCTTTTGATAGAAAAAAAATAAATAAAAAAAATAAAAAAGCCAAGTAAACAGCCTGAAGCAATAGAAAATGTTGGCTCCATAAAGCCAGAGGCAGGGAAAAAAGGCCAACCCCACACAAACCGCTCCATCAAGAAACAATATCATATAAAGACCATTTTATTGAGGGACGGACGATGGGAAAAGATAACAAAAAAACCACACAATCCCCTTTGATAAGATCTGTCATTAGTTTCCAGCTGCTGGAAATAAGTTGAAACAATCTTATTAGTGTTAGAAATTTGGTGTATCATGCATTCACAAAATAGCCTGTTAAAAGGGTCTACATTAAACTAACAATCAATGGGTGAAAAATGCGGTCTTACAAATAATTCTAGTCTTTCTAAAGTCAATTCATCCGTAGATTTTATGGACAGAAACTGCTATTTCAGGCTCATTTGTCCCCCTGCAAGAAATATGAAAGACCAGAGCTGCAAAAGCGATGGCTCTAACTGTCAACCCTTTCATCACCATCCCTCCCACAAGCCTCCAGAACAACAGCTGGATTGGAAATCATCCAGCAAATCAAACCAGCCCCTGTGTTTGTTTTTGATGGGACGCAGGTGCCGGGAACACAATCCGATCCCTGCCAGACTTGATATCTGTAATAGACTAAAACAATAGACGATCAGAGACAATGAAACAGCCGCATTATGTTTGTCCTTGTCACATCCCATCAGTCTGGATGGTGCTGACTAGAGAGGAGCCTCTTTTCATATGTGACGTTTGTCCACGGTTGCCATGCCAAGGTTGGCTGGCACATCATCAAAGCATGTGTGTACTCTCTCTATCAAGGTTTGAGTGGTACAGGCTTTTGAATGGTGATAACATTATTTTTGGCCCTAAGCTGATTATAGCTGGTATTTCATGTTGCACTGGTTTAATATCCTTAATGGGGATACCCTGAAAAACTAAGTATCCTTAGTGTTCTTAGAGATACTTAGGGG
The DNA here is from genome assembly GCA_005408345.1 of Macquaria australasica. Classification (NCBI taxonomy): domain Eukaryota; kingdom Metazoa; phylum Chordata; class Actinopteri; order Centrarchiformes; family Percichthyidae; genus Macquaria; species Macquaria australasica. The sequence continues at coordinate 883,670 of SEMN01000135.1, read as the reverse complement.
ATGTGTTGGTTTTGGGATATTTTATATTGTCTGAATATATTTTTTAAATGCCCTTTTTATGTGTCTGAGTTCTACCCGAAGGCATGATGAACAGTGAGCTTATGGTAGCCTTGCTCATTTAATGGATGTAAGTAAAATACCTCACCTGCCGCTTTCATTGTAGTGAACTTAAACATATTTCAATCTATAAGTTATAGAATACATACAAATTGCATCAAATCCATTCTAGCATAATTGGGTAAGAGTGATTGTCCCTTACCTGATATTTAGAGGTATTCTGTCCAAAATCTATCTTTTGAATTTAAACACTCTTCCCCTGTAGACGTGAAAATCATAGTTTCGCCAATATACACTAAAAACGCTACTTCTGGCGGAACTTTGAAGAGAATACAGCCAACAAAGAGGCTATATTTGGCAAATCTGACAGTTTGTAACATATTGAGCACTTGGATGGACAACAGAGAGGTGCCTTATGCTGCAGGAGTGGTTTTTAAAAGTACAAATGGATGTTTTGATACTTCTTTTTCTCCAGCAACTGACTGAATTCAACCTGACCACAAACCCAGATCTCTATGAGCAAAGAAACTACAAACTTCTTTACAACACCTTTCTATTTCAAAGACTGTTTGATACTCAAAAGGTAGATTTAGGTTGGACCTAATCTCTTTAACGAGAGCCCCATATTGGCCCCATATTGTTTATCAGGAGGCCCATGCAGCGGTCTTACCCTCAACTCCACACCTCGTCCAAAATTAGAGCGTGGAGTGGATTTCAAAATGGCTTGTCATGTCCGATGCGTGAGCGCTCAGTGAAAAGTTAAAAGCGGACTGGCACACACAAACACACAAATCCTCCTTACCCTTGTTTACTGTACAATCTGTGTGGTTGCTGAGCAACGAAAGAAACTTTCAAGTGTCGGCCTGCCTGGCCCCTTCACAATGGCCAAAGTTGCTGCAGATCATTAAGAGCGGATAATCACGAGTACAGACACACATGGACACACACACACTGTAGTTAGTGCTTTGTGTCCTGAGTCTCTGTAACCTTGGTGTGTGTTTTTAGTGTGCTCTCGCCTGTGTTGTTGCTACAAGGCTTGTTTTCTCTCAGTCCTTGGTGCTCTGGCAGTCCAATTGTCATAAAAGCCACAAGGACAAGAGTGCAAGACAGCTCAGATTGCATCCTTTCTATCACCGAGGTGTGGGGTAAAACGTACTTTGTGCAGCGAGATGTCCTAAACTTGAAATCCACCTTGAAATGTGCAAAGCTTTAAAGGAGAGCTGAGAAGAAAAAAAAAAGCCCTTGAACAGAGTCGATGCGGCACAAATCAAATCAACATTTCAAAAACTTCACTTAAATATTTGGAAATTCATTACTGGTCTTCCTGTGGCTTCATAAATTGGCTCCGGAGCAGAGGGTATAATCGTGTTACAATTAGTCTTGTGTAGAGGTGGGCCCAGCTGCTGCAATATGAACCTCGGTTTATGAGAGCAGCTGTGACCAGAATGGGGAGAGAATATTGAGAGACTCCCACCATGGCTTCACCTATTGGAGGAATGTCTACAGCCAAAGGGTTCAAGAACAAATAACCACTATAGCACCATCAATACCTGCCAAGTATTGATCTACCACCACCTCTGGCTCTCTTGGGTGGAATAAACAAGCAACCTCGGCTCCTTCTCTGCAAATTGCAGGTATTTTTTTCTAGTTATATCTGAATTTATTTTGGTGTAAAATGCAGCGGTCGTTACATTTCTTTTCCTGGATGAACAGCAGGACGGTTTTCAATACCCAAGAGACTTGGCGGCGGTATAAAAAGAGAAACAACAATATAAAGGACACATGAAACATACCTTGGCCTCTCCTCTCCCTCCCCCCTCACCCCTTCAGTTATTCAACAGCTGACAGGGTCCAGCAGGTGGCACATGGCGGTGCGGTTTGTGTGTATGCATGCGCGGTTAAAAATACCTTGACCCTGACACTAGCCCGAATGCTCCTCGCATAGCAGAGATAGCCCACCGGGTGCCCCAACTGCACCTCCTCCATTCCAGCAAATGCCTGGTTTATACACGACATTCATGCGTGTTTGGACTGGGTGGGAGGTTATTTCAAATTTTTGGATGGAAACCCTCCAAGCAGCCAACAGTCCAATTAACCTGCAGTCCAATCTATTCAATTCAAGTAGAATTAACAGGCATTTTCCGCGAAAAACTCAGGGCAGAGTTGCATTCACTGCTTGGAATGGAGGCCTTTTTGGTATGTAAGCCTGCTCGACGTCCTTTGCTCCCTTAAATTTCATTCCTTCACCTTTAATTTCCAAGTTGAAAAAGATTTACTCAACTTTACATCTTTCTTTTTTTTTATTTTTTAAACAGGCTACTACTCTTGATTCTTATTCTGAATCAAAGGCGAAAAGGGCGACACTAGAGGGAAGGCTTTGATAAGATTCAATCCCTGACTTGCATGTGATTAGAGAAGTGGGGGTACGAACTGTTACATGATCCCTGTGCATTATTGAGGCTCGCTTTCATTTAAACACGCAGCCACATTTTAACAGCGCAGACTGGAAAAAAAAAAAAGAGATTGACACCTACACAGCACAAGTTTTAAAAATGTTTTTATTAAAAGTGTAATCATCTGTGCCTTTTGGAATGAAGCCCTTTATCTGTAGCTGCATTATAAAGAGGCGCCCACTCTGGCAAAAGGAACAATACCACACATGTTAAATGAATTGTGTTATGTTTAAAGAGTTTAGGTATATGCAAAAAAAAACAACACCTTTTAAGACTGGATCCTACATACGCTGTAACAATATAAAAGAGTTTGGAATAAATACTTAAATGATTAACCATTTGAGGGTGATTTCCTGCGTCTAGATAGATGGGATATGTCCAAGTTCAACTTAAAGGCAAAGAAGCTTAGATCTTAATGTACAGTATCTACTGAATCTATAATTTGGGTACACAGTACAAGAATTGAGAGACAAAATCCCCCAATCAGGGCCAACTAGGTGTTGTTTCAGCCCGTTAAGTCCGAGCAGGTCAGAGGGGAAGTTTGAACCGTTCTTTGAATCATCACAGACATCAAGAGCTTTTCAAATGCTTCATTGTGTCAGCAATAAGATATGTGAGGACCAGTGAGGAGAGTGGTTAGAAGCTACAGCCAAAGAGGGCTTGAGATGAAACAGAGGAGGCTGAATCCACACACAACACGAAACAACCTCGACTTGGTTCAATAACTGACCTTTTAGACAGTTCTCTACTTCAAATTTGGCATCCAGCCCTCTTCTTTTTCAGATTTTTTTTTTTTTTTTTAGACACAGGTATGCTCCCAAGACATTTGTTTGAGAGAGAAAAATCCTCACATTGAAATCAAAACAGCTAATGTTTAAAAAGTACAGGAGGGAACATTTTATTTGATTCAAATTATGCAGAGCTCTTAGGTTGTTTTTTTTTAGCAGGTTGGAGGTTGCACACGGGATTAGCCAAACCAAACTGACGTCCAAATTACAGTTCAACATTTTGGGAATATGCTTTTTACTTTCTTGCTGAGAGTTTGATGAGAAGGTCGATACCACTCTCATGTCTATGCAGTAAATATAAGGCTGCAGCAGGGGGGAAAAGCTAGCCTGGCTTTGTGCTAAGCTAGCAAAATCTTCTATCTTGTTTGTTTAATCGATACAAAAACTGAAATGTAAAAACAGCAAGTTGCGTTTTTACTGGTGGTTATGTGCTGAGTAATTTCTTGACCTTTGGACAGAGCCAGGCTATCTGTTTCCCCCTATTTCCAGTCTCTACGCTAAGCTAAGCTAAGCTATGCTAAGCTATGCTAATTGACAGCTTGGTGCTATCGATCATTTCATCTAACTCTTGGCAAGAAAGCGAATAAACGTAATTCCCAAAATGTCAAACTATTCCTTTCAGAAACTCAAAAGTTTGAGGAGCCCTTTATTTGGAGTTTCACCAACTTGCAGTTTTCTGGAAAATGACAGTAGCATGGAAGCAAGTGAAGCTTAACCACTGTAGTTTCTATGATATGGAGGCCCGCTGCAGCCACATAAAATCACTATGTTACTGCTGCAGCTGAGGCACTTTGCAGTGACAGTGAGTGGTGTTCTATAAGCACTTAGCAAGGCAGGTCCTAGACATCTACCTCCTCCAGAAACAATAGAGGTTTGCGGGGAAGAGACAGCAAGACGGGCGGCCGATGTCTATTTCAATGTGTGGTGATAAACAGGCTGACAGCGTTGTCTGCCGTAGCGCCCTTGTTGCCTTCCTCTTCCCTGTTCCTTCTCCCTATCTCATCTTCTCCACTCCGGCGAGGTGACGGGTCTGCAGCTGTGACACATGTGGAGTGTATCTGTCACAGGACAAAAAGGCAATAGGTCCAGCCATCCGCCTGAATATGGAGGCACTTTTCGTCTCCTTTGTCACCGGTACAAGGAGGTTCGTGATCAGGGAAGCTGTCCCCCTCCTCCGCACACATGACATAACAAATATTCCCTTGCACTTTCTTTGCTGCTATTTTTTTTTTTTTTCTGAGCAGAGTCGTGAGGAGAAAGAGGCTTAGTAGGGAGAGTGGGAACAGAAAAGAATGTCTTAAAAGTAATGTTACCATCAAAGAGTATACATTTGTATTCCTGAGAGGAGAATTTAGACGTCAATACCAACTTTAATATTGGAAAATTCAATATAACCAGACAAATAAAAAGCATGTCTGGGACATGAGAGGATAAAGCGACCTCCACCCTTTAATAACACCACTGATGCACAAAATACATGTGTTTTGTGCAGCTGTGTAATAACTTCGTCCTTGTATGTATGGATGTTGCATGGACAGCACTACCAGAGCATTCCAATAATACTGAGGACAAAAAAATTAAATTAAATAAAATAAGAAAATAAATGGAAAAGGGGACAGTTACTGAGAAAATGTGAGAGCAGGTGCAAGGCTGCCCACCTCTTCTGCTCCGGGAAAACATGACACCTTCCTGACCTCCGTCTGAGACGGAGTGGGGGGGGGGGGGCTGTTGGTGGAGGTGGGTGTGGTGGTGGCAGTGGCGGTGGCGGTGACTCACTCACAAGGAAAACATAATTTTTATTTAAAATATTTTCACAGAAGCTGGCCGGGGCTGGCGTGAGGATTTATTTTCTTGATTTTATCTCTATGTTATTGTTGAAGAAATGTTTGAGTGTCCCTTGAGTCACAAGGGACGGGACAGCTAATGCAAAACAGAGAACGTTAATAAAGTAATTTATTTCAATAAATGCCCATTTTGCCAAAATTCAAGACGGCTGACATGGAGCTCCCAGATAAACGCTCCTAAAGCCTTCGTTTCAGATGTGTGACTAGGCCTGACGCTGCAGCTCGGCCATAGATAAAGATAGGCGCCACATCAGCTCACATCACATCGAATCGCATCGTGTAGAGACCCTGCCGCATCCAGCCAGATCCCCCAGGAGCACCAGGGGGGAAAAGGGAAGAGGTATCAAAGGCTCGGCCGAGGACGGAGGGGCGATGGAAGATACGAATCAAACGCGCTCCCACTGAGTGGAGGAGGACAGGAGGGGGGAGGGGAGAGTTTGTGTGACCAGCTTTCTGCCTGTTCGGTGCCAAGTTAGTCTCGTCTCTCTTTATCTCAGTTTCCCTCCCTCTCTATTTGAAGCCACAGTAAACACAGGTGTTTTTGCCTTTACTCCAGGGGCCCCCCTGCTCTTGGCGGGATACTGAAACGACTCCTGCAAAGATCTCATTTTTGTTTTACTGCCGCTGTCTTTGCTCACCACTTGTCTGTGTAGGGACATTTTGGGACTATATTAGCCCCCCCCCACCCCCCCCACACACACACACACACACCCACACACACCCACACACCCACACACCCACACACACACAAGCAGTTCTACAGTTTGAGTGACTTACTTTTTACTGTCCAGCTGTCACAATCTAGGGGGAGAGAGGCTTGTGGTTGCCTTCAGCTGTTAACATAATACTCACAACAAAGACCAGTGGTAAGCGATTGAGGTTATTTGCCCTGGCTTTCGCCTCCCAGGAGACATACAGGTTGCCCTAACCATCTGATTGGTGGAGCTTTTAAAAATCATTTTATTTGGTATCTGGCCGAAAGTTAAATGAGAAGATCGACGGTACTTGCATACGTGTCCATTGTATACGAAGCTATATGAAGCTAGAAAAAATGAAGATTTTGTAATAATGTGTGATTATGATATACTTCCAAAACATACATATAGCTAAGGCAGTGAGGGACAGTGCTTGTGCTTGCTTGAAAATTGATTTTTGGTGACTGAAACTATAGTTCAGGCTCTAAACATCTTCCCATACTACATTTTTTGCAAGTAATTATATGCATATCAATTTCCCCTCTGGTTGAGTAACCCCAGCCTTTACTGTTTCTCTTCCACTTCTTAAAGAAAACCTACCCCCTGTTTTTTACTGTATATGCTTGCAAATGCTACTGTATATGCCTGCCTAAGTTGTGCCAAGTTGGGAAAGGGGTTATCCAAGGGCTCCGACTGCGTGTGTGCATGTTCAGGTGCCAGCACTGAGGCTTGGCACAAAGCAGGTAGTGCCACCAAGAGGGTCAGGTGCACTGGGGTATTGTCCATCTGGCCATAGTGGGCAGGACAGGTGCTACCTGTCAGCAGTTAGAGAGAGAAAGAGAGGCACTCACAACAGCTATTGTTCAGAGTCGGAGTTCAGCGATGTGATGTATAATTAAGAGGCAACAATCAGGCTGAATTCCTCAGAAGGCAAAATAATGAAAAGGTGTGTAGTCTGTCACATGTGCTCATGTTTATTATCCTCTCTCTCACCCATGAAAGCTCTCTCTCACACATACAGGCACACACAAGTAAATAAACACAAGCTGCCACGCTTATCTGCCCAAATACATCCAATACAGATGTGCACACACACACACAAACATCACCTCATTACCTTGTCAGTGTCAGCAAGGCAGATTTTCTCCATTATCTGTAGATATGAGGGGGACAGGCAGTCGGTGAGAGTCGTTAGCCAAAGCTTGGTGAGCTTATGGCAAAACTACCTGGTGTGGAACAGCAGAGCTCAACAAAACTGGACACTAAATTGCCAATCAGCAGAAAAAAAACCCTGCTCCTTCTGGCTCGCACACACCTGTACGCTGACTTTCTCAACCTTTGCCCTGTCTGTCTGTCAATTTGTGCAGCACCTCTCCATTAGGTGGGCGCTGACGTGGCAACTCCTGGCCTGAAAACATTGTTGATGCTCATCATTGCTGCTAACAGATTTCATGCTGGACCACTCTTAACCTGGAGAGCCACTTTGCCAGAGTTATTTTCTCACTCCATTACGTTGTAGATAGAAAACAACAGTGTGTAGCGAGTCTACTTTACACAATGCTGCGCTGCTACAAGTGAGTTGGCAGCAGTCATGCATTGCTGTGACTGCTTGTCTTTCCAGGCTATTTCCAGAAGTACTTTAAAATGCGGTCCAGTCAACGTGAATGGTGCCATGAATACATTTCGAGGGCCGTGCTGCCAGGTGCTTTGCAAGAAGGTGTCGTCCCTGACTCGTGTGGCGGTGGCGCTCGCTCTCAATCTATCTTTCAGGGGACTGAAACAGACACAGTGCTATCAGTGTGTATCATTTCTGCTCCACATCCATCAGCGAGCTGCTGTTCGCTAACCGCCAGCGAGCGCCCTGTGAGAGCACGCAGCACTTCCCCTTCCACTTGTGTGCGGCAGGCAGCGGCAGCACGGCAATTTGCCTCTGATTGTTTCCCATTTTCCCTCAGCGAGTTGAAGCTCGGACGCAGACGGAGACCAGGAAAGAGGGGGGTGGGTGCGGGGAGAGAAACCAGGATGGTTAAATGGAATACATACACAAATATTCACATATAAACCAAGGCTGTGTTGCCCTCACATACACACAGAGGTAGAGGCAATGTGCCATGAGGCCATTTTTCATTGTTATTATGACCGGGCCCAGAGAGCTGAACACTAACACCGCTGACCTCTACAGCGGGTCAACATTACAGAGGGAACAAGTGTTTGTGTGTGCATGTGTGTGCTAGAGCTTGATCTTGCTGTTTGGGAGCACCGGCCGCTACTGCGCACGTGCCTCGCCGTTCATGCAATAACTCATCTGTCCGCCCCGGAGAGCAGAGCAGCCACGCTATTTCTGCTCACAGTCATTACCATCAGCGTCAGCATTACCTCCTCCATGACTGCCCCCTTCAACTACACACCACCCAAGAATCTCTCACACACACACCCACACACACACACACACGGCTTGTTGTTCTGCAGGTCAGAGCCGAGTCCCAGAAGCGTGGACTCATAGGCAGGCAGTGTGAATAACAGGAATTGCAGGGAATACTAAGTCCAAAAAGGGCCAGTGTTATGCTGCACTCTCACACTATAGATAGAACATGGCAGGGGTCTTAACTCTGCTGTTTCACATACTCCACTAACGAGAGTTGACCTGCCAGGAAGCGGCGGCAAAAACTCAAATAAAGCAGCTTTTCCAATTACACATGAATAATTTTGTTCTGAAATTAGACGTAAATGACACTCCCTCTTTAAAAAATGACTGATAGCACAAAATTAATACAAATTGAGAATCCTAGGCAAATTAAGTTTCTTGGGATCCTCTGCCTGACAAAATGATAACTCTTATAAAGAGTAGTTCCTCTATGTTTTAACAATACTGAATAATGAATTCAATGAATTGAATAATTGAACTACAGGTAATGATTTTTTTCCCCATCCACAATGATTATGTAGTGACCATTTTCACGTATATTCAATAGTAAGGAAGATAATGCTCTGCTCATGCTGCTATGCAGGCAGCGCGACTGTTCACAGGCTTTTTACAAGACTAATCCACTTATTATTTCATAATAGGAGCAGTAATTTCTTATCAGAGGATTAACTTGAAGCACCTAACTCTATGCATGTATCAAATGGGAGCAACGGTTGGTTCACTATCAAGGCTTTGGATGGAGTGTTCACAATGTGGGCTAAATATAAGCCAGTGCCCAGTCCAGCCGTGACCTCTAGTGACCCCTATCACTGCAATAAAAGCCGTGGAATGAATTGTTAGCATGTTTGCTAAATTAAACGGGAACCTTTTTTTTAGGTCCTTTCCATTGTGGTCCAGGAGTGGGCTTTGTTGTCTGTTGTTGCTGATAAACACCAACATTAGATGCCAGGAGTTTTAAATGATGCCATATGGGAGGATATCTCTGAGTCTGTGTGAAAGTGTGTGTGTGTGTGTGTGTGTGTGTGTGTGTGTGTGTGTGTCCACAGTCGCAGCAGCCAGCCCAGCAAGACTCTTTCAAGTCGACAGCCAAATAAAGTTAAATGCAGTTAGATAGTGAGAGAGGCACACCGCCAGGGGTCACACCACTTTGGATGATAATCTGTCTCCCTTTTTCCCCCCAGTTTTCAACCAACCACCTTAAATGGAGACAACTCATGTACAAGTTATTTATATCAGGACTGTCTGCAGACACGGTGAAAAAAAAAAAATCTTGGTTTGACCAGATTAGTGACATCTGAGAACAGACTGGACCTCACTTTTCCCTTTAGACTTGCCCTGCTGGGTTTGACCATAATAAAGACAAATGTCTGCTAATGTTATTACAGTAGAGCTCACTATTCCAGCATAAATAAGCCACAAAAAGGAGGGCAAAAACCCAATTTCCTGTTAAGTGGTCTGCAATCATCTTATATGAAGTGATTTTAAGGAGATACAAGAGCAATTAGTGGAAAAAACCTCGATAATAGACAAACAAGCTGATGCCTGTGATTGTCTGTGTATTCCACGGAGAGTCCGCAAAGCACCATTACACAATGCTCTAAAGATGATAAGTGCTTTAAGATAAAGTAAAAGAACAAGTGAAATGTACATATTGAACCCAGGGGAACCTTCGAAGCAACAGTTGCGATCCCTATGGTGTGTAGTGTGATAAGGGTAATCTGGGTAGATACTTTGCTGTTCTTTTATCTGAATGTTACACAGTAGTAGTTGCTGTATCTGAGTATTGTTTTTTTTTTTTTTTGCTTAGTCACACTTGTTCTTGCACAGGTGCACTGAAATGCAGACAAGCTGGAGAGAGGACATGGCACGATACCAAGAGTCAAATGATGCTAATGGACTGCACACCCTTTGATGTATTGACTTTAGTTGGAACATCAGGGTGGGGAATTAGCTTTTTAAAATGTGAACAGCTACCAGCCAGACAGATGAAGGTTCAAATTCACCAGCCACTCCATAGTAAGTCATTATTTTGTGTAACCAGCCACTTTCATATTTTACCAGCATTTGGCTGGTGGCTGCGTGGTGCTAATTTCCCTGCTTGGAACCATATTTTACCTCACAGTGCACACAGTACAGTTGTGGAGTGCAACAGCAGTAGAGTGTGCACCCTACACTGCCAACGGGAGGATCGCTGGTGAGGAAAATAGAGGAGATGATTAGGTAAATATTGGACTTTTGGGCCCACAGTGCAATCGTTTAGCTAGAAAACACTTGAAATATGCTGCGCAGGCTGTTTGGATAAATGAGATGGACATTGCAAATGTTCACATTGGAGAAGCTGGGACCAGAGAAGGTTTGGTGTTTTTGACTAAAACTATTAACAAAGTAGCTGATTTTAAGCAAAATTTGCTGGTTCCATCTTCCTCAAATGTGAGGATTTGATCTTTTCCTTTGTCATACATGATAGTAAACTGAATATCTTTATTGAATATCTGGATTTGGACTTTTGGTTGGAGCAATACAAGACATTAGAAGGCGTCACCTATGGTCTATGGGTTTAACTCAATTACAATCAGCTATAGTTACTTCCTACATTTCAGATTAAGATTCTACATGCAGAATCTGTGATCAGTTCATAAAATAGTATATAAAGTAGTTAAATAATCCAATATTTTATCACTCACACGGGCCATTCTGCAGAATGACTGTTTTTGCTTTTGATACTTTTAAGTACATTTTGTGGCAAATACTTCTGTACTTTGTAATGCAAGACTTGTAATGGAGTATTTCTACAGTGTGGTATTGCTACTTTTACTCAGGTAAACACTCAGAATACTTCTTCCACCACAGAAAGAGTTGCCTACTGTAGATACTTGAGAAAGTCTTCGTCACCTGAGATAAACACAGGCCAAAAATCCTAAAACAATGAAAAGCAGAGAAAGCTCCCCTCAAATATATTAAGCAGAGAGCGTAATCCATCCAGTCCAGCAGTGGCTACAGACCACACTGGAGCTCATAAAAATCAGATAATTGAAAAGCCACAGCCTCACCTAATTTCTTAGCCCCACTCCTTTCAACCCCTGCCAAGTGTAACTGCAAGCGAGCAAATAAAAATCTCAGACAGCTATTAATAATTTATTTGCCCCGATATCGACTCTTATTCCATTGTGTTTTTTCACCGCTCATTAGAAGCTGGCCGGCTTGGCACAGTAATTGGTCAATAGGGGTGATAGATGACCGCCACGCATGAGCTCCTGAAATCCTTGTTTGTGAGAGAGAGTTTGTTCCTTCTGCAATTTCTTTTTACCTCATTTATTATGCAAGATGTCTTTTGGGAATTTGGGGGAACACCATTCCCTCCTGGAGCATCAGGAATTATATTTACTGAGTCAGGGGTTGGCTTCATGAGAGCTACAATTGGTCCATATTTTTATGATGCCACTGGTATATCTACTCTTTATATGATATGAGAGATATGGAAGTGTGATTGTCTCCTTGGGGTGAGTATTTTATTCTACAGGGTGATTCTAATTCAAAGACCTGTCTCTCTTTGCATTATCCAGGTCCCACGTCTATCCAGGGTCGATGATATTGTACAAAATAATAATAAAAATGTTGTCAGCACCGCCGCAACAGAAATCAATGAGGAAACCTTGAACAGCACCATGTTTCCTCGAGCACACCTGAGTCCGACAGGAATTACAAGCAGCTACAAATAGAGCGAGCGGGGAAGGGAGTATGTGTCATATATCATAAGAGGGAGACGAAAGCAAACTATTCCACATATGGCTGAATAATGAGTACTTGCAGACAAAACATTCGTGGATACCCATGGCGACCAGATACCTCTGAAAACAGCAGGGAAAGAACCACATGCACACGAGTAAGTGCAAACACGCGCACACACCTACACACACACACCAGGAGACGACGCAGACAAGTACTTACTGTTCTGTTCAATCTATAAATTCCTCCCACTGAGCTGTGAGTGCTCCTTCCTCAATGCTCTTCCCTGTCATCCATCATGTCTCCACCCCCTTTTGTCCCTCACCTCTTGTCCTCTAACATGAACCCACGGGAGCCTGTACAGTGTGTGTGTGTGTTTGAGTGCGGTGACTTGTGACGGTTGGAGTCCTAACCTGGTCACCATCCTACTGGCGTTACAGGCCTACTGCACACACACACACACACACACACACACACACACACACACACACACACACACACACTTCTCACTGTCCAAACTCAATTAGCTCAAGCCTGAATGTGTCTCCCCTTAAAAAAAAACCTTCGGAGCTGTCGGCACATAAATTGTCTTCACTACACACACACGTATGCATGCACAAACACACTCACAAAAAAACACAGCCCCAGGTCAGAGCCACATGCCCAGCGGGGGCTGCCAGGGGGCAGGCTTTTGTCGGGAAGGAGGGCCCCCGAGGTGGACAAAGAGCAAGCCAAACCCACGGAGGGCTCTGACCATCCGTCTTCTTAATGGCCCTGTCACAATTCATAATAGATTTTAATTCAGCTATGTGCCACGAAAGGAGAAAACGAGGCTTTTATGATGCGACGACGGCCCGAACAGCAGGATGTGGCCGGAGTCCAAAAAACGGTGGCTCAGATGAGAGGCGGGAGGGAAGTTGTTCACATGAGCCAGTGACCCACCAACAGGCAGCTTTGTGGTTATCAGAGGTTGGGCCAATTTCAAATTGTAACCAATAAATAAGTCTAATTTTGCCACAGAAAAGCTTTCACATCTCAGCTGGAATAAAAGCTTATTGCATTGATTTTGTGGCGCAGTCTGGTACCGGGCCTTAGAACATTTGTTGTCTGGCCGAGACTAAACTTAAGGTTATGTCAAAAAAATGCTGAAGCTATATGTGTGGTGATTACCTTAAACATGGCACTGTCTGTCTGTTCTGCGTCTTTCCTCTTTACTCCAGATCATGCCAACAACAACAGGACACTGATTTGGAACTAAACTTAGTCTTCAGTCCAACATTATCCACTTAAAGTAGCAACTAGATCTGCCTGTTTTCATTAAGGTCCCAGCTTCTCATATGTGAAGATTTACTGATTTTCTCATCTTTTAATGACATGCAATACCTTTGACTGTTGGTTGGACAAACAAGTAATTTGAAGATGTCTCCTTGGTATCTATGAAACTGTGACAGGCATTTTTCTAGTCTGATAATAATAATAATAATAATAATAATAATAATAATAATAATAATCAGATTTTCTCCTCATTCATCAGTCTGGCATTGTGTTCACATTAGTCGATGTTTGTTTCTGTTTGTGAGGACAGGTTATTCTGCCCTAACCAATCAGTGGTGGGTGACATATCCATCCAATCAACATAATTTTCAATTGACATAGATCTGCAGTAGCAGTTGCTAGAAGCAGTTAAGTTTGTCAAATCTATCAAAGAAACATGGCATGCCACCATTTTTGTTGCCATTTTTCTGTCGCCATTAACCAGGCAACGATTACTCACTCTTTTCTCAAATTTTCTAGACCAAATGATTAATCAGTTTAATAGCAAAGGTTATCCATAGTGACAAAGTGCCCACTGGGTATCAGGGCATGAGTCAGGTAATGAGTCTTCCACAAAACAGAGGACGCCAAACAAAGGCCAAGAGTTGAGCTGGTAAACACTCCAGGTTTTCCTGCATGCACTAAAGCTGCCATCCCACTCAAATTCTCAAGATCAATGTGGTCCGAGAAGGAGGAGGAGTAAATACTGGAAACAAGAAGAACAATAGCAGAACATGTTGGGGGTTTTTGTTGTTTTTTTGTTGTTGTGGGATCTTCTAAATTTGTGTGGAACTGCACCCGTGGGGCTGAAATGGATCAAAATCCACATGAAGAAAGCAAATTTAGCAACACAATACACCCACAACATTGCAGTAAAATAGTTGTTATCAAACCACCAACTGTATCTAAAAAGAATTAGTGAGAAAGTGGTATGAATTGTTTAAAATGTTACATATCCCTAGGAGAAAAGGGTTTTATGTCACTTTTTCGGAGTGGACATTTTCTCAACTTTCCTAACCTTTCTCCAAAAAGTCAGAGTTTAGACTCTCTGCAGCTGAGTACACCGGCTGGTTGCTTCTCTGGCTTTTTTACTCTTGGCTGTCTAAGTTGCTGACTCACCTCTGCCTCCAGGCTTTGTACCAGCCAGCCAGCCAGCCAGCCCGGCCGGCTGACCAGCCAGCTCTGTTGACAAATTGATATCTGATCTGTGCTGCAATTGGCGGGGGCGCAGACTATTCCAGTGTTTCGGCTGTCCACAGCCAACTCCAAACAGCTGAGGGATTAGCTACGGGCTCTCTGAGGCTGAACTCGTATTGTTCATTGATGGGGTGGGGTGAGGCGAGCAGTGAACACTATGCACCAAATCAGACTAATGGGAGAAAAATCTGAAGTGTGTATTGGGGAAAAGAGGTATTAGTGTGTTTTTGGCAGAGGGGAGTGATTATCCGTGTGTGTGTGTGTGTGTGTGTGTGTGTGTGTGTGTGTGTGTGTGTGTGTGCTGAAAAATATGCATGTGACATGTCTGCTGTAAATGGGTATGGGTGTAAGACTGCAGCAGTATGTGTGTGTCCACAGGGCAGCCAGCTGGGTAGTGGAATGCAATGGATGTGGCAGTGCGGCTATTCTGGGTGTGTGTGTGTGTGTGTGTCATCAGCATAGCACAGGGGGTTCAGCTATTTCAAGGGGAGTCCAGATTCCTGGCATTAGTGTCTGTGTGTATGTGTGTGCGAGAATTGTTTCCATGTGTATTGGGTGAGGGTTAAGGGCACTGAGTCACATAAAACCTAAACAGAAGCTACACTGCAAAATGACAACGTAAATTACAATCTTAACACCCAGTTTCTTTCATTTTATCCAGAACTTTCAACATCTACTGGATGGATTGGCACAAACGTCTGTGCAAGGCATTCATGGTTCCCACATGACTTATCCTAATAACTTTGGTGATCGCCTGACTATTCCACCATGAGGCTCACGTTTGTGGTTTTAATTTAATGTCTCGACAAATATTGTATGGATTGCCATGGAATTTGGATCAGCCAAATGTGTGCTAGTGCTAATTAACAAATGACAGCATGCTAACATGTTAAGATGTTGAACATGGTAAACATTACCCTCCAAACATCAGCATGTAGGCATCGTCATTGTGAGCATGTTAGCATGCATTAGCATTTAGCTCACAAGCACCTTTGTAAGTACAACCTCATAGAGCTGCTATGGCTGTTTTGTCTTGTTATTATTTTTCAAATGATTAGTTTTATCTATTTATTTGTTGGTCATTATCTCACTGCACTGGCAAATAATGAAGGGATTTTTCAATAAATGTGTGATCTTTACACTTATTTCAAGAAAAGGTTACTGAGTCAGATGCAGAAAATTACCTAAATACCTAAATATTGACTTGGACAGGGTTAAGATGCATATTAAATCCCTTGCCACAACTGCCATTTTTTTGCAGTGTACGGTTCAGGATGATCTTTCCAGTGCATTACCCTCCTACCTATTCCCAAAAATATCAGTAATCCTGTTGTTGTCTCACACAAACATACACTCTCCATCACTGCAGTAACCACCACAAAACATTCCTGTATAGACGGTCATGGTACCCCCCCGACTCACGTGTTCCGTAAACCACGCTGCCCTATTTTCAACCACAATCTTTCCCATCACCAGGCAGCACCTCCCCACACTGGTCTTATCTGTCAGAATGAAATCTGATACACACTCCTGAGTGGTATGTCATCTCATCTCGATCCAGCCAGCCATTCTCCAGGAAGGACCCCAAGTCTTCGCTCTCCGTCTGTGTCTGCGGCGGCAGGCACACTCCACCACTCTGAGAGCCTGATTTTGTGAGAGAAATTGGATTTTAAAAAAGTAACAAACCTGAAATGTATCCGTCAGTACTTCAAAAGCGCACGAGTCACTCCTTAAAGAAGTGTTTTGCGAGCAAAGATCCTAAGATGACTCACAACATCAAGATTTCTTCTTCCTTTCATGCCAGCAATCATTTTGTAAGAACAGGTGTCCACTGTGTTCAAATGCTCCTTATTTAGAAAGAAACTCATTAAAAATACATCAAGACTCGGCTTTACAAGGCATTGCACCTGTTTGAACAATGTTTGGCAATTCAGGACAAAATTTAAAATCTGCACCAGGCATCAAAACAGGACATATATTTTTAAAAGCACAAGTAT
>SEMN01000135.1:0-266994 GCA_005408345.1 Macquaria australasica | reverse complement strand
CTCTGAGTTTGACAGAGGGGGAGAGAGGGAGAGAGAAGGAGAGAGAGAGAGAGAGAGAGAGAGAGAGAGAGAGAGGGTCCCTAGCCAGTAATGTTCCCTCAGGGCGGACAGACGAAGGGATGGAAGGAGGGAGGTGAAGGGAGAGAAGGAGGCAAGCAGGACAGGGGACAAAGTACAGGAAGAAAATGTATATCTACCTTTGCAAACACACCATCGCTTTATCGCATAAAGGACGTACACGTACTTTCACTGAATCAGCATCTTCTACTGATTACAATTATACATTATAGGGCTGCGAATTAGCCCTTAACTACAAATCTTGACCATTTTCAACACATTATCATACTTTTTATTTTTATTTTTTTACTGAGGCAGCCATTAGTTTCCATTAATCTCACGTGGAAAGCCATGAAAAGTAGAGGTCCTCATGAGTCTGCGTCCTGGTAGGGTCTCAGGTCTGTGTGTCAATACGTCTAATACTCGTACGGGTCTAGCCGAATGTGTCGTGTGCAAACCATCACAGGAGAAAAATGTTAATCAGTAGTGCTGATCTGGTGCATGCTGGGGTTGGTATTCTCTCTCTATGTGGATCTGTTCAGGTCAACCACATTTTGAATCAGGTCTGATTGTCCTCGGGTCTATGTCGGACCGGGTCCGACAAACCTTGAGTCTTTTTTGGATTGAATGGACGCTGAGGTTTTTCATGGAGCGGTACAAA
The DNA here is from genome assembly GCA_005408345.1 of Macquaria australasica. Classification (NCBI taxonomy): domain Eukaryota; kingdom Metazoa; phylum Chordata; class Actinopteri; order Centrarchiformes; family Percichthyidae; genus Macquaria; species Macquaria australasica. Next base: position 266,276 of record SEMN01000135.1, on the reverse strand, counting down.
ATTTTGGACCTTTGAAGACCGCCACTTGAAGGTAGAGCTACTAGTTGATTAATCCATTAGTCAACTGACATAAAATGAATTGCCAACTGGTTTAAGAATCATTAGTTATTTTTCAAGTGAAAATACCAAATATTCTCTTGTTACAGCTTCTTAATTGTGAGATTTTTCTGCTATGTTGTAGGATATTGATAATCTTTGGGGTTTGGACAAAACAGTCTATTTGAAGACATCAGTTTGGGCTTCAGGAAGTTGTAACTCACTATTTTCTGACATTTAATTTGTTATCTATTTAAACAATTCACTGAGAAAATAATTGGCAGATTAATTAATGTTGAAAAAAATAATTTGTTGTCGCCTAGTAGTTTAATCAAATGCACCACCAAGGTAGAGTTTACAAAATGCAAATGCACTACTACAATATTCAAACTATGACAAAAAATACAGGCAACTAATTGTTCACTGTAATAATTTGCCTATCTCAGTTTCTGGTTTCAAGTGTCTTCAACTTGATTTTCATATTGCACTGAAATGAACTGAAACTAATGGATGCGGGAAGGGTTGGATATCAATCTCAAAACTTAAGCTTGGCACTAATTTGAAGTATAATTGATATGTGGTTGAAAGCCTAATATATGCAAAGCCACAGTCATGGTTCTCACTCCTGACCCCTGCATGAACCTCATCCTAGAGGCCCCAGGAGTAACCCCACTGACACACACACGCAAATGATTTGCGTGTGTGTGTCTGTTTCCTGTACAGGTTCTTTACATACACACCTGTGAAAAGCTACCTGACTCTTGTTATGCAAAGCATTTGCTGTTTATTGCTCCAAAACAGAATACTTGGATACCTTAAAGTCTGTGCATGTGTATGTGTGTGTGTGTGTGTCTACATATTGTACTCTTTATGCATTTAAGTTCCAACTAAGCATCAACATTTCTCTCCCTAAGCAAAAAAACAAGAGTGTGTGTGTGACAGCGGTGAGGTGTGTGCTAATGGACATCTAAATGCTGCTGATGTTACGTTGAATAGTTTAAGGGCCCTCAGGTCCCCTTAGACCAATATTGGGAGAGAAAAAGTGAAGGAGAGAATGTGACTTCTGCAAATCGCTTTGACAAGGACACCCGCGCCTCGAGCGGCGTCCTCTTTCGCCTCATCGAACACACACACACACAAACACACACACACATTCTGCGACATCCACACCTCAGCAGAATCGTGAGGTGACTGTTGCGCTCTGAACAGCTGACTTGGTAGAGGACGTTTGTGTGTGTGTGTGTGTGTGTGTGTGTGTGTGTGCTGAATCCAGTTTTAAAAGTGAGCTGAGAAACAGTTTGTTAATGTCTTCATTTTTTTAAATAATGTGCACTGGATAAAGGAAACTTGTTACAGCTGAAATATTTTGGGGGGGAAAAAATCCAAATCAATCACATATTGAGTAAACTGAAGGCAAACTAACCCTTTATCCCAAATTCCAGCAAATTAGATAGTGAATGAAACATTTTCAGGTAATAAAAAAAGGCCTTGTATCGAGAAAAATTCAGTTTTTCACATATTCCAAAAAGTTTTGAAAGGGTTTGAGGTAATTTATGGAAGCATATCATCCTTCAGTTAAAGTTAAAACATGAAACTTTTCATAACACAACAAACTTTATAATGAAAAGAATATCTGCTCTCAGTCTCATAGTCTTATATTAACCAAACTCAAGGGCCTAACATCGCTTGCACGCATTCGTAAGCCCCCCTCCGGCTCATCTTACCTCAAAGTCGTTGGCCTTGTTGTAGTGCATGTTGAGCGCCCTGAAGAGCTCGGCATCGCGGCCCACCGTCAGCTCCTCGGCAGCGGTCACACCCTCGTTGATGGACTGCCGGGCGAACTTCTCCATCTGGATGTAGTAGAACTCCCTGAAGTTGCTGAACCACTTGATCAGCTGGGAGGTGATGCAGCGGTTGAACTGTAGCAGGAGCCAGGGAATGAAAAGAAAATTGAATTACGTTTCATTAGATGAATAAATTCTGCACAAAATTTCATTAAATAAAAAAATTAAAAAAACTATCAGAATTTATTTTACAGTTAAATGATTGCATTTCTAAAGCAGTCATGCATACACTTCTTCTTAGAGTAGGGATTTTCTACATTTTGCAGGTGTGGACTACAATAGTTTATTGAATAATAAGACTTGGAAGAGGTCCCTGTGCTTTTTCCTGGCTCCAAACCCTGATGTTTAGTGTTGAAACATTTAATGTTGTACTACACTATCATATTATATATTTGGCCTGTTATCTGTGAGATAGTAACAAATAGCTGTTTTGGAAATGTAAAGGATTGTAACAGATTTTAAACATATCTTGAAAGGTTCTAACAGATTTGAGTTTCATGGTGAGACTGTATGCATGTTGCTTCCTCTTTGATGGTGATTTATAATAGCACAGCCTGATGTTTGCTTTGGTACTCATTTGCATGGTGGTACTGTATGTCATCAAATTTGACTTGAACTGGTTTGAGTGCTTGCTTTGGATTATGGCACAAAATCTACATATGAATAGACACATTCTTTCACAGCGTGCATATTTCATGCAGTTGTAGCTTTTTGTACAAGGTCAGTACTTGTATCTTAATGTTTTTACACATGAGGTCTTTGTATACTTCAAAATGAATCAGGCAATCAGCTTTAAACATAGGTCACTGAGAGGAAGTTGGCCGCCAAACCTCACGTTCCTTCTGTAAAAGGAGGATCTGTGCTTTTCCTATTTCTTTTTAAGATGATTTCATAAATGTCAAATGTGTCAATTTGAAATCAAGTAACCTTTGTTTTGGTTTGTTTACAACAGCTTTAGTCCCACTCAAGTCAATGTTGCTTACTGCTGGAGTGAATCAGTAAGTTTCAGTTATTTCCTTCATAATGAGAGATAATAATAATGAGATCATTCAAAATCGAATATGCAATCTAAACAGGAGAAAATAGTTGTAATTTACTTGCATTTTCTAATGTGTGTCCCTGTTTGTACATAATGCATGTGTGGCAATGCACTCCAATTAACTTTAACTGACACACACACACACACACACACACACACACACACACGGTTAAAATCTCTAAAATATTCCAATTTATCCACCTCATTAGCCACTAAGACACTATCTACACCTTGAGGGTCCTCTTTGCAAAAAAAATAATAAAAAAGAAAAGAAATTGGCCCCTAGAAACCTTTCTAATCAAACAAGAATGACCCAAATATTATCTTATTGTTATGCCATCAAGGGCTTTCGGACTGAGCTGAACCAACATTAAACAACTCTCTTCAAACACTGTTCCTGGCCTGCAGGCCTTAACGGTACACTGCAAAAAATGTCTGCCAAAATAGGACATTTAAACAGTTTTTGTTTTTTTTTAGCTTACAGAGCTTGAAAAAGTCTGAATAATGGAATATTTGAACTCCACTTTTACTTTTTTAAATACATTCAAGCTATAAGTGATGCAAAACATGTTGGCTCACATGACAAGTACAGAAATAATGGCTCTTAATGCAAGAACATTTTAGTTAATTTGCTCTGGGAACAAAAGACATCAATATCACACTGTTGACAAATTAGAATGTTAACACACATACTACACTAATAAAATGTTCTGGTTGATCTTTTTGTAGTTCCCACTTTTGAATAGCTACTTTTCTTGTATTTGATCACCTTCATAAGTGCTGCATTTATGATGCATACAGGAGGAATGAAGGAGGGAATGACAGACATGACAGATGCAACAGAAGAGCAGTGTTTGATATAATCTGACCATTTTGTACATTATTGCACTGAGTTATGTGTGTGAATGTACATAACTAAACAAATGAAACTGAATTCAGCAAAACTTGTATGCATACCAAGCAAAATTAAAGTGTTGAATATGTTTTTGGTAAATCATTTGGAGGCTTTCATAATAGTTGGTGTAACATCTAGAATATAAGCACTCTGTATTTATGTGTGTTATATCTACTTGCCCTTTTGCATTTTCATCTCTTCCTCATTAGAAACAAAACACGGAGAGAGAAAAAAAACACAGTGACAGCCCAGTGAAAGTCTATACACATGTTTGTGTGTGTGTTCGGTGAAGGGGAAAAACGGCTTTGATACGGAGATTAAGCTCTGTATTGTTACAAGACATTGTCTCACAGGAGCGAGGGAGATAGAGGGGAAGAAAGAGAGAGAGAGATGAATGGAGGGAGGTAGCATGGAAAAAGGAATGCAGTGAGAGAGAGAGACAAGCAGAGGATGACTGTGAGGGAAAGATATTTTTTCAGGAGCTGTCAGAGGGGGTGACATAATGGAGCATAATTGGGAGTGTGTGTGTGTGTCTGCAGCAGAAGGAAAGGGAGTTGGTTTTACAAAGCATAGTGACGGGAGGGGACAGTGTGTGTGTGTGGTGGTGGTTGGGGGGTGTTTTGACCCACAAAATGAGTTTCACGAAATGAACCTGATGGCAATTAAGACACAAGACAATGTCATCTGTCCGTCTGAAATTACAAACAGACCATCATGTCACAGACAACGTCTGAAACGCAAACAACGTATGTAGATAAAATAATACACTCACACACAGAAGATCACCCAAATTCATGATCTCCCAAGATACCCTCAAATTACTCTCATTCTAACATTGGCCCTTGTACAAATAAAGACAATGATACAGCTTTATACATACATATTTGTGTATAGATTTCTAAAGACGTTGGTAAATATATTGCAATGAACCCAAGGCTGTTGTACCATAGAAATAATTCTATACATTGTTCAAGTTTGCTATATTAAATAAGCCAAGTCTAGTAGGAAAAATGAGAAAGATAATAATAATAATAATAATATCATATTAACATCTTGCAGAGGGCTTTTCTGTTGATCTCTTTGCCCCATGTGTGTCACATTTGTTTTTCTAGGTTTGGAACAGTTTTATTAAATCTTCATAGTTTTATAGTTTTGTCCTGTCAACAGTTTTATGTCTTTTTTTGATGGCGGTCTATGGAGGAAATGCTTTTTGTTGCAGTACCACACTTGGCCACAGGGATAAACTGGCTGCAAAGCTGACTTCGCTGCACTGTATAGTCTGGGCAGTTAAACTACAGCAGTCATCATTACTGTACAGCCTAGTCTGATGACTTTTAGGTCTTTCTGTGTCAAAGTGATGCTATACTATGTGTATCAAAGACTCAAATTGCAACATCTATTTACATCTCCCCCCCCCTGCAAATCGTAGGATAACCCACTGTAAGCTCCAAAATATCACTTTTTGAGTGCAGGTGTAGCCTAAAATCTGTAACCGTCATGTGTTTGGTTCTCAACCTGATCATTTTATTTCAAAAGGTAGATATTTTGGGAATGGCTTCACATGGAGACAGGACACAAACACAGATGCATCCACCCAGCCATCCCACCAGCTGCCCTCCCACCCACCCAGCCACTGTCCCGACGTGCAGCTCATCACAATCAGCACAAACCAAAAAAAAACAAGAGAGGCGAGAGACAAAAGACAGAAAGAGAATGGGGGGGTGGGGGGCAAAATGCTGAGCTCGAGGAATGCCATTTTCTGTTTACAACGAAAAGGGGGAGAGAGCGTGTCAGAGAAAGTGTCAGGGTGCCTCACCCCCTCTCTCCTTCCCTTGATGGTGGGTGTTGTCAGCCACCCCCCAGGCCATGTTGGAAGGGCAAACACACACATCCTTTAAGAATATGCCCACTTCAACCAGATTCGTCTCTGCTCGGCACATTTTATAGAGGACAGTGTGATTGTGCACAATCAACATAAATCTATGAGCTGTAACACTGAAGGTTTCCTGTGGATCCTGGAAGAATAGCTGTTGTAGGAACTTTTTTCAAATTGTGTTTTGGGGCATTTCTGCTTTACTAGACAGTATACACTGCAGGAAAGCTGTTTGTGTGTGTGGAGTTTATGAGGTAATTTAAGGCATAATGTACAAAACCCCTAATTCATAGTCATAGAAATAGTAGTTCTTGTTTTTTTATATTGTTACTGGAAGAAGTCTTACTCAATTCAGTAGCAGTGCTAAATGTTGCATGGCACGGAAACAGAAACTAACTAACTATAGGCAACTGTTGGTTATATTGAGTTTTCAATCACTTGTTTCCAGATTTAATCTCAGATTTTAGAATGCTCTGCGATGGCATTGTCTTACTCCGTATACCACCAAGTGCTGAATGGTCAAAATGAAGGATTATAACTATATTTACACCTTAAATTTGGCCCTTTTGGTTGTCTTTTGGACCCTGAAAATCCACTGGCCTTTGTACTGTAAGTACTTGTAAGTTCTAAATGGCCATGATTTTACTAAGACTTTTATATTATTTAGCTAAACTCCATCATTTCACAACATTAAACACAGACTCTGCCAGATTTTTTCCCAGAAATAAAGAAAAGCACACAATAAATTACTGCAAGGCCTTGGTGACCTTAAACCCCGTTGCTCACAAAACAGCGGCTGTTCTGCTTATGCTACAATCTCTATTTTTAAAATAGTGAGCAATTAAGAAAGCTTTGTTTTAACATTTTCCATTTAAAGACACCCTAAAAAACAGTCTTCACGATACATAAAAGCTTTGTCATCTAGAGAATTCAAGCACTTAAACATGGTAATTACTGAAGTTCAGTTATGTCGGTATCGGTAGACAAGCTGTTGCTGGTTCATATCCTGACATTGCCAAATTGGCTGTGTAGCTCTAATTGACAAGACGGGTGAGAGGCGGGTTGGACGCTAATTGATTCCTGCTGAGACGGCGGCATTGAGATGTCACTTCAGCCTCTCAAGGCAAGAGTCTTCAGGGCTCTCGCTGATAAATGTGTCGCTGCTTCGTGTTTAGTGTGTGTGTGTGTGTGTGCATGTGAGCGTATGTAAAAACCCTCAGCTGGCAGGGAACTTGCGAGCGAGGGTGTGTGTGCGAGTCGGAAGGAGCTCCCAGAGCCAGCGAGCGTCTAATTAATCCGAACTCCTCCAGTCTTAACGAGGTCTTAATTACTCTCACTGACTCTCTCAAGACGTGACGGCAGCGACCTCAGCGTCTCATGCTAACATATATGATTGTCTGGTCAGAAGGCAAGAGCTTTCACTATACGCAATTAAGGTCCCGTGTGTGTTTGTGTGTGTGCGTGCTTGCTCATCTGTGGCTAAAACAGTTGTCAGCTCAACCCACTTCCCACACCGAGCGAGGCAGCCATTGTGCGTAAGAGGCTCATCTTTAAGAACCAGTTTCCCATAGACAAAGTCCATTGAAGTCCAATTAGGGGAAGCCATTCAGGGCCCTAATTCCCTTACAGTGAATCTGCCTGATCCTCCTAACACATGCTACTTATTGTTCCCTGGGAAGGAGGGGGGGGAGGAGTAGGAGTAAGAGAGAGGGTGAGAGAAAGAAAAAGAGAAAGAGACACTGACCCGGATTTTGGAAATATGGTAATGATGAGGGTAATGAATGCAATGGGACAATGAAACAGGACACACACATGCACAGGCAGACAGCAACAGGGTGCTCTCTCTCACTCAGTCCTCCACACACACGCACACACACACACACACACTACCGAAGCCTTGAAAAGAACAGCCTCGCTCATCACAAATAGGATTATCCATGATTCACTTTTTTATTAAGCGAAATAATATCTGCAGAGTTCATCCCACAGAGAGATATGCTGGATTAACTGGGATTACGACTCAATTAAAACTAAATTTGACTGTAAACCATTATTTGCATAAAGAAACCATTTTATTTAAGGATAGGACTCTAGATATATTTTTCTTATTGTCAACAGAGAACAAAACCAACAATGAATTGCTCCCTAGACCTCCATTGTTGTCCAAAAACAATTAAAAACACATCAATGAGCCACACTGTTGCACTGGGTGACGTGTTCCTCTATTTCCATGAACACACACACTGTAGTTTATTTTGAGTCAATCCCACATACATACTTGGGGCAGAATGCCACATATACACATATACGGTAGGAAAGGTATAAAGTATTGAGAGACAGATTAATGAATTGTTGGTTTTGGTCTTTTCATGGGATTTCTTTACTAGAACAAAAATATGGAGTTCAGTCTCATCTTTTAAAGTTTTAATCCTTAAGATTTTCATGAAACCAAATCCTGTTTTTGGTTCCATTTGTCCGCATTTCTTTTCAGCAACAAAGTATATACATTAGGTAATTGTAATCTATTTAATAGTTTTCATTGTAAGTGGTGGGGTCTGCCATTCCCATGCTGGATTCAAATTGTCTCTTTACGCATGTGGGATTCACATGCATGATGATGCATGCATCTGTTTTTAATTTTATCTAATTTATATCAGCCTCACTGTTCACTCTCTGCACTCCATATCAGATCTGTATTAAATTACTGCTAATGCAACCAGGACTGAAATCTTAAGGATTATATCATTAAAGATGCATTGCCGCTGTAAATTTGACTAAACTTGTAGAAAAACATGTGAAAAACTAATTGAAACAATATGTCTGTTTGTCTTTGTCTACAAAATAAAAACTTCATGTTTAGCTGTCACACAGTACGCTGTCAGTCCTTACAGCTCAGACAATAAATTCCAATAGAAAACGGTTTTCATTCCGATAAATCCCACTGTTTGTGGTTCTGACTTTAGTTACAGATCGAGCCGGTAATACTGTCCATCTGCTGAGCAAAGTGGCAGGCCAAAGCACTGCAAATATCTCCTAATCTAAATCCATGTTTGTTGAGATGAAGAGATTAATTGAATATCAGTTTGGAGATAAACCCACAGATTGGAGACTAGATTAATTTTAAAAGCTAATATCACTCTCCAAAAGATAAACTCATCCACTGAGCCTAAGCATTAACTAATTTATTCCTTTTCCAAATTAAACCCCAAAGCCACAGTTTAGTTGGCCACATAAATATTAAGCATATTTACTCAGATAACTGAAAGTATGACTTAAACATAATAAGTAAGCTGATTATGGAAAATTATCAATGTCAGCACATAAGAGTTTAAATTTTGCTTTTTTCTTTTCCCCAAACTGAAGGTTGACAAGACTCCTGTTAAATCTCATAATCTCGTCCAGGATGAAAAGCTTCAGCTGTGATTGTCACCGTGCAACCTGTGTTAGCTTTTTGCAGTGTGTATGCATTATATTGTATTTAGCCTGAAGACGATGCAGTGTTTAACACAATGAAGACATTCTTGGAGACCTTTTAAGGTTTACATTTGAAAGGAGTATGTCAGATGTGACTTATTTCAGTTTTATTTCAATACAACAGTTGACATTTTTAGGATTATCAGTGTCAGTTGTTAACCTGAAATAGCGTACCAAGCGTTCCCACCACTCTCACTTAAATTATAATTTCAGGCAGCGAAATGGGACTTTTTGAAGAGGTTAAAAAGTTTTAAAGCATGTTAGTTTGCCAGATTTTTGATAATTGGTTGACACAATTTAGCATTTTTGGCTTTTAGTGTCTCAGTAACACTAAACAGAGGTATAACTGGGTACTATGATACCAGTTTCTGTCACTTAATGGACTCCCAGTTAATGACAAATCACTCACACACATACTCAGAGCAGGTAGGCTTAGCAACCTTGTGTTTGCCTAGCAACCTGGTGTCCCAGCGACCCTTGTTGCCATGGCAGCCGATGAGGATGTGGCACTGCCACGAGGAAGTGGTCACCACAGACATGAGCCAAAGGGCAGCTGGTGTGTGTGTGTGTGTGTGTGTGTGTCTGCTCATTTGAATACAGCGTCCTGAATCCGTAGAGGAGCCATATGCTCCTTTGCAAAACACGTAGCAGCCTGTAAACACAAAACAATCAGTGCCTTTGTTTTAAAGCTGTTGTTCTGCTGTCATCCATTTTATTTGTTTGTCCTGCCCTCCCCTCGCTCCCTCTGTCATTTTCTCAAAAACTCTCCCAACACGCACACACACTTTCCATCATCTTCTTTTTCCTTCCAACTCATTTTCCCTTGTCTTGCCACTGTTAATTTTTCACTGATTTTATTTCCTTTCTTTCCCTTTTCTATTCTTTTTCACTTTCTTGCTACCTGTGCATCCTGTCACCTGTCAAATGAGCACTTATGCCGTCATTATTTGTCTTGTTTCTGTGTTGAAAGAAAAGTTCAACTTCTCATTTTATGTTAGTGAGAGTGAAAGTGTTGTGTGTGTGTGTGTGTGTGGAGGGGGGGTTACAGTATGTGTGTGAGAGGGAAAGTGGGCGTTGAACCCCCCCCTCCAACCCCAGGCCGATTAAGGCCAGAAACTCTAATTATGCTACAAAGACGTGACAGAAGGGGGGGAGCACCCATCTGTGCTGTAGGGTCTCACACACACATGCAGGCACACACACACATACACACACATAAAAAACCCAACTGTAACCAAATCTAAAATCCAAATGCTTCACACAAAGAGGCATACCTGTTTACAACAGCTCATCTGCCCCATCTGTCGCTGAAAAATACACGTGATTTTTGAGATCTGATTCTAAAGATGCCATTGAATTCCCATCGCTTCATGTCCACGCTCGGCCTGACAGTGACTGCAACGCTTCTCATATCACTTGTCTATTCAAGTCAGCTCTCTCTCCTACATCCTTACAATTGTATACATGCGCATTAGGGATTTTATCTCAACAATATCCAAGAGCAGCTTAAGCAAAATCTTAAGTATGTCCAGTAAACAACAAGGTAGCTTTAGTGTATCAAGTAAGAAACAAAGTGGACAAAAATCAGAGCAGACAAAGATGACTTTTCCCTTTTCTTGTCACTTTTTTGCACCCTAAAACATTTTGTATCCATTAATTTGCTGCTCTTCAGTTCACTGTGTGTGTGGGTGTGTTTAAACCCTTCCTATAATCTCTAGAGAAATAAATATGTTGTATTCAAAGCAAATAGATGGGTAAAGTCAGATGAAAAAAGACACAGAAGAGAGACTTGAATGTGACGGCATGAAACAGAAAACTACAATTAGGAGAGAACAGTGATGACAGGTTCATAAAAGACAATAAAGAGGAGAGAAATAATAAGAAGAAAAAGACAGGGCAAAGTCTTACCTTGACGTCGGAGAAGAACATTTTGAGCATGTTGGAGGAAGGGTAGCGGGTGTAGAAGAACATCAGCTTGGCCTTCTTCAGGTGGTTGGGAGACAAGCCCTCCTGAATCTGAACAATAACATGTTAAGGAGCCAGCAAGCAGTTGTTTCAGTAAGAGCTTTTGAGGAACAGCAGAGGGAGGTTTTAGCAGGACTTAAAGTGCAAGTAAATCCCCTTAAAATGTTCTGTTTACTCTCAGTCAGGGCACATTATAACAGCTGTTATATTATACCAGTGGTTTAAGTGATATTTTGAAGTGAGATTCTGTTGTGTTGGCTGTACCACAGCAGCAATCACAATTATTATACACTTCAAAAAACGATGTATGCAGCTCCACCAAAGCAGTATGGTTGAGTTCTGCATTTAGGACTTACAGGTGAGGAACTGTCATCTTACAACCTAAATACACCCCTCTGTTGTTAGCAGGAATCAGACAACATCCATTTGAGTTGAGACGGAACTTCTTGTACCATGGGTTCCACTTGTTAGCAAAATGCTAGTGGAAGCAAATGGGTAAATTTGGTGCTTTGCTAAAGTGTCAAGTGAATTAATAAAAAAAGGCTTAACTGGGGATATAGTATAGAGATTCTTTTTGTGTTTTGTAGTGCCACTATCTCTGCTTATAGGGAGTATGATTAGGGTTAGAATGAAATTCTGAAAAAGAAAATGTGCTGCTCATTTTCACACTCCATCAGACACTGCCTCTGTTGGTCGGAGCTGCAAACGTGTATCGGGTGGTGGAAACGTTGCTGGGTAGCACAGTATTACTCAGAAGAACTACAGTGGGCTCAGGGATAGACTAGCTACCTGTCCAGGGTGAACTAAATGCATGATGGGATATGCTTCAGCCACCCTCAATCAAGCCCTCAGGAGCAGCGCTGGGCTTTGAGGTGATTTTGGCATAGTGGCCACAGTTGGTGCACACTTGCCCAAAAATACTTGTCACAAACACCCTGAAATTACTCTTCGTATAGTCAGAATTTGAAGTCTAGGAGAGCCTTATCAGTAAATTATTTTTATGCTATTCAAGTCACTTACATGCATCCTCTCATCTGGGCTCGGCCAGGTGCCAAAAACGCAGAGCCCCAAGAGTCTGAAAAACATCTTGGAAAACAGTATCTAGTTATCTTACATCCATGCCCTCATACCCGGAAAGACTAAGCAGGTATACAACATGGATGGATAGTTAGAGAACTACAACAAACTATGCTCCCTTCCCTTGATTCTTCACTCATTATTTTTAAAAAGCAATCCGCAGCAGCCAGTGCAAGCGTGAGAGTGAATATTTCTGTAACCACAGAGTGATTGGTGCCAGAGATGGAGGGATGTTTTTCTTTTAAAAAATAGCCAATTTCTGAGAAAAGCATATTGGTAGCATGTCAGAACGAAGAGCGACCAGGAGGGTGACCACTACCGTTTAACACAACCACAGAAAATTCAGATATATAATAAGAGAAAACCAGTCGTCTGGTAGGCGTGACATTTTACACCCAAAGCAAAAGCAAACACGAGCACCTGCTGGCTTTGGATCAAATCCCACATTCATTCCTGCATCCCGCCGACTCTGCAGCCCCGGTGTCTATCCCACTGTCTCAACAAGGAAAATAATAATTGTGGAAGCCCTGGTTGGAGGGGAGCATAGTGTGTGCGTGTGTGTGTGACAACAGCTGTGCCCCACCACGCTGCCATTTCCCCACCACATTAACAGCCCTATAATCTATCAGAGAAGATGAGGCAATCAATGGAACCCCCTGCAAGGTCAATTAGCACACAGACAAACACACACACATACACACACAGACATACACATACAGAAACCCCAGGGGCCCTATATGGCTGGAAAGAGGAACATGGAAAGAGGGAGAGAGTGGCATCAGCAATCAGGAAAAGAGGGAGAGAAAGGAAGTGAATAAAGTGGTAAAGAAAAAGGGAGAAGGAGCAGGACAAGAAGTACAGGAGAAATTTGAAATTTTAGTTTGGCACTTTTCTTCACTATAATTCTTTTATTCTACGTTCAAATTAAATATCTACCCAGAAACAAGCATATTCCAGAGCTGTTCTGTAACAGCAAGAAGGTGCAACTGTGCCTATTAGCTGGTGGGACTAGCATGTGGTTTGCCAGTGACTGTAAAATAAAACAAAATGTAGGTTGAATTCAGTTCCGTTAGCTTAATGGGTTTTAAACATAAAAACATAAATGTACTGACAAAAAGGAAACTTGTAAAGAAATGAACCGACTACATGTTACAAATTGTCATGATACCACAACACCGTTCGCTTTGGCTCAATAACTGAAGCGCGTGGTGAGTCGTACTGTCATCCATCATTCATTTAGCAGCAGATACGTCAGGTCACCGGACAACAACACCATCGCCTAGTTAACATTCATACCAACCTGTCACTATCTGTGTGTGTGTGTGTGTGTGTGTGTTTAGGGCAGATAATACATTGTGTATAGTTTTTGCAGCCTGCCTTGTTTTCTGCAGATACACACACACACACAAAGCATGTGAACACAGACAAATACACACTAAACCACACAATCATGACTCAGAGTAAACAGTGTGAAGCAATATCATAATGAAAATAAGCAAATGACGTGTGTGTGTGTGTAATAGTAGCTAAAGTGAGTCAGTGAATAAACAGTGCATCGGATGATGTTCTTTTTCTTCCACTCTTCCTTCTTCTTTCCTATTGGTGTATGTGTGTGTTCATCATGATGCACATCTGTGAATGTGTCTCTGAGTGTGTGTGTGTTTTTTTGTGCAGGGCTCACTGTATCAGCTGTAACTTGACCTTGCTGCCAGGTGTGTGTGTTTGTGTGTGTGTGTTTGTGTGTGAATAGGGGGGCGGGGGGTTAGATCGGGAAGAGAAGAGAGGGAGGGGGGGTAAATTCATAAATGAATGAGGGACACCTGCTCAGTTCTGTACAAAGGATTAAAGATACACAGACCTGAGAGAGAGAGAGAGAGAGAGAGAGAGAGTATGTGTGACTGTTTTTGTGTATGTGTGTGTTGGTGTGTGAGCATCTTTTAGGTGAACTATGATTGATGCAAAACACTTTAACCTAACTGCCAGGCTTTCTTGAAGCCTTAAATCCACTGACAATGCCATCACCATTTTATCCCAACCATGCAAATCAAAACTAGAGGCAGAGAAAGAGAAAAAACAAAGATATAAACCGAGTGAGAATGAAGAGAAGTTCAAACAGACATCGCATAAATGTCTTCTTTTTTTTTTTAAGGATCACTTTCAGAGGGAGGGACAAGTAGCAGGACAGAAACAAACAAGGTTTATGCAAAATGTGGCCTCTCTGAGAAAATATCAATGAAGTTTGGCATGAGAGTCTAAGCTACACTGAGGTATGATCCCAAGGAGGCTTTGTATAATATCACACACAATATATCATTCAAAGAAATTAGGTAAATGTATTAGTCTGTGTGGCTGGTGTGTCTGAATGTGTCCTGTGTGTTTTAGCACATTTACACAATAAATGTAAGTTCAGTTGGCAGTAAAACTATGTTAATTGTAAATCATGACATAAATAATTTGAATAAGCTTCCATATAATTCAGAACATCATTTGAAGATATAAGGATGGTTCAGTTACCGTAACTGAATGGTTACACACACACACTCACACAAACGTGTGCATGTCATACAAATGCACTTGAATAAGAGTAACAACGGTCAGTGGTGCAACTAACAATCTGTCGATTATCTTTTCCATTAATTGTGTAATCTTTTGGTCTATAAAATAGTCAAACAAAAACCTGTCACAATCTCCAAGAGCCCAAGTTGACCACTTCAAATTATTTTCTCGAACCAACAGTCAGAAAGCCAAAGATATTCCATTCACAATGATAGAAAGGGGAGAAAAGCAGCAAATCCTCACAGTGGAGAAGCTTATTGCTTAATGAATTACTGATTATCAAAATTGTTGCCAATTCATTTTCTGTCCATCCACTATAATGATTAATCGACATCATTTCAATATAATTTGATCAGAAGTTATCATATAATAATTTTAATGAATAAAATGACTGAATTCACTGTGGAAAAAGATGCATATCTTATAAAAGTGAATTAACTCAATTTGAAGGATTGCTGTTATTCAAATGAAAAAACACCAAACAATTTAACATTTTTTTAACCACCAAAATAAAACAGGGAGGGTTGAAGGGTGGTCAATATCTTTGAAATACTAATGTCCAGTTTCAAAGACTTTTTTTTTTCTTCCAAATGAATGGAAAAGCATTTTGGAATGAAACGGCTCAGCAGGATCAAGAGACGTGTCAAATATTTCTTTTTTAATTAAAGCAACATCTAAATTGGCTTTGAAGACGACACTGTGATCACATCCTCATCACAGCTGCAAGGAGTTCCTATTTGTCAGGTTCAAAGTCTTATTTTTCTTTTCACTTTGTTCTTCAAGCGTGCATGTGTCTGTGCGCCTGTTTGTGTGCATGTGTGAGTCACAGTGTGTGCATGCGTAGTAGCCGGGAGAAGCCCTCTTCATATGAAAGGTTAGGAACGAAAAGATAAACAGCTACCTGCAAACACCTGTCCACATGCACACGCCATGAAAGGGTGTGTGTGTTTGTGTGCGCACGTGTGTGTGTGTGTGTGTGTGTGTGCACTATGAAAGGAAGCAAAACACACACAGCTGCCGATCAACTGCGAGCGAAGGCCAACAAATTAAAGCGAGTAGGAGAGATCGACAATGAGAGGGAGGGAGAAAGCTAGCTAAAAACTGTAAAGGCCAAAGACCAATGTGTACATTTTAGATATTACACTTCTCCTCATGTGCGCGCGCACACACACACACACAAACCCAGAAACACACACATTTAGAAAGCTTCCATCAATAAGGCCAAGCATTCACCTGTTCCTCCCCTGCGCTCTTTGAAATATGATTAGCTTTGAGCTCCTATGTACAAGGTCTTACCCCACACCCACACACACATAAACACACACACACACACACACATGCACACAGACACAGTGAAATATGATTTGCTTTGAGCGTTTATGTACAAAGTCTTTGTGATGAAAGAGAACCTAACCGCACAAGAGTGTCTCAGACAGTGGGAGTGTGTGTGTGTGTGTGTGTGTGTGTGTTGAAGAGGGAGCTCACTAGCCTTTCTCAGCACCTTTAAACACCACAACCTGCTGCACTTAAAAGAGCTTGAGAGAGCAGCATGCGACCTGTTTAATCTTCCCCCTCTTGCAAGACCCATCGCGCCCTGTTTCATCTTCCCCACTCAGTGAGGAAACAAGAGGGTTAGAGCAGGAACCAATTAATGCAGATTAATTGATATTAAAGACTTTCTTTGACTACTGCCTGCTGCTGTGGCTGCCTCTAAGTGGTCTCAGTGTGTTTGACTGCATTAAAAATGTGACTCTTCGGGAGCAAGGAAATAAAATCATTGCCGATTTAAACTCTAGTTACCTAACCCAAGACTAAAAATTTGATATGGTGAGGATAACCTTCATTCTGGAGGTTTAAAGCACCTGCAAATGCTAGAAAACACACACTCACTCACACACACACACACAGGTACAAAACCTTACAGTAGCAAGGATACGGTGCTGCCTGAGTAGGGCGATATGTCGGACATGTCTTGCAGGTCCCCACACTCAGACTTGATGAGGGACAGGGACAGACCCTCTGGCCCATGTTGGCTCGGTGAGCTCTGCCTGTGGTGGTGGTGGTGGTGGTGGTGACTGAGATGGCCCCCTCCAAGGGATGCCATTTTGGTTCTGAGGCTGACAGTTTCCCGGGTCATGTCCATGGAATCGGGGGAGGACCGATGGTGGTCCTTGGGCCCTGGAGTATAGCCGGCTCCAACCCCGTGCGACCCCAGGGGGTTCTGAAAGGGGTAACCCATAAGGGGAAGAGGAAACGGGTGGCGAAACGATGGAGGGCTAAACCCGAGTGAGGCCGTGAGGGGAGAAGGGTGGAGGGAGGGATGGTGAGGAGGAGGAGGAGGAAGAGAGGAAGAGAGGTTGGTGTTCTCTCCTCCACCTCCTCCGCCGCTCTTGCGCACCACCAGTGGCAGTGCCTCTGTTTGGTCGTTGGGCGTTGGCACACCACTCAGTCTGCTACTCAAACCGCCGAATGAATCCAGTGGGCTCGGGACGATAACATCACTGAAGCAGTGAAGCCTCTGGTTGGAGGAGTGGTAGTTAGGGGTGGGACTGCCATCGCCGTTCAGACTGAGGGCCATAGCGCCACCGCCAAAGCGTGAGTCTGGGGTGAGGGAGGGGAGGGGACCGAAAGGTGGAGGACAGGAAGAGGATGAGTTGGAGGAAGATGAGGGTGCAGCTGGTGTGCTGCTGTGGCAGCCATGATGGTGACTGACAGCCTGCTTGGGCGAGGAGAATCCCTTGACGACAGTGTCGACAACCTGCGACACGGCACAGTTCAGCTCCTGCTTCAGCGTCTCTGCTAACTGCCTTCCTCCCCCTCCTCCTGCTGCTCCACCTCTCCTCTTCATCACCCTTTCACCATTTCTCTCCTCCTCCCTGCCATCCACATCCTCCTCCATTTCTCCATCTATCAGGGCCTGTTCTCGGAGGAGAGCTCGGGCCCGGTCCAGGAACAGGCCTGGGTCCAGCTCAGACAAGTCGTCATGGCTATGCCGCCCTCTGTCTCTATGCCTCTCCTCCAGGCCGTCAGAGCGGATACTGTCCTCTGACAAGTTGCCATCCTCCTCTCTTTCTCTACCTCGGTCAGCCTCTCCGCTCTCGCCGTTCTCTTCCTCTTCCTCTGTCTCTGAGTCGTAGATCTGGTAGAACTTTTCCTGGAGTTGACGCAGCTGTTTCTGAACAACAGAGGATAGAGAATGTTAAAGAAGACATTTTCTGAGCCTGAAGGTCACCTGTTACCATAAATATACTAAAGGATAAATGAAAATAGTACATTATGCCTCACGATTATATGTAACCCACTTGGTGGATAGATTTTTTAAAGGAAGCTCTGTTTGTCACATCGTTTTTGTTCTACTGATCATGCCACCGAAAACACCAAGCTCAGTGATTTTCTATAACAGTGCTTGTGTCTCTCTCGGTACAGATTCAAGGAATAGGATAGCATGTACGCATTCCTTGAATCTGTGCTACTTTGAAAAGTTGGCCTTCTTTTAGACCCTGAAATCCAGGTTCTTCATGTTTTTCTAGTGCCTTATGCTGATGAATAAACTCTTAAAAACTCTTGAAAGTTCAGGACTTGAGACTTCAATTAAAGCATCAACCGTCATCAAAAAGTATATATAAGAGGAAGGGGTGGCTGATGAATATTGTGCATTTTAGCTACAAATGTCCACACGAAAGGTCTGCTCATAACTGCTACCAACCTGCATGTCCTCCAGTTGCAGTTTGAGCTGCCGTCTCTCTTCCTGTCTCTGCTCCTGCCTGGAACACACCAGCTGAGTGAAGCTGTGTTGCTGCTGTGGCAGGCGCTGCTTTCTCTTATTCTCCCTGTAAACCTCACCAACGCCAACCACGCCGCCTCGCGAACCTGGAGAGCTCAGGAGGGAAGAAGGGCCGTCGCTCCGTCTGTGGTCGTGGCTGCTGATGTTGTGGCTGTTGCCGTCTCCTCTGTGGCCATTACTGCTGTTGCTGTTGTTGCTGCTGTTCTCGTTCTCACGGTTGCTTTCTTGGTTGTTGTCGCCGGCATTGGGCCGGACCAGTGGCGAGTGACTCATGCCGCGGATTATGTTTTCCACGCGGGCACGCTTGGCACGAAGGTGCTCGTCCGACAGCCTGTCAATGTCGAAGGAGGAGAGGGAGAGAGGCTGAGAGGGAGCGTGGGGGTTATGGCTCAAAGGAGGTGGTGGCCGCCCGAAAGAAGATGAGGAAGGTGGAGGGGGAAGAGGAGGCCCAGGAGAGAGGCAGTCAGAGGGGCTGTCTCGGTCACGGGAGGAGTTGCTGCAAGCGTCCTCGGCCTGGATCTCTGAGCCTCCACTGGACAGAGCTCCACTCCCCTGTGATGGAGGACAGAAAGACTGAATTAAACAATTAACAAATGAAATGGATGATTTAATGGATCAATTGATGAGGGTGGAGACTATTTGGTGGCTTGATTGGTTGACTGGAAGGGTAAAATGCAGATGCAAGGTTGATTCAATGAAATGGCGACTAAATGATAACTAAAACCATTAATTGATTATCAAAACCTAAATAAGTTATTTGTTTTGTTATTGACTTAACATTTCACCACTACCTGTGTGTCTAAGTGTGTGTGTATACCTGGAAGCCTGAGTCACTCCCTCCATTCTTTCCCATGTTATTCTTCAGTAGCTGAGATATGATAGTAGCGCCAGGGAAAGGCATTATGGCGTCTTCGTATGAGTTGGCCCTCTTCAGCAACTTCCTCAAAACATTCGACTTCTCTCCGTCGGTACCCCCATGGCCATGACTGACCAACGAGCAGTCTCCGTCCTGATCGATGCCGTGTGATTGGTTCATGCTGTCGAGCAGGGTCTCCCTGGCGCGGCTGAATATCGCGCTACCCACAGTCCTTTTCACCCCAATGTCGACACGTCGGCGCTTGGTCTGTCTGGTTAGGAGGGTGGTGCTGTCATGATCAGGCATCACGCAGGGGAGCTAAACGGACATGACCAGGGGTCCTCACAGACACACACAGGATGACGAGTTACCTGGTCAACAACAAACACAAATAAACACAAACTGCTATGATTTCAACCTTTTAATATCACCTGAAAAGTGGCTTTTTGTTAGTTTTCATTCCCAAAATTAGATCTTCATCATTTAGCAACATAGTGCATAAAGTGATCATTTTTCAGTCAGAGAAAAGCCCAGTCATTGAAACTGGTAGCTATATTTAATGACTCTTAATTTTTAAAACACAACTAGTCTGTACAGAAAGAAAAGCAATAGAAAAATATTTTGAATCATGAGATATACAAGTGCTAAAATTAAAAACTGTTAATAAAAGCCACAAAGCACTAAAGACCAAGTAAATAGATTTTAATTAAACAATGTCAGAATTATTTCATAGAAGAAATTCTTCAGTTAAAAGACATTAGATAACTACAGATGTGCTTTTTTTCCCTTTCCAAAATAGATACAGTGTTTTACCTTTTGAACTATCAAACAGAGTAGACAATAATTAATAGATATAAAAATCACCACTTGTGAACCATCACAAAGATGTCAAACAACTCAAACCAACATGCCTGATAGAAAGAAATGGGGCGGCCACTTTTATAGATCGCACACTGAGCCAAATTCAAAAGATTCCTCATATTGCAATTCTTGACCAAATGCCAAGCGAACGACTGTGAGAAAAAACACACTCTTTAAATTTTTTCAAGGAGATATTCCCACAGAGAAGTAACACCTGCCTGTAATAACCAAAATAATTTCCCATTTCCTCCTCGTCCCTTGAGGGGTAACCTTGATTTCTGCATCTTGTGAGGAGCTGTTAAGAATCGACAGGCGCTCTCTTATTGTCAGAGGGATTTCACTCCACTCTCAAGAGTGTGTGTTGGTTTTCTTTTTTACTTCTTTACATGATGTGAAAGAAATAGGTTACATTTTGAAAAACACTGAGTTTTGATGGTATTAAACTTTGGGTAGTTTATTTTGACAATAAAAGTTAAATGCTGACACTTAAGGTGTATTCTCCAGATACTACATTTTCAAAGCTAGGTTTACTTTTCTATCATGGCTGAATGTATCTTATCTATTATACGGCACATGAAGAGAGGGAAAGAGGGAAAGCACTGCATAAAGGTTAAGTTTCTCTTTTGTTGTCCTGGAAACACCTAAAACTTTGCTAGGGGTGTGAAATGTTGAAGAGCTGACTTCATCCTGATCCAAAACTATCACCTATAACTGGATTACATTGACAGAGATACTTGCAAAAAATGCTCAAAATCGCCAGAAAGTGTAGGATATCTAAACCTGATTTCTTAAAGAAACAAAAGTCTCAGGCCAAAGCTGAATTTACTGCAAATGTGATTTAAACCTATTCAATATTGCTTTCGCCATTAATTTAGGGATCAAATCAAATGGACAAAGACAAAAAAATTTTAAAAACATGTAAAAAGCGTCACCAAAAAATAAGCCATGGCCATTTTAAAACAGGTGAATGGTGGAAGTATATCTCCTTACACTTGTGCCTTCACATACATGCATACAGGCAGCATTTTCCATGTTACATTTTTGCATCTGTTTTGCAAGTGATTTCAGGGTCAAGTCTAGGGAAATGTTTCACAAATTAAAGAGCTGCTTCCTACAACAGTTTGGTAAAGCTGTGCCTGCGTTCTGTTCACTGGAGTTGAGCAGTTTTAATTCCTGTGTTAAAATGCAGTAAGACACTAGCCGTAGCACGACACCCAGATTTTAAAGAAAGGCAGAAATTGCGAACATGCTCAAATACACACGCAGACTGAATCAGGGACACAAATGAGATGCTTTTGCAATAGCCGACAAAGCGGACACTGTTGTGTTCCTGCAGTGCCATTACCAAAATGAAATACTTTCCTTGCAGGGGAGAAGGGTTAGTCTGAATGTGACTCAGAGTTTCAGTGTTGTGGACGAGAGGTGTTCAGAAAAACATTCAGCTCCTCAACACAGTGCCCGGCAGTGACCCAGATACACACACTCACACACACACACATACATACAGTATGCATACACACATTGCTCTCTGTTTGCATTATTGGTTCCTCACACACACAGAGGGGAGGTAGAGCGAGTGAGAGACAAACAGTTTAGATTAGGGGGTCCAAAGAGCTGGAAAACTTAGATATTTTGAAATTTGTGTCTGAGGTCAAATTGAGAGTGCATCAGTGTAAAAATACCACGTCTCCTGTCTGCTTTAGTAAAACACAAGGCAACAGAGGATGATGATCATCGCATTTCCATCAACACTGATTAGTATTATCTTTCAAAAATCAAAGACTCTTGTAATACCATGCAGCCAGTACAAGGCGTTTAAATAGAAAAACCATTGCGTTCATGTTAAAAGGTGCCTGTGAAAGGTGAGCACCGAAAGGAGATGTGAGAGTGTGCGTGGTTTCTGTATCAAAACAGAAACTCATTTTTTAATCTGAATTTAAAGAGCAGGAATAACTTGCTCTTCAATTGAGAACTGAAATGGGAAGTAACTGTAAATGGCATATTTCCATTTAAAAGATATACAAGCGTGTGGTGGCTCATGGCTAAATTAATTTCTCTTTGTGTGATGACAATGATGTGGACTCCCTTTAACCATCTTGTCACTTGAAGGCTTTATCTAGGTTTCAGCCTCATATAAATACGTTTGGCTTAGAATTACAAACAAGGGAAATCAGGTCAAAATGATTTTGAGAAAAAGTGATAGATGCACACCTACTTCCTTCTGCATCTCTAAGAGGAACCAAATAACGTGGTTATTATCGATAGCTTAAGTGTGAAGTGGATCATTAGTCCTGACTGTGCGCTGTGAGCGGAGAGCACCGCTGTCCAGAGTCTGACAGATAACACAAGCTGTTACTTTTACGCACGGCATTATGGACGGCAAACATAGAGAGATGTTTGTCATAGTCCAAATAACAATTAGTCTACGATAATGACACGACAGCGGCAGCTCCACTGACACATGCTGCATACATTTCCATCTTAACATACCGTTTATTCTTTTATTGTAAAGTTTTCTCTAAGTAGTGAAGAGCTGGGCCAATGGAAAGAGATAAATCCACTTGTTTCTAAAGCAGTTTGCTCTAGTTTTAGCGATCCTGAAGTGTCAGTCTCTCTGGAAACAAGGCTGGATGCTAAATTACTTGACTACAGATCAATAAAATGGACTTTATTTGATTTGGAGGATTTTGTCTCTCATGCCCTGTCAGAGTTCATCATTTGCGTTAATTAGACCATCATCAGCCGAAAAAAAGTACCAAGAAATCCAAAAGCGACGGCAGGTGCGTAAATCCATGCGAGTTGGACTCCGCAATAACCACAAACTGGCAATGAAAGTAAAGCACGGCAGTGAACAAAACCTCGTTTTAATAATAATTTAAAAAAAGACTTCAATCAGAGATTTTAGTTCACGCAGCCTCGCCGGCAACAAACACAAGCAGCCTGAGACTAACGCGTATAAAGTCAATACGAGCAGAAATAGTTTCGGAAAAACCATCTGGATCCGTGATGTGTGACGAGTATGGACCGTCTCCATGAACTAACTGTGGAAGTTAAGTTACAACGAACACGATGCGGTCAGATAAATCACACACACACACACACATACACAATATGTAAGCCCACGAGTGATAATAATAATAATAATAAATAACAAGTGTTTATACTTACTTCTCTGTCGAGCGTTTCTCCAAGTCGGTCCGTCGAAGAAAGGGCGAACACAAGAGACAGATCCGCACTCGCCGTTAAGATCAATGCCGTAATTTACTACGGCAAAGTGAAGACGTATGCAGAGCGTGCGTGCACGCGGGCGTGAGTGTGTGTGCGGGGGGGGAGCGACAGAGACACACACAGAGAGAGAGAGACTCTTAGAGAAAGTGTGTGTGTGTGTGTGAGAGAGAGAGAGAGAGAGAGAGTAAGCAAGACACAGAGAAAGAGAGAGAGAGAGAGTCTGCTCTTGTGCGCCGCTCTCCTCCCGGGATGGGAAGTGTTTAGTATCGAGCGCACCCGGTCCGCCCGGCACTCTGGGCTCGTCGCGAATCCCGCTTTCTCCCTCTGACCGACGGCAAGACTCTCAATAAGAAACAAGAAGAGACGCACATGAAGGATACGTGAAGACGCTGCGTCACCGGCCCCGGAGTGAGGTAACGGCTCCACCTGACCAATAAGGAAGAGGAACAGGGGACGGTGGATTTTATTTATAAGGAGCCCCCCGAAAACAGCGCGCAGCCAGAGCAGAGAGGGAGAGGGAGGAGAGAGGAGCGGAGGATGATGCGGAGGGTAAACTGAAAGTCACGTTCACCAACCTTTCTCATTTGCGAAGCAGATGCGAAAAAATCTTTGTAGAACAAATTTATTGTTTAACTTAAACCGGGTTTTACGGGCATCACTTGTCCATTTTCTGTGCTTAAGAATGTTTTCTTTTTTTTTAATTGATGACCGAAGGGAGATCATATCCTACCACAGTTTGTGATACAAATGCATTATCAGTTTAACACATCAAAGCAGTAAATTTAACATGCGTACGTATTTCCCGACTTGTGTCATTCAATAAAAATAACTTTAAATGTCAGTTATGAGTTCACTGTTTGCATGCTTTTACTGTGTCACTGATAGTATGTTCATGTACACGTGCTCTGCATGCACGCAGCCCTATGATTATTACGTTTTTTAAATAAACACTGGCTTTAAGTTAATCTGTTTCTTTTCATTCCTCTTCACTGTGCCTTTATGCAGTTGTAATTGCGTGTGCGTAATTGGAAACAACCGTGCGCCTCTGCCCGAAGCACCCTGTCAATCAAAGAAAGTTGCGCAAAACGCAGAAATGAATGCTAATAAACGATACTTCTAATGAGGAAACTCCCCTCTCCTCCAGAGATCAGAGGTCAGGCAACCCCTGTAATTGATAGGGAGTCAGTGATATGTTCACGGACACTTCGGCAGAGCTGAGGCTTGCTTCGAGCTGGAGGAGTCTCTCCGTTTCCACCAATCCAGACCGCTGTCCGTCCTTATAGAGACACCGAGAGCTGTAAATAAAATATAATCACAGGAATATGCAATCAGTATTTGCAAATTAAGAATGTTATAAAAGACAAACGGGCTGAAGCAGCAATGAATCCTCCACCGAATTTAGATTTATTGCATAAAAATATCATCTTTCTTTGTCATAGTTTCTATGAAATACTCGGAGCTTTTAGTTACAGTTAGGCCTAATTAAATACAATTATAAAGGTTTGGAGTTGTGTGTTTGTTGCATTGTTATGCTGAGATAACACGCACGTTCCTACAGTATCAAGGCTCACTGATGATTCTGATTCACTGCTTTCTATTATGAGTGCGCATCCAAAAAAAAAAAGACAGATTTATTTGACAGACTGGTCCTGTAGAACGCATTATCTGTAAATCCGCAGGCTCTCAGCAGATGAGTTAAATCCAAATCAGACAGACACAGAAAAAAAATATGAAGTTAAAGGGATTGTTCAGGGAAGTTAATAAGAATAATCTATACACAGAGGGAAATGTCCGTTCAGACAAGGCAGTGAGTGTCAAATTCTGTCTCTTTCTTGGAAATTCTGTTTAAGGAATAAACCAAGCATATTAAACTGTTTCTGAGGCAAGAGTGTGGGGCAGAAGGAAACCACACGGAACAAAAGAAAAAACAGGACATTTGTGAGAAAAGTGGAACTATATAATGCCAACATTTTTGGTATGATTTTTAAAAACAGTTTTAAGCGAAATTAGATAGGAGACTCATTGGATTAAAGTAAATATGTAGTTTTCTGCAGTGTATATTTGTGCAGAGGTATGCCAGTGCGCTCCTTGTCCGTGTGGGCCACCTTATGAGAAACACTATAAATAAAAGCGCATATGTAGGCTAATTCAAAGTTGTTGAGATGAAACAATTTTCTTGAAGCATTGTGTTCCTCCTGATTCGAACGAGGTCATTCAAAATGGATGCGGAATTTCTCCATTATTATTCAATATTAAAAATTAGCGGACCCTCTCTAACAAACGAGCAGGATCAGAGCTGTGCACCGCAGTGCCATTTATCCAGCATCTCTCCTCTTAACTGAATTACGCACGGGAATAATCGGCATTTTCACGAAGTTATAAAATAATTTCAAGTGATCTGCAGCTGTGCCTTGCGGTTTAATTGGTAGAAAAGATAAATATTAAAACCCAGAAATGTCCAATAAATAATTCCCCCGAGGAGACAGATGTGTGTTCCGTGCTACACAGGTTGTCCTTGCATGCAGAAGCAAACAGGCCCAGTTTTTCTAATGATCTCTTGCCAATTAGTTGGCACAGACATGGCAACTTAACCACAATGCAACACACAAACTTTTTTTTTTTCCACTGAACAACGCACTGTAAAAGCTGTGACCTATTTGAGCGACGGAGCCCTGGGCGATGCCATTTTGTAGTTTGGTAACTACATATATATCTGCGTGCAGACGCGCATCTGTAACGGAGCGCACAGCTGGATGAGGAGAAAATGCGCACGGTTAGAGAAGATAATAAAAGTCCAACTTCTATGAAATGAGTATTGCTCAAATATATATTTTTGGGGGAAAAAACAGCTTCCTGACTGTGAGGCCAAAATAGGAGGGGCGGTATGGATGTCGGGAGGAATCGACTTATCTCTGTAAAGAGGAGGGAACAATGTTGAATTTTGCATACGAGACAGTTTTGCTGCTGAAAATGGTAGGAATGAGACAATATTTAAAAAAGGAAATAATGGCAATTTACAGAAAAAAAGCAAAAAAGGAGTAGGAGGGCAGCTGCTAAATTTAAAACACCAGAAAAAAGAAATAAGCGCATGGCCTTTTCTCAAGAGTGGTGTTGTTATTTCACAGCCATAAAGACCAATGCAGGATGTAAAAACAAATCTCAAAAGAAAATGTCTCATTTCACTTACTTGAAACTATGATGGACAGATACTGAAAATATTTTGTTGTTTTCATGAGCAGAAAATAACTGTATTAATGTTTAACTGGTTGACCTCCCTGTGTTTACTTGCCTGATGTGGCGATGACCCCCACTAGTGTTTGTGTGAGAGAGACAGAGAGAGAGAGAGTGTGTTACTCAGTGAATGAGAGAGTCATGCACACACACACACACACAGAGAAGAGAGAGAATGTGTGTGCCTGCGTTTGTGAAACAGAGAAGAAGGTGGAAACTGTGTGAGAAAGAGAAAGTGTGGGATTGTTAGTGTGTTTTCTGTGTGTGTTTCGGTCATGGCCAGTCACCCTGAACTGTCCCTACAGTTTACTCAGTGCAGCTGAACATCCCAGAGTTACCTTACAACCCAAATACCAACAGTGAGGTTTTTAATCAACCACCCGCTGCTAATATTACAGGGTTTAACCAAAGAGCCAAACTGACTATCCAAACAAGTCAAACAGCACAATGCACCTCAGGTTTGGCTCACACTCTCGTCCATAGTGACGGAGCGGGAACCGTTTACCCACAAGAGAAAAGGCAGGAAAGGGATGAAAATAACACCTGAAGTCGCTTTGAAATCGAGAACATTATTCTCAAATACTTTGTCCTTTTGAGTGTGTGATACAAATGTCAGGAGTAACTAGCAAAATGTTACTGTATACTGGACTCGAGCTAGCTTTGTGATTTATTCAGCAATGCAAGTGAAAGTCTTTCATAGTTTACACATCATTGGTTTGACACTTTTACAGTTCTGTGGTCGCATATATTCTAAACATCGGTTGGACCAGTGGGAACAGACTTGAAACAACAGAAAGTGAATGAATCTTATTTTCAGGCAGTTTAAAGGTTCATCATATAGCATTTTAACATGACGAGTGAGTAAATTGGACATTTGAGACAGGTATTGTACACGAGACAAAGTCTGAGAAGATCAGCAGCTTTCTTTGTGGTACAAAACAGGAACCGCTTTTTTCTTGTAATTCTTAAACCGCTTTATCCCAGTTCCCCTTTTCTGTTTCAACCATAGACTGAAGAAGAAACTCACGTAGCATCAGTGACGTCAGATCTACGTCTCTTAACGATTATTTTGGTACAGAGGGTTAGGGTTAATTTGGCTATGTCTTACTGGCAAGTCAGAAAATCTAAATTTTGGGCCACCAAAATGTACTTCTCTTAAATGTAATATAACATTTAAAATCATATCCAAGACACATTACGAGACGCAAAATAAAATATTGAGATCTAAGATGTGTTTGGAGGGAAAAATCTAACTTGGCATATCAACAGAAAACTTCAAACTTTTTTTACTGGACTTCAGTAGAGTTGGGGTTTTTGTTGGAGTCACCATCACCATTAGTGGTGCTGCATCTTGAAGGACTTGCGTAGTGGCTTCAGCTAATGTTGCTAAAAACAGCATATTCCCTTTTCTTCCTCGTAATGCTTCAGTGTCATCAAAAGTTTATTTTGCTAAAAGGTTGGCATGTCACATGAGGACTCCTTACATTGGGATGGACATGCGCGCACACACACACACACACACACTGGGATGTGTCTTTTTGCAAGAGCAAGTAAAATCTCTGCGGATCATCATGCTGAACAAAAGGAACAAAAAGGGAATAATGAAAATAGAAAGGCAGAGAGAGGGAATAATGATAGGCCTGCTACTGATGGAGGTCTGGAGGTAGAGACAGATGGATGCAGAGGTTTCTCTTTCTGTCTTTTTCTCCACCCCCCCCCCCTCTTTTTCTCTCTGTCTCTTTTTCTCCCCCTTTCTCTCTTCCCCCTCTTTCTCTTTTCCGTCTACTCTCTCTCCATCAAGATGCCATTATTCAGGACATTAGCGAAGAAGAGCTAAAAGCTCTCGCTGTCGAGGAGGGTCCCAGGGTCCTTTCTGAGAGCTGTGACGCAAACACACACACACACACACACACACTTTGACTACAGAAGTACCATATAGTATAGGTGAAGAGGTAAGAGGTGGTAAAAAGGTCTTATTGCAGATATTACAGGTATCTAGGCTCCTCTACTCTCCTCTGTGGCCCAAAACATGGACATTAGCTGCCACAAAGAAAAATGAACAGTACTCAATAAAGCAACACACAGTGTGCTGCGCTGGGAAGGCACCGTGTCCTCATGGGTTTATTTATACTTTGTGAACTTTAATACTCATCATCTTCTCTCTTCTCTCTTCTGCTTGCTTTTCTCAGCTTTCCTTTCTCCTGCCACTCTCATAATGCCTTGAATAATGTGTAAAAAGAAACTGAAAATTGGTGCATATTGTGTGAACAAATTAGGTAAGGGTATTGAGGTGTGCAATGCTCTGGATAATGTAACAACTGGAGAGAGTTTCTGTGAAATGATCTGTTTTTGGTTTTTAATCAAGTCCAGAGTCTTAATATTATCCTACATTTTATTAGTATGTTTTGAAGAATCTCTTATGTGTTTGTGCATCACCTGAATGCCCACCTTGTGTTGGAAAACGCAAATGTGTGAATCATGTTGGCTTACAGTACAAGTTGTCCAGGTCTTCCAAACATAAGGCTGAAAGTGTTCTTTAGTGCAGATGTGTGATTTTAAAATCCATTTTGCACCAGTTATAGACACGCTGGTTCAATGATTTTGCCCATGTTGACTGTGTAAATAGAATACCATGCCAACTATCAAAACAAACCAAAACTGGCCTTGAAAGTCTTTGGAACACTTAATAAAAATGTTTCATTGGTTGTACACTGAGCTGTTAAAGGATGACATGACTTTCCATCTCTTCAAACTCCGTAATTCCCTTTAAAGAGTCGGTCCATCCAAATGTTATGACACAAATATTTTCTCACTTTCCTCCAGTGGTATTTAGCCATGCAGATGATTTTATTCGCCCATGTTTTGACATATCCACCTCTGAGGTTTCTGCCTCACAGCCTTTCTTCACAGTTCACAACAGTTTTCAGGGATTGTTCGTTTTGTAGAAAGCACTTTCATTGGAAACTGTTCACTGTGAGTTGGCTAGATGTTTTATTTTATAGCTCAGCTGAACTGACTATTTTAACTAACTAAAGAAAGCTGGATCCCACAACTTCATGGCTTGTTTCTCACCTCAGATACTTGCAGAAGGCAGGTTTGAACAAATTATGTTCACATGAAACTATTTTGCACCTGCAATTACATTTTGGGATTTCAGCAACTGTGACTTTAGTCCAGTCTGGTGTTGGAAGTGACACTTTGTAGATCTAAACAGGGAGCTGCAATAGTGGGGCAGGTAAGAATAGTAGATGTAAATGTAATACTAGTTGTAATACTTATAATAGTAGTAGTGGTTTTAATGGGCATTCTATTAGTTGTAGCAGTGGTGATGGTATTAGATGTTAGGGAAGAGCTGTGGTAGAAATAATGAGTCGTATCAGCTATAGCAGAAGATGTGATAGATTTGGTGTTAGTTGTGGTATTAGTAGTAGCAGCCACAGTCTGTTTGATATTGATTTGATTTAGTTGTCATAAATAATTGCATCCACACTTTAGCATCTGATCAGTTGTCTTTGAAGAACCAAAAGTGGTTGCTCGCTGTCACTGTAACAGTGCAACCAGGCCAACACTGTCACAACTGTGAACCTGATATAACTTGCACAATAACTCAGAGGCCTCTGAAAGTTCATTTCCGCCATTCATTTCCAAACTTGGCTCTTTAACTTTTCCTAATTATTCCATTTCCTGAGCTCAGGGACTTGGAGGATTTTCATAATTCATCAGCCCCCCCCCCCCTTTTTTTTTTTTCTCCCATCACAATTACTGTAGTACAAAACCTTCAAAATTATTCATCTGTTCCCTTTTTTCAATTTACCATTCTTTCTTTCAGTTCCTGTAATTCATGTGTGTTTTTCTTTCTTTTTATCAGTCCTATGGAGCTCTACACTGCTCATGTATTTATTCATGCTTTTCTGCCTCTGATGGAGCTGAATAGAGGCAGTGTGTATGTGTGTACGCCTGTGTGTGTGCGTGTAGCTCCGCTGTAGACCTCCTCCATTGTGCTGATTCTAAGAGAAGGTCTTAATCTAGCCACTGCCATTACCGCTGCTGAGACCTCCAGCCTCCATCTCCCCTCTTGCCCTGATGTTGTGCCCAGCCACGAAGGTCCTTTAGCGGGCCGGCTGGCAAGCCACATCAGGGTCTTGGGTCTGGGGCTTGGCCTGGATCCCTGGTCCTCATCCTCTAACACCGACGCCCCCTGCATCCCCACAATGAAGCCTCCGTCCTGGCCTGACTTGGCCCTGAAGCCGCCTTCCTGGCTTGGGGCCTGGATGGATGGAGAGGGGGGAAGAAAGCCTGTAGCCGGATGTGCAGTGGAGTGAGGAGAGGTGGAGAGGCTAACAATGCTATCAGAGAGCTGGCGTCCATCTCTCAAACGCACACACACAAACACATACTGATGTGTTTGTCTTTATTTATCACAGCTCTTCACACATAGACGACAACAAAGGAAGAAAGGCAGTGAGCAGAATGGAGAGGGTCAGAGACAGAAAGGGAAAGAGGAGAAAAGAGAGAAAAGTGGCAGAGAAAGAGAGAGAAACGGAGCTGAAGGGCTGCTTTAAAAGATGGAGGAGGGAAAACAGAGTGGGCAGAGTTAGAGAAACGTAAAGAAATATTAAGAGTGATTAACAAAGAAAGAGAGAGAAGTAGTAGAGTGGAAAAGAAGATGCAACAGAGATGGAGAGTTGAGGAGAAACAGAGGGACACAATGTGAATAAAAGAGGGAAAAAGGCAGCCGTGTTTTCCACCAGTCTGTTGGCCGAAGCCTCTGTGACATTGTTGGGCCTTCTGGATCCCCATGGAAACAAAAATCAACATGTTTGCTTGAAATGCTTTCATTAACGCCTTGTAGCCGAGCCAAAAAACAAAACAAAAAAAAGCCCAACAAGGGACGAGGAGACGCCGAATAAAAAATCCCAACACAAATAATGCAAGCAAACAAACAAAGGATAAAAAGAGCAAAAACAAACTTGGTAAAAGCAGTTCTGTGGGTTTTTCTCTTTCTCTCTTTTTTTTTTTTTAACGTCTACTCATTGACCCGTGTCGCTTTGTACACAATGTGACAGGCAGACTTTCAGGACGTTTTTGAGTCGCCATCACTTTGGGGATCAAACTCTGCTCAGTGTAATAATGTTGCCATGTTTGCAAGGGGTATTATAATGATAGCCTCTGGCACATTAGAATAAGCTTTGGACAGTGAAAGTAGCTTAAACAAACAGTTTTTATTGAGTTTGTTGACTTGTTTCTTTTAATAAAAATCACAAAAGATAAAAAATGGATTAACCTTTGAGCATATTTTTATCTGATGTACATAACCAACTTTTAGTAATATAGTAAATACAACTCAATTGAAAGCTTAATATCGAAATATATTGACACAAACAGAAATAATAAAATATAATTAACATTTTTTTCACTCATTTCATGTAATAATATTATAAATACAATACAGTGCTAGTCTGAAAACTGCCTGAAAAAGCCTTTGTAAGTATTGACCCTCCCCATGCTTCCCCAGCATAGACTGGAAACAAGCTGAGTATAATCAAGCAAGGAGAAAGTAGGACATCTGTGTGTGTGTCTACAGTCAGCCTGACTCTCTCTCACACACACACACACACAGCTCTGGCATAACGACAATCAATTAAAGCTTCCTCTTCTTCTCTCCTTTAATTGAAATTGAATTACAGAGTTTTACCTCCCGCCCCTTTAACTGGGCACGTGAGGAAACGCCTGGGGCTGATCTAAAGCCGAGTCGTGCTCCCATTTAACCAAGAAGTTTAAGGTAAAAACATGGCAAGTAATAAGGTTGTTAGGGTATTAAACACAGAGACACATTCACATACAGACATACACACACCAAGTGGCATGCGTGCACATGTGCATATACACACACGAGCTAAGGTAACAGTGTAATTAAATGGTAAAGCTCAGTCTAGCTGAAGTAAACATGTCTAGAAGGAATGTATTTAAGACCGTGACTCTAATGATCACATAATTGCCAACATCCTTACTGCAGTATTTTATTTTACTGCAAAGAAAATTATTTCTGTATTTAATGTTTCAGTGCAATGTCGTTCACACCTTTATTTTATTTAGTTACAATCTTTGTGATACAATTTCTGTAATAATAATCGTAACAGTACATTGCTCATAATTAACGGCATCACTGACGGCACCGTGGTTATTTCAATGAGTCAACGTTTTGAGAAGTGTGGGAGTACAAGCTGGTTTTAAAAGGCAAAGCAGCAAACTACAACCATCTCTCCTTCTCGATCTACTTTCCTGTTAACACGTGTAATTATATCACTGTGATTGGAGATATTTATTGTAACTAAGTTTTCCATTTAATTTGAAACTCTACGTTAAACATCAGTGTCAAAATAATTGTCATATGTTGGAAGCAAAACCAGCCAACAGTTCTGCTTCTCTCATTGTGATCTGGTAGATGTGTGGATGAAATTCAAATGTTGTTTCAAGTGGGCTGTACAACACATGACCTACATTTCTGTCTTTCACTCAGACATCAACATGAACCCTTTCTACACCTGACAAAATATCTATTCTGGAAATATTATAAAATTTCTCTTTAACTGGTTTACTGTATCTATAATAATATAATAATATATAATATAGTTTTGATTATTAACAAGGTTTTGGGGGTTTCTAAAGGGTTCAGTCACATTGTTATCCAAACACTTCCCACTGTTTGCTGATTGGTCTGGGACATACAGTGTATCTAACTGGGCTGAGTCACTTCTCAGTGCTTGGATGTTTTCCAGAATAAGGCTAAAAATGCACTGATCTTTTTAGGTCAGACGTGATCCACATAAAATATGATTTTTAGTTTAATTTAGTGTTTCCATTATCCCAATCATTCACTCACAGAGGGTCACCTATTTAATGTTTAGTGACACAGCATCCCTGGTACACAATATTGCCTTACTTCTTGCTATATGCCAGGTATTGGATTGGTACTCTGACGGCGGATTGCTGCATCCCTAAATAAGAGTCTGGCTTGGCAGGGCTAGTGCTGTATCTTATTTTAATTATGAGGATTGATTGCCTTGATCTTATACCAATGATGTTGGTACTGCTGGTGTTTCTCCAGTATTTGGAAAACTCACTTATTTCCTGATTTCCCATTTCCCCATACTTGTTGGCACTCAAAGTACAATGTGTGAAGAGCTGCTGATCCTTCTCCAAAGTCCTGTCTCCAAAGCACTCACGGTAGTCATTGACACTGTATTTCTACATGCAGCATGTTGAATGGAAAAAGTTTCCCTCTAAATGTAAGGCCACGCAATGATTTTTGTAGTCTTTTTGTTGTCACCGTGTCTTTCTTTTTATACAAATGAATCTGTCTCTTCTTTTGCCTTTTTTTCTAATTTCGTCACTATCTCTTGTTCCATCAGTCACTGTCCAAAGTGTCCCGGTCTCACTCTTTGTGCGGTAAATCAGTGGACACCCCACTTGTTCCAACAGGACATGGAAGCATAGATTGATGAAGAACAGGGAGGAAGGAGGGAGGGACACAGAGAAGGAAGAATGGATGGATGGATGGATTTGAAGGACAGAGAGGGCGAAAAGCCGGCAGTATGTGTATAAGTATGTGTTTACATGTGTGAGGGACAGAGGGATTTAATGATCAGTACATGCTTGAATAGCAAGAGTGAAATAGGGATGGAAGTAAGGCCACAGTTGATTGGTCATATGCAGATTACTAGGGATATACTATAGACAGAGATGGAAAGAAAAGCTGAAACAAGTAAGCTGATGTGGAGGTAAATAAAAAAGAGAAAAAATGAGTCAAAAATAAATGAGTAACAATAGAAAAGGGACAGAATGAGCCAGAAAAAGTGAAAGATTGATAAAGCGATAAAAACTCTGAGGGTTAGGAGCGGGAATAAAGAGAGAGAATGCAAACAAATGAAAGACAGAAACCTGTGCCAAGCTGTGATTTCCCGGTAAGAGTTAGCACTTCATTTGCCGGTGAACCCAGCCCTTCAGGAGAACAAAGCCACTCGTTTATCGTCCATTTTTCATCTCTCCTTTTTTTTCTACATGCAAGAGCGCTCCCTCCCTCTTTTTCTTCTTTCTCTCTGACGCAGTGGGATAACCCTCACCCTCACAGCCTCGCACCTCGCACCTCCCCTACACTCACACACAGGCTTTACCAGATACTGATGGACATGCAAGAGACACACAAACAGCATTTACACTCACATGGACAAACTCATACTTATTTGTTAATATCAGCACTGTGATGTTCCTATAACATTCACTTTTTGTTGAGAAAATATAGTCATTTTTGAACATGTACGTTAACAGTATTTGCTGATGTTTCCACCATCAGCTCCCCTGTAAACATTTTCCCTCTTGTCAGAATAATTTGTGAGAAATGTTTAGACTTAAGTTTTGTGAGTACCACCCCACCCACCCACCTCCCCTGCCTACACCTCAATCCTCCCCTCTCCCCAGTGCAGGTCAAGAGGCGGTGTGCTGACTCCGCCACCTGCTGTCTGATAGCACATAAACAAACCAAACACTTATTTCCTCCTGAGCCGTACCCCGCAATCACAGCACCAGTAAAACCTCACACTCCATTTACCTTTCAGCACAGGTGACTGCCTGGGCACTGTGTGTGTGTGTGTGTGTGTGTGTGTGGAGAGAGAGAAAAAGAGTTAGAGTGGTGGATAGAGATAGAGGACTTTGGGACTTTGAAGGAATTAAAAAGCAGTGAAAAGGAGAGAAATAGCTAAGTAATTAAAAAAAAGAAATATACTATATGGCTAAAAGTATGTGGACACCCCTGATCTGGGGCTGTTTTTCATGGTTTGGGCTCTGCTAGAAAACTTAATGCTTCAGCATGCAATTATATTTTGTGTGTCCAACTTTGTGGCAGCAGTTTGGGGAAGGCCCTTTCCTGTTTCAACATGACAATGTCCCTGACCTCAACCCCATCCAACACCTTTGGGATGAACTGGAACGCCGATTGCGAGCCAGGCCTTTTCACCCAACATCAGTGCCGGACCTCACTAATGCTCTTGAGGCTGAATGAGAGCAAATCCCTGCAGCCATGTTCCAAAATCTTGTGGAAAAGTCTTCCCAGAAGAGTGGAGGCTGTTGTAGCAGCAGATTAATGCCCATGGTTTTGGAATGAGATGCTCAACAATCACACATGGGTGCAATGTTTAGGCGTCAACACACTTTTGTCCATACAGGGTAGAAAGAGAGAGTGGAAGAGAACACATCCAGACATGGGAGATGGCGCTGTATTACAGCATCATCACAGAGATGGCTTGACCTGCCGCTCACCCCTCCATCTTGTTTGTGTACTGGTTTATTTGTTGGAAACAACAACAACAGCAACCAGCCTCTGTAATTATTCCTTAGTGCTGCTTCACTCACTGTAATTATACACCCATACGGTGTGTGTGTGTGTTTTGCGCATGCACACGTGTGCGATAGTAGATGTGAATGTGGAATACGTGTGTTGATATGTGTATAGGTGTGTGTGTATGTGTGTGTGTCAGATGAAGTGAGAGAGGGGGGATGAAGGGACAACAAGCTGAGGTCTTTGTTGCTAAATGACAGTGATTCACCATCAGGCCACCCATTTAGTTTAAGTGTGCTGCTCATTTGCCTGTGTGTGTGTGTGTGTGTGTGTGTGTGTGTGTGTGTGTGTGTGTGTGTGTGTGTGTGTCTGTGTGTGTGTGTGTGTAGATACAAAAAGAGGGAGCGAGTGTGTGAAATAAAGATGAGAGGATGTAACAGACATAGAGGAAGAGAGGGAGCAGGACAATGCGATGGAAAGTGTGTGTGTGTGCACTCTCTCCCTCTTTCTCCCCTCTTAGTGTCATCAAGAACTGGCAGTACACCAGACTCTGTGTGATAATTTGTGTGTTTTAGTGTGCATATCTCTCTGTAAGTGTGCATCAATATGTGCGTGCATGTGTATAAAAGCATCTGTATTTTTTGTCTCACATCTTTGTGTGTGTGTGTGTGTGGGGGGGGGTGCGCAAGGGCTTTTGTAAGTGATAGTTAGCTTGCACCCTCTCCTTGTTGCTCCTCTCATGCAGAAAATTTTGAATTTTTGGTTTGTCTGATTTTCAATCTGGCATATAACCACTCTCATTGGGAATGTTTAAACTCAACCCCTGGGATATTTCAGGAAATGATTTAGCTGTTTTTCTGTAATTTTACTTGAATTGTAGTCCTTTTAAGGGTTGCAGCGTTACCACATGTCTCTGAAAACAACTTTTCATTTAAAATCAGATTCATTTCAAGCGTCTGATTGAAATGAGTACCAATCTTATTTAGATTTACAGGTTTAGGTTACTTTTTTCATTTTGCATTGAATACTACAACGATTTTACAGATGATGATACTAACTGCTGTGATGGCTAAGAAAGTTGCCCTAAATGTTGTGCAGTATGTTTCGAGGGATTATTTCCTGTCAGGGACTTCCCTTTCTTCCTGTGAGGGTCAGGTGTTAGGAAATAGAGGGTAACATAAAATGGCAGTGGTATGAAAACACTCAGGCATGATATTATAAGAAAAATATTTGACCAAAACAAACCACGACTTCATTTTGGATTAAGGTCAGGCATTTTTTAAGTCTGTAGAAGTAGCTGTTTACTATATAGTGTAATGAATGGCAGCGGATGGGTTTCTCTGAAGCTGATATCTCCAACTACGTTGACTTTGTGTACATAAGAGCAACAATAATGCAAATGACTGGTGAATATTTTAAAGAAATATTCATTATCATGTAAGAAATTCTAAAGGAGCATCATACTAGTACTTCCTTGTTCCTCTTTCCTCAGGTAAATTCTGCTGAGGTGTTTCCTTGCCCCCTCCAGCTGAATCTTATCCATTATTAATGTCTGAACATGGTCTCTAAGGATCTGCAATCCATTATTAATGCCTGACAATTTATCTCTTTCTCTCCCAGGATCTCCTTCTGTCTCCCCCTCACCCTTCTTATCATCCCTCCTTCGATCCATCCGTCCCAACTTCCGTCCGATCGACCGTCTGGAGAAAAGCTAATAACAGGTGTGTCTTCCTCCCTCTTCATGTTATCTCCTCCTCCTCCTCCTCCTCCTCCTCCTCCTGTTGTCCCATCTTCAATCAGTCTGTGATTTCTTCTGGGTCACCAGGGGTTTTTACAAGGTGTTAAACGCACCAAATGTGTGCGCGCATGAGTGTGTGTGCCACCTGGGAGAGGTGGCAACCTGCTAAACATGTGTGTATTTGTATTAATGATGTATGAAGGCTCGTCTTACTCCTTGAGACAATGAACTTGCATATATACACACACACACACACACACACACGGAAACACACACCACCAACT
The DNA here is from genome assembly GCA_005408345.1 of Macquaria australasica. Lineage (NCBI taxonomy): Eukaryota > Metazoa > Chordata > Actinopteri > Centrarchiformes > Percichthyidae > Macquaria > Macquaria australasica. Next base: position 228,201 of record SEMN01000135.1, on the reverse strand, counting down.
CACACATCATCTGCCATGTTTTTACTCACCTGCCAGTGGTAGTGCTTTTAGTCCACATCTGCCCACGACACAGACTTAAAATATTAAGAACTATATTAGACACATTTTCCCAGTGTTGCATGTATCATTTTAACATCAATTAGCTGCATTTTACACACTGTGCATTAAGTATGATTTTGCATAAAAATCTGAAATAGTGCATCATTCTGTTAGCACAAACTGAGCTTCAGTCTGTCCCTTTCTCTCTGTGGCAGATGATAGCACAGCTGAAAACAAAGATGGGAGAGGCAAAGATCCACTTTGTGACAGAAAGCTACAGGAGTTGTGAAAAATGTCATCTTAATTTTTGAAAAATACCAGTAATAGCAGGGCTTTAAGCTCAAGTCATCTCAACAATAGTCTGTTGTACATTGTATGACTTTCAACATGACAAAATACACCTTTATGTCAAACTCATCAGCTTTCCACAGCTGTGGATCTCACAGTGGAGTCGATTACCTATTACGGACCTGAATGCAGAACACAGTCAGTTACTATGCTAATGAAATGCTGCATATTCAGCCGTTGGAGTGCTAGTTGTTCAAGCTTAGTCAACTACATTGTAGATGGGTCAGAACATCACAAAACGTTCTTGCTTGTATTATTTAACAAAAAAGTTTGTGGGGAGATTTTCATATTTCCATAAAGACTAACTTTTAAATGGCTATTAAACGCTCCATTACATAGTGTTACTTTTAAAAATGATGTTCTGTTTAAAGTATGAGTGTGTGTCGTTAAGAATGAATCACCTTGACAATATGCAAAAGCGCAAATGAGAAGGCATGTCAAAAAAGAGTTGGATTAGACAGCTTGTGAAAGGCTAAATATTAGCCTTAAATCACGCTAAAGCTGCTGGTGAGATTCACTAATAAAAAATGCATGTTTGTTGCAAACATGGTACAGCACAAAGTCTGAGAATAAAATTAAAAGGAAAATGAAGTGAGACAGAGGATGTGTGTGTGTGCGTGTGCGTGTGTGGCAGGAACAGACGGTGCTGTGGCCTTTTGCTGGCACATGAGTGTACTCAGGTGCAAGGATGTGTATGGTTGGTGACAGTTATTCTTTCCTCAGGTGCATCTAGGAGGGGAGTGCTGTGTGTTGTCTTTTGGCAGGAGCCATGTGTGTGTGTGTGTGTGTGTGTGCTCCTGGATCATCTTCCAGAGAGATGAGAGTCTGTAATTACTGTTGTAGGAAGACTCGTGCCAGCCACACACACACACACACACACAATTATCTACCTGTGAAGTATAACCTCTCCTTTCCAATTACAGGCTCTCCCCTGCCTATTAAACACAACTTCAACAAAACCTACCTAAGGTTATTTCTATGCAGCGTCAGTATCTTTAAATGCACAGGCCCATTAAACAACCTACTTATTCTGCTGTTTGTAGTTGTTGTCTGATATTGAAGGTAAAGTTCCATAAACTAACCCAGTGGTTTCCAACCTGGGAGCTGGGACCCCTGCAGTGGGTCACAACTCAATGACATCTGAAACCTATGACACAGAGTCACAAGTAGACACTGCTTTAATTTAAGTGCCAAAAAAGGTTGGTAACCATTGGCCTTGTCCTGTGTAGAGAGGTTCAACTCGGCATGATTCAAAATGTTATTATATACAGTATCTAACAGGAATCGTGGCATTTTGCAGCTGTTACAACCAGAAGAATCAGTACAAGACCTCCTACACCTGCAAATTATTTTTGATAGTTTGACTGTTGGGGTGAACTTGGATTTTTCAAGATCTGATCACACTGTTAGAGTGGCAGACTGCTTTGAAGGAAGGGGAACCAAATGTTGAAGGTTTCAGTTTTACGTGGATTATTTTTACGTCAGTGCGTTTTTAGATTTCCACAAAGAAACACTACATTTTCAAAGACGTTAAAAAAGGTAGGGAGTCCCCAATTCAAAGATGTGACTATAGAAAAAAGTGTCTCAAATTTTTTTTATCTAGCAACAAGGAACCCTCATTTTAGCAATCAAACTGTGCTTATACTTGCTCAGTATCTCCTCATATATTCCTCTCATTTGCTTCAAACCTCCCCTGAACATCTCCAGCTTCTTAACAGATTCTTGTAATAAAACACAGTTCTTGGGTTTTAATTAGTACTCAATCTGCTTTTGTGTTCCTATGAACTTCATAAATGCCACATATTCAACAAATAACAATTAGGCTTAATTAAGATGATTAAAAACTCCCGCCTAATCCGTCAACACACCGTGTCATATCTTACACTGCATGAGTGTGTGTGTGCGTCTCCTTTTCACGCTTGACAAATCAAGAAGATCACTGTATAATGACTGCATAACGAGTGTGTCCTTAAGACAGAATAAGCTTATCAATAGCTGTTAATTAAATTCTTGTGCGTATTAATGAAAGACTTAGAATTGCTGTTTACGGTGCTCTCTAAGCGTGCCTGTGTTCTCTGCTTGTTTGTTTGCTTTAATGAAAAGATTTCACCTTGCAACAGCAGTGGATGTAGGAAGTGTGTGCAAGTACGTGTGTAATGCCTGTATATATGGTATTTTGTGTGTTTGTTACCTCAAAGTAAATGACAAACGATGGACAAATCTGACAAGGAGACAAAAATATCAGAGTTGAGGGTGCGCAATAGATAAATTACTGAGAATAAGAGAAGCTGGGAAGAAAGAGAGAGAACAAAACTCCTTTGAAAGGTTGGTTGATCTAAATTACAAAATTACAAAAAAAACTATGTGGCATCTAGCCATGTAGAGAGTTTTAGTTTAATGTGGCCATATTCACATACATGCTCACATTTAAAAAACTGTGTTCTGTTGCTGAATTGTGTAATGGTCAATTGTTGGTCGTTCGGTCGGTCCACCACTTTGGTTTAGACTGATATATCTCAACAACTATTTGATGGATTGCCATGAAATTTTGTACAAACATTAAAAGTCCCAAGTGGGTGGACTCTACTCACTTTGGTGATCCCCTCATTTTCCTTTAGCTCCACCATGAGGTTAATACGTTTGATCTTTTGTAAAATGTCTCAAGTATTGGATGGATTACCATGGAATTTGGTGCAGAAATTCGTGTTCCCCTCAGGATCAATTGTAATAACTTTGGAGATTTTCTGACATTTCATCTATCTCTATTATCAGGTCAAAATTTGAATTTGCCCAATACTTTGGTTTGTAACCAAATCCCTGCAAAATGAATGACGTTTCCAAAAACCTCAGCTGTACATTGTGTTTTGTGATTATTAGGACAACAGACTGCTAGCACACAAAACTAAGATGGTAACCATGATGAACATTGTACCTACTAAACATCAGCCTGTTAGCATTGTTATTGTGAGCGTGTTGCCATGCTAGTGTTAGCATTTATCTCAAAGCACTGCTGTACAGCCTCACAGAACAGCTAGCATGGCTGTAGACGCGTAGTCTTGTTTGATTCTGTGAGCATCAAACATGCAATTCCAATTATCGTCAGTGTATTGAGGCAGCAGCAAGAATCTCATAGATGAATATCTCAAGGGAATTAAACCAGAACTACCTGCATGACTAGAAACTACTAGATCTCAGTAAGAAAGTATGTTTTTCTTGTGTAATTTTAAAAAAAATGGTTATTACTTTTTCCTCTTTCTTTGGGCGCGTAGTCAATATTGAAACACCAAGGCCACTTTAATGTGAAGTCTTTGAAAAGAGCCACTGATGTAACATTCTGGTTCTGAATACAGATCATGACCCTTCATTTCATGTACATTTCCATCCTTCAAAAATATCCAAATCAATTCAAAGTGACTATTGATATTTATTTTTTGTTGTCCATTTTTCACAAAATGCCACTGCTAATACCTTTTGACATCAAAAGCCAGTAGTAACCTGAGTAACTTGTCCATATCTTTAATTGACCAACACAAATAATTTAATTTCTGTCTCCATGTGGAGTAAAATACTGTAAATGCATTCCTTTTGTAATGGAGTTTGGTCACCTGTCAAGCATATTTGTAGAGTAGAAATGATGCAACGAGTAATCCCCTCATCCCTTTCTCTCTTGCCTCATCCTGCCTCATCCCCTCGTATCTCTTCTTTCACTCCCCAACACCATCTGTTCATCTTTAGCCGAGGAGGAGCTCACTTTCCTCTCTGGCTCTCTTCTGCTCTCTCTTTTAAACTCATTCTCTGACATTGGCCCCGTGCCCTTGGCTCTAATTTATTAGAAAGTAAGCTTTTCTTTAAATCCTCATCCTTAATGGCCTCGAAAGGACTTCAACATAACCTACATGCCAGTCTGACAGTTAGTATAACATTTGACTCAGTCATAGTGGCAACATTGTCTTTGAATTAAGCATTAGAAATGCATAGCATCATTTGAATATGCAACACATTATCTAAAGAAGCATAAGTATATAAAACAACTTGAGAATGCTCCTCAGATTCTTCACTTCGTTCCCTTCTATTTCCATTTCTCTTGTTGTATCCTCATATCCTCTGCTCTCTCCTAACTCCTCCAGATTAACACCCTCCTTCTTCCCCCTCTAATATCCCCTGCTTTCCCTTCCAATTCCCATTCACCCTGCTCCATCTCAGGGGCATATGTCAAGAGGAAGCAAGCATCTGCTCCTTGAGAGGGATTTTGTGTCCGCCGCTCTGCTATTCTGTGCCAGAAGTCCATCAGTCGCACGGCGGCAGTATGGCCATGTACTGCCTGGTGAGGAAGTGGGACATGGACCCACGAGGGAAGCTCTGCTGGATTTCATTTGGGTGTCTGTATCTTGGTGTGAGTTTCTCAGTAGATTTCTGTGTAGCTGAGCTACAGAGCTATGAGGGAATGACAGAGCTGCACCTGGTGTTGAAAGGAATCAGTGTGAAGGATGGTGAAAGGCAAGAAGTGAAAATACAACAAGGGATAAAAGGAGGGGGAACAAAAGATGCAAGCGCAAATGTTTGTTGGTGGGGAGGATGAATTATAAACCAGCATATGAAGAAGACTCTTAAACGTGAAGGCCAAGTGAAGCATTGTGTTGAAGAGCCAAGTGTGAAACAGGTGGGAAGGCTTGAAACATTTAGGAGAAGCTGGTAGTTAAAGTAGTTCACTTTTTTTTTTTGTTTCTGCTTGCAGCCTCCATTTCTACCACATTTTTATTGTTACTCTTCTTCCAACATCAGCACAGATCTCGTCTGTTGAGGCACCAGATCCCCTCATCCTCACTGTTTCAGTACCCTCAGACGAATGTTTGTGTCCCGAAATTATCTCTGTTGTGGCTGCATTTGTTTTATCGCAAATGAATTGTAACTCATTTTTTGAGTGCAGTTTTGAGAATGGGGCAATTACATCATGTGCAAATCAGTTCCAAGTTAGAACCATTAGAAAGTTCTAAGCTACATCCAGAGCAGGGGCTTTTTTGCAGACATGAACTATGGCACAGGAACTAAGTTTTGACCCTGGTTCTTCTGGGCAAAATGCATGTACAGTTCATGAGGTCCTAAACAGTTTCCCTGGTTCTCAGAAAAATTATTGCAGTGAAAAAGGGCAACCTGAATAATTTGGTCCTGTCAGTATGTGGCTGTGCCTCTTCTTCCTTATGAATCTCGTAGCAGGAATGAGGGTGACCTATGTTATCCTGCTGAAGTTTGGTCTCACAGCTCTTTATGAAACCCTAAAGAGTGCCACCCCTATTAGGCAATTAAAATCCAGTCTTGTACTCGTCAGGAGGAGAGTTTATAGGCGATGAAATTTGCCTAAACCTTATTTGTTTCTTAGACAATGTCAATAAAAACAGAGACTAAAATGAGTGTGTATGTGTGCTGACCTTGACGTGTGGTTCAGTGCATGACAATGTCAGCTTCCTCACCATAGCTAGCTGTGAAACACACACACTGACTGTGGCCATGAGCACCTGCTGGACTGAGAATACATGGACGCACACACCAAAACCAAGAGACAGGAGCATGCAGGCACTGATACAATGGACATGTAGACAGACTGTATATATACATTTACAAACAGTGAATAGGTGCAGCACCCACAGGAGCACACAGTATGATACTGAACACTTCCGCTCCTGCTTCATGTATATTGCATTCTATATTCTAGTCCACTTCTCCTCTGTACATACATATTCAAAATATGACATATATGCCATCTGTATATTGTAACTTCTGCATTTTCTGTAAATACTGTATATACTATGATTTTGCACTTCTGGTTAGAGGCTAACTACATTTCATTGGCTTTGTACCTGTACTCTGCACAATGACAATAAAGTTGAATCTAATCTAATCTAATCTAAATTATCTTTGTGATTCAACCCCTGCTGAATCAGTGAGGGTCACACAGCACACAAATGTTTATGAACTCACATCAACAAGCAACAAAGCTGCTCGCCAGCTTTTTTTTCATATCTCAACAGTAGCCCTTGTCAAGACAAAAAGGCTTTGAGAGGACATAAAAAAGGTTGTAGGCTGTTTCAGATTTCATGTTTTCATTTCCTTTACTGCCTCGATGCACCTTTCTTCTGTTGCTCATGTTTTTGAGTGGGAGGAAGGTCTCGCTGTTTGTATGGAGATGTCAGTTGTGCCAGTGCAAGGTGCGCAGAGGTTGCTGTTCCTTGTAATTATTAATTTGCTTCTTTCCAACATTCGGTGTGATGGAGTCTATACGTGTGATATACTTTCATCGTATCACAAATGATTGCCCCACGCAAATTTTTGAGCCCTATGGTGCTCTTGAATACTTGTGGTAGGGTCGCAAGTATGGCATATCATGCATGTAAAACTGTCCCTCTCTGCGTTTTATGTGTTTGCCTGTGTAGTTGGACATCACCAACCCTAATGACCCACAAAACCCAGAGATTTTCAAAAGACCTAATTGGTTTCACAATTGTATCTCTAGGCTTACAAAGTGGTCATGTTTGCTACTGCAAGAAGACTGTTCCCTTCAGTTTACACAAAACAAGGTCCCTTGTGCTTATAAATGCTTATAATAATAGTAAAAAGAAAAATGGGGAGAATTATGCATCACCCTCTTGTACTTATTAAAAAACAATATATGGTTAAACTGGAGTGTCTTGACTGCAAATCATATTTTAAAAATCTTTTACTTTGATTTTTTTGTGCCATTGTTTTTCTTTTTATTAGATGTTCATCTCTTTTTTATTTAACATTAATGCTGATAAATTTATAGGTTTTATAAAAAATAAAAAACAAAATGAATGCACCCTAATATTCAAATTACACACGCTGCCACACACCCACACACATGGCATGCACTTTTAAGACCTCTTCGGTCTCCAGTTTAGTGCAAGAATAAACAACAGCGAGGGGAAAGAAAAGAGTAAATGCGTCATTAATAAAAAGAAAGACGAGCTAATTGTGTTGCATGCTCTGGAAAAATCAAAAATCCATTAGAGAGGGGGGAAAAGGACACTGAACATGGCTTTTTGAAAAACAGATGATGTCTCACAAAAGAAGAAAACAAGAGCGCTTTTACCTTTAATTTGGTCCTATATCCTCGATTTAAGATGGTCTTCGTGTGCATGTTCATTTGCGTGCGTGTGTTTGTATGTGTGCGTATTGTTGCTCTCCGCTTAATGCATGCCAATGAGTCACGCAAGAGGCAACTTTATCTAATCTCCATAAATGGCCATACAGTTCAGGAAGGTCACACACACACACACGAGAAAGAGCATAAGGAGATGGTAATTGAGAGAAATTAGAAGAAATGATGGAAGGGACTGGTCGAAGTAAAGAGGAATGCGAGAGACAGAATGGACTCTGGGGTGAAACAATTAGCTGTGTCATTTAATATTTGCTCTGCTTTACCAGCTCAGAAAGGTCAGAGCACTCCTACAAAGGGAGTGAGGGACAACAACAACTTACAGAGCACTTGACTTGTATAAAGAGTTTTTTTCATGTTATTGGTCATTGGTGCTTTTTATATATATTTTTATATATTACCTATTACACAGTACTACAGTACAATCAAATGCTTGCAAGGAGCATATAAGAGCCAAGCTTCTATGTATTAGTTTGTTGAATTTTTATTCGATTTATAGTATTTACAGTAACTTAGCTATTTCATTTTGTGAATACCATTATTTACGGGCTATTAGACCTCTGTCCAGGGGCTGTGTAGGGTGTGTAGGGCCTTTGTCACTGACATTACAGCACGGACAACATGCAGTGTCTGATTTGTTAAAATGATTCTGTTAGACAGAAAGTTAAAATTGTGAGCTATTGTTCTTTCTCCCCCTGTTAAAAGGAAGATGTGTCATGTTTGTGTCATTAAAGTCTCAAGTGTTGGAATTCATCATCATGTATTTAGGGGCCCCACCCAAACTGCCATGCCAGGATCTACACTGGAGTGCTTGACCATAAAAATACATTGCATAAACATTGCAGTGAATATATACTTTTTAAAAATTACACGTTAGGAATATATCTAATTTTAAAGAAGAGTTTATTTCAAGGGAATTCCCTTTTTAGGAGTGAACCTCCTCCTCAGGTGCAACCACACTGACAGGTTGGATACTTTGGCCAATATGTGAAATTAAATAGAGCTTAATTATCATTTTGTTCATTGTCTTTCTAGTGTGTGTGTGTGTGTGTGTGTGTGTGGCGCTCTTGGCATTGCTTTGATGCCCTCACAAAGATCTTTCCATTTTTCCTCTTATTGTAAGGGAGGTCGTTTTGTCTCTCCCTCTCTGTAAAGCCTTCGCCACCATCCGTTTTTGATTTGGCCTTCTTTTTTTATACTTTGTTTTTGATCCCTGCATGAAACCTGGTTAGAGGGGTCTCAGGGGTGGGTCATTACTTTGTATGTGTGTGTTTAAATGTGTGTGTGTGTGTGTGTGTGTGTGTGATGTTGGCATTACCCGTTGTCTCTTTGAGGCCATCTGGAGTCGGCACATGTGGGAAAACCTAGTGTTAGCTCTGAATGTGAATGTGTCGGTGTGCGTGTGTCACTTTGACATGCCAACACGTTTGTAATAGATGACATCACAGTTGATTTTAAATTCAGCTCCAGCTGAGTGCAGCAGCTGAGCGACAGAGACAACAAAAATTAGTTAATGATGGTAATTTCATTCCTTTAATCCTTCATGCATCTTTCTATATATCCATGTCCAAAATGCAGGGCAACACACACTCACACACTTAGTATTTTAGCAGATGGACCAGAGTGTGTGTGCAAGCAGAAAACTGTTCTGTGATCTGTTGATTCCTGAGCTGTCGGCCTAAACAGGCTGACTCACGACTTAATAATGCCCCACTTATTCTCTGGGTGTGTTCGCTTGCACGTCCTTGTGTTGAGGATATAAAGACTCTTCAGCAGTCAGGCGTTGGGTCTGGTTAGAGTTGGAATAATGGCTAGATCAACGCTGAGTTAGAGCAAGAGTTAGAGATGATTAGCAATATTTAACAGTTAAGGTTAGCAGTTGGCATATTACTGTAGCCAGTGGGACTGTAGCTATAGCATCCGCTGTTTTCCACCAAGTGGCGTGGATAAAATGAGGAGAACATGATAGAGGGAGGGAGACACAACATGGTTAGAGGTTTATTTAGGTGTGAACCTGGCTGCCAAATGGGGTGAATAATAGATGTGAGGGAACGGAGGATAAAAAGTGGAGAGGAGGAAGGGAGCGATGGATGGATGACAGGGATGAAAATGTGCCCTTCCTGTTCTCTTTCACCACTCAGCTCTCTATTTATCTAATTTTCCTTGTGATGAAGGATTTACATAGAAGGGCTTAATTAACTAACGTTGGCAAGAACTTTTATTTATTTGACATTTTTAAGCTCCCGTACAGCTACTACAATTTTCTAGCATTCAAAATTTGAAAATGTAGTTTAACAAACAAAAGTATATAATATTTATCAGTGTGAAACCTACCTTTTTATGCCTGTTAAAGCACCTACATTTCACAAAGGAGTTACACCCTTTTTATTATAACCACAAAGCTTTAGAATTTAGTGTGTGTTGTTCCTCAACACCCTGCTTTTCTCTCTTCTGCTGATGGTCATAATTTGGACTTAAATGTCTTGCCCAAAGGCACTTTAGAAGTAGATGTTGAGGTTAAATGCAGGTCATCCTCACCACGTTTCCCCATGTTCCCCATGTCATTTTGGGATACAAGAGTCCATGTATGGAGCTGGAACCTTGGTGTCCTAAAAAATAAAATAAAATGCAGCCACAGAATCGCATTGGACGCAAACATCCATATATTTAGGAGTGGACATGCACGCAAACAGGAATGTACAGAGACAAAGACATACCCAACCTTCTGACTGTGATCAAGAGAACAATGTTCCGATCTGCACAGTGATCGGTCTCCCTCTTTCACCTTTTCTCTCCCCATCTTTTATCTTTCTCTTTCATCCCTCGCTCAATCCCATCAGGCGCAGGACCTGAGCAGCTGAGCTCTGCCTGCACCGACTCCAGTTGGACACACACACACACACACACAATAATTTGCAGTCATGCTTGCACACACAACCACACACACACCCACACCCACACACACCCTCACTTCATACATTGCCTCCGATTAATTTTCTTCTCTCATTTGTTTGAATCAAGACCCTTAAGAGTGCATACAAACGCTGACCTTGAGACACAGAAGATTAGACACTTGAACTCCGAGTGAAGAGAGACGCATCCTCCGAGTGGAGGAACCTTGTGGAGAAGCGACAACATACTTTTCTAAGAGATGGGAGGCAGGCACTTGAGGGAAAATTAAATCTCTCCAAGGATGCTGTCAGGGCATTGAGAAAAGATTGGCGTTTTGTGTCTAAATACATGTACACTGAACTGGCCCAGTTCACTCATCCTCGATTTTTACATGTTTTTGTTTATGGTAGATTTCATTTATATGGCTTTAAATGCTGTTCCAAAGGTTGAGAAAGTTGCCCTGGAAGGCTTAACAGAAGATTTTTGTCTACAGCTGCAGGTGAGAAAGTTTGAATTTAATTATTTGTTTTTCTTCAATGGATGAGAAGATGAAGAGGTTTCTCAATCAAACTTGGGACATAAAAAAAATTTAATTGAAAGCTCTTTAGTCCAAAGTCAGAAGAAAGTCCCATCAGTGGTGCCAATCTCGCAGCAGTTCTTCTGCAAGTTTTTTTCATTGATTCTCCAATTGTAACTGTCTAGGTCATTGCCTTGTCTTTTATGTCTTTTTGAAATTATTTCTCATAATGTGAACTCTTTTTATCTAGCTATGAATTGTGAGCAGGCTTATTTTTCTCTTAAATTGATTGAGCTTGTAAAGAAGGTGTGTGACCGTTTCAAGATCGTTTTGTATTGCTCAGAAATACTAGGACAAATTTAAACGGTTGTAAGGATCATTTTCCATCAGCGAGTCTAACTTGTAACAAATGTTATTGTGAAAGAATTACCAACCAGATGCCTTTTCTGCGAACATATGCTCACTGATGCACCCTTGCCCTCTTTATTTAGGTTTCTAGGTGTTGCGTGGATCCATTTAAAAGTTACATTGATTTTTTTGTAAGAAGCCACACTGAAGGCTCTTGTTCCATCATGGTGTGGTGCGGCTGCAGGGGCTGGCGGAAGAAGCAGTGATTGTATGCAAGAAACTTGTCCATGTACCAGCATGTCCATGTTCATTGATTCAATGAACCACATCACAGATAACAGAACTTTATTCCAGTTCACCACTGAGATCCATCACCCTCCAGACAAACACATCATCCTTACCAACAGAAACACTATGGTTCACTATCTTAAAAATTAGGAAATGTTTCCTTATTTATACCGTCAGGCTACACAGCAAGTTTGTTTACTTTGCCTCTCGTTCACTATGGTGTAACACCGGCACTCTGGCAGCCTGCTAGATGTTGAGATATTTCGCTAGATGAAAAGGTATTGTAAAGATATTGTATCCAAAGTAGTGGACCTACAGACAGACAGACAGACCACCATTGTCCTAGAGCTACACCGTGTGTGGCAAAAAAACAACAAAAAAAACCAAGAAAACAGAAATCTGGGGCAAACGTTCAGGTTTATTCTTTAATGTCATTTCTACATCACTATAATATTTTGAAATATTCCTGTGGTATTTCTCTGTCATTAGCATTGTATGTATTCCTCATGACCTTACCCACCTTTGAGTAGTTTACAGACATATAATGTAGGGTTAAAATAGTTTTAATTAGCAAATTGATGTCAATTGTGAAATTCAATAAATAGAACTGTGAAAGACTTTCAAATTTTACAAAACAGAGTTTTAATTGATTTGTGTGCATTTAAGGAAAAGGTATTCTACTGCTGCCCTCCTTACTTCTTATTGTAAATTTGAATGAAGTTTCAATTATAGTCGTACTGTAGCTGTAAAGAGATTTATTTTGAAGGATTTGCTTGCATTGAGAAATTTAAAGGGATACTACTTATCTCCTTAGCTTTTATTGTAAGTTATTTACCTCACATGAATGCACAATGGCACTGACCCAAGTGCTCCTCACTAAAATGAATCTTATTTTATTGCCATGGTCATCATGCTTGTTGCATACTGTAATGCTGATGTGCCTATGAGCTAACAGCAATTAATTTAATATAACGTGGAAAGACTTGATTTGGTGGAAAAAATGTTTTCACAATTATCACCAAATGCTTAATGCTTAAATTTTTCTGGTTTTACTAAAAGCAAGGAGCCTTTACAGCCTTAATATTAGTGCTGCTCTCCAATTTTAGGTCATAACCCTTTTGCATCTTCCATTTTTATTTTTAATAATGACTTCCAGTGTTCATTCGGCTTTTTGTTCAGTACTGAATTGTAAGCAGGAACTTGCAGAAAAAGTCAAGGTTTTTTTTTTTCACTCTGTCGGTTTTGAAAGATTACGGAAGCAGACTGAGGCAAAGACAATTGATTGAGACTGACACACACACACAGAAACATGTCTGAACACACACACACACACACACACACTGGTGAAAAGATGAAAGAATCAATCATTCAAAACTTTCTCCAAAACCACAGGTTGCGTCGCAGAGGGAACAGAAGGATGAAAAGCGAGGAAAAGTGCGAATGAAAGAGAAAGGTAGAACGGCAGGGTGACTGACTGGCAGGGCAGATCGCATGCCAAGCCGCTGTCACTGGCACTTAAAGGGCAGACACACGCACAAGAACACACACGAACACACACACTGTACAGTCCAACCTCTCCGATATGTACACATGCACCTGCAGCTGCATATTAGGAGTAAAAATCAAATATTTTTAAAATTTGTGCACATTTTAACTAAATATCAAAGTACATTTTCTACTTTGGGTCTTTGTCAGAATCAAATTTACACACACATACACACACACACGCACACACACACACACACACACCAAACACTGATTAGCTAATGATGTTTTGTTGAAAGTTTCCTCCCCATCTCTCCACTTTGTTTCTGTACCTGTCTGGTTACCGCGACGCCCAGGGCCTGTCACTCAGACAACTGTGCAAAAGATGAGTAAAGCGCACACACAGACATGCACAAACACACACACACACACACTAATGCACGGTGGGCGACGGTGTACAAGTGACTGCTGGTGTCCACATCAGAATGCAGGTTGGAGGTTTGACATTCCTGGAGGCTGTGTCCGTCTAGCCAGTTAGGGGGAGGACAGCCAATAACACACATACACACACACGCGCACACGCACACACACACACACACACACACACAGCACTGCCCTGACTATCTGATGAGCCTAATGCTGATCCAAGTCAATAGTGAATAGTGGGGGGGGGGGCTTGAATGTATGTGATTTTCCTTGATGCTTGTCTCTGCGTGTGCATGTGTGTGTGTGTGTGTGTGTGTGTGTCCTATAACGGTAATGAAGGCAGTCTGAGAGATTATCACAGTTGGGCGCTTGCAGACCTCAAGGTTAAAGGAGCACAAAGGCACAGCAGAAACAGTGTGTTGTCTGTGTGCATGTAATTGTGTGCATGCCGTTGTATATGTGTACATGAGGGTGTTTGTGTGCCTATCTGTGTGTGTGTGTGTGTGTGTGCGTGTATAAGATTTTAGGACGAGACAGCAGAGCCACAAAAGGCATCATGATTGATTGGCTTGATGCTGAGAGAGAGAAAGGCAGAGCGAGCCAGAAAAGAATTAAGAGAGAGAGAGAGAGAGAGAGACAGTGAAAGATCGAGACTGTTGTATTATAAAAATATTAAAAAATAATCATTTAAAAATCAATAAATGACAAAATACAAATTCAAGTGAAAATCAGAGAGGAATAGTTCAACATTTGGGGATATACGTTAATTTGCTTTGTTTCCAAGATGAGAAAACATTAATGTCTGTGCGTCAAGTGCAGAGCTTTAGAGGCTTTAGTTTTCATTTTGGATGGAACCAGGTTAGTTGTTTTCACCTGCCTCTAGTCTCTGCTTGAGATGCATATCGATCTTATTCTGCAAAATGTTGACCTATCCCTTTAAGAACATTAAAAACTTACTTGAGTGATTGTAGTATATAATCAACAGCTAATTTTTGTTTCCTCCCCATTTTTTTTTTTTTGCACTTTCTATTACCGGAGACATTTTATGAGCTGTAAATATTGCAAGAGAAGCTTGTTTACTGTTAACTGCAGGGATGAGTGTCTTTGTGCAGAAGAAAACACTATTTTCGGGTGTGTTGGGACGTAGTATTTGTGCAAAAATCAGTTTAGATGTTTAGATGTTAGATGTTTTATGGTGTATCTTTAAGTGAATTTTGGTAAAAACATGAAAATCACTGGCCTAATCCGGAGTTGTGAAAGACGTTAGTATATTTATACAGTTTATTAGATAGCCCTGTACAACATAATGCAATCCAATAAACAGAAAGGTGACAATTCAACTCTGACGCACTGTTAACAAAACCTGAAAAAAACTTTTCTTCTTCTGGTTGTCTTTGCAGTACTGTGATTTCTAAAAGGTTGTAGATTTGTTCTTAAAAAACGTAACTTATACATTTTTCAGGGCCCAAAGTGTGAAACTTAAACTTACTCAATTTGGATTATGGCTTCCCTAGAGCTAAAGGAAGAGGACACTTTTTATGGTTTTTGAGAAGCCTGTCGCCTGTGCTTGAAGTGTTTCCTTTAGTGTTTACGACTGTTTAGTCAACCTTGCCAAATGGCCTCTGAAGTTTTTAATGTCGCTCATTCAATTAAAGTTCGAGGAAGAGCTAAACCTGGGGGGGCAATAAGTCACATATTGTTATTATCCTGCCCTGCTAATTACTGAAGCAATGAACTTTAATTAATATCTGAGCTTGCTGTGTGTGTGTGTGTGTGTGTGTGTTTGTGTGGTAAAGCATGCAAATGTGCATGTGCGCACTTGTGGCCGACTCTCCTT
Organism: Macquaria australasica; assembly: GCA_005408345.1. Lineage (NCBI taxonomy): Eukaryota > Metazoa > Chordata > Actinopteri > Centrarchiformes > Percichthyidae > Macquaria > Macquaria australasica. Next base: position 212,850 of record SEMN01000135.1, on the reverse strand, counting down.
TATCTCAAGCCATCTCTCTTCAACACACGTACATACACACACTTACACACACACGAGGCGGAGGCTGACATTTCGCAGAGTGTCTCAGTTCACGTGAGAAACGCTGACACCGTGAACCTAGGCAGGCTAGCACTGCCGTTAGCATTAGCATAATTATCTCAGTTATCTGCAGCGTCGAGGACCAGATCCAACAACAGAAATGACAACAACAATGACAGTTCCAGTTCCTGCAGCATATCCCTTCCTGAAAGAGCCAGTTAGTTCTTAATCTTCAACTTTTTTATAAATACATTCTGCTCCTATCTATTGCATTAGAGGAATTCAACACTAATAGCTAATACAAGAAAGCTTGTAGCACTCAAAATCCCATGCAGTAGTTATGGGCGCCAAATGCTACTAAAGCAAACTGTTACATGTACCTGTGTTTGATCAAGTAGAATTCAATTCAAATGTTGCATAATTAAAACTAATTTGATCAGTCACAATCTGTTCTATTTTTTGAGGAGTGGTGTGTGACAGCATTGTGCCAATTTGAGTCAGCGAATGGCTGACTTTTGCACCTGACCCACATCTAAACTCTCTTTATGTGGAATTTTCATTTTTGTTGTTTGCAGTACAAACTGAATAAAAAAGGTGGATACAATACATGCACAAAAATGTGTGAAAGGATATGAGTGTGATACCTTTTGACAGTTTAGACACTGGACATAGTCACGGTGGTATCAAGTGGATTTTACTCCTGGGCTTCACTGGTTGCTCACAACTCACTGCTGAAGATGCAGTTTGACCTTTCTACTGAGCTGTTAAAATTCCATTGTAAACTCCACACCTGTGGCGTGTTTTGTGTCCAGTCAAAGGAGCATTTAAGATGCTAAAATACCAATTACTGTGCTCTATGAAACATGTACAATTAAAAGTAAAAGTACAACAAAGGTGCAGTTAGTGTAAAAGTGAGCTGACGCCTGTGTGTGTATGTTTGTGCGTACCTGTATTGTGTGAGTCATGCTGCCTACTGGGCTTTGCCTTGAGCTAGCGGTGCCCTTCACTTCCCTTTGCCCAGAGCTTCGCTACGGCCACGACTGCTGCGAGGCAGACAGAGAAACTCTCACAACTAAAACAACTATCCTGATGAGAACAGTGGCTTCTTCGACGTGTAAAAATCCTTTGATTTTCGCCTGTCCTTGCTAGGCTAAGGTGAGCGTTTTAAAAAGAGTTTTGGTAGGTTTCTTGAACTTCTTGTGACAGAAGATGTCTTAGCAAGACTAAAAGGACATTTCATTCTTTTGTGTATGATGTTCAGATTGTTCTTTGCTCTGAGACATTATTTTGGTAAAGCCTTATTTTACGGGGCATTTACTTGTAATTTCCCGGAAATGTTGCTAATAATTTCCTAAGAGGAGCTGGTATGTAAGTATACATTTCTTAGTTTATTTTGTGCAGAGCTGCGCTAAACCCTGAAGAAAGACAACAAGCAAATATCGATGTTAAGTAAAGGATATTTTTGGTTTGATAGCTTCTTGCGTTTAAATTTAAAATTACAAAGTTATCAGTGGTTTATTAACATAGTTAACATTCAGATTTTGGAGCTTCCCCTTGTCCTTTCCTTTCCTCTCTATCTTTCCTCTCTCCTCCCTTCCCTTCTTCACCCCCTCTTTACTTTCATCCTGTCCTGCCGCTAGCCTCCCTATGATTTTTTTCCTTCCCCACATCCTGTCCCTCCCACCTCTGCCACTCCCCCCTCCATCTTTTTGTCCCTCTCTATGATCGTTTCATGTGTGCTGATCTCACCTTGTGTGTTTGAAGCCCAAAGAGCAGCGGCAGGCGATTCTGGATCACACTACTAAAGACCCTGACACATCTGAGAGAGAGGAGGGGTGATAGATAGATAGATAGATAGATAGACAGACAGACAGACAGACAGACAGACAGACAAAATAAATATCAATAGCAGCAGGACAAAGAAAAGACAGACAGGTACGTAAAATGTGCTTTTCATGTCTGTCTTTAATGCCACTCATCTGCAGATGTCACCAGTTGTTCTTGCCAGCCAAGCACACACACACACTCATTGCTCTCTCAATCACCTTGCCACGGGCTGTGTCCTCCTGCTTCAAGCCGGCACTGTGTGTGAGTGTATTGAGTTGGTTCAATCAATTGTAAATTGTGTGTGTGTGTGTGTGTGGTGAGCACAGAAACTTATGTGTATTCCTCTACACTCCCCCCCTGTGAGTTATTTGACAATATGCACACATTAAAGTAGATTAATTCAGTCAGGAACAAGCGCAACACACACAAAAAAGACTTGATAGAAAGAGCAGCATACACAGCGACATTTCCCCCAACAAACAACAGGAACAACTCACCTGGGATGCACCTAAACGAGCGTCATTTTGTGTGTGTGTGTGTGTGTGTGTCACCCAGATTCCAATTAAGAAATCTTGAATCCAAAGATGTGTGTATGGTTACAAGTCAAGGTTTTGAAAACATACACACCCACCCACGAGACACACACACACACATTTTGCCGTATCCTTGCGGATGCAGCTGCAGTTCAATCCTACACCTGCCCCCGACCTTTGACACAGGAAGTAAAAGTTGTTTCACCTCTTGTCTGACCCTGAACAGGAAGCGTCTCTAGTTGGAGACATTTTCACTTGACTGACTGAGCTTGCAATTGATATCTGTTGTGTTCTTGAAAGCATCATTGTTAAGTTGTATATACGCGTTTTATATATTGTAAAATCGTTTGAACAGAACCATTTAAAAAAAAACTTTTTTATGAAATTCATGTTGCAGTAGTAGATTGGCTGCCTTTTTTCACATGATGAATAGCACCAAAACCTTTGCTTTAATCTGTGACTGTCTCTTGGCTAACACCAGTTAGCAGTCTTTGCAAGGCACACACCAGTGTCCGGACTGTATCCTGAACTTCATCTGAACTGTCCAAATAGCAGAACAATACCACTATAAAAACACTGCTGTGTATTACTCATGGGACTTACCGTGAGGTAAGCAGGTTTTAAGACAACCCTTGTGTTTCCTGTGCTGAAATTACGAGGCTTGACTTATAGCCAGTAAGTGTACGTGACTTTGTAGATTGTAAATTTGTGTGCATTCATGTGAATGCACCCGCATACAGTAGGTGTGGTGGGCATTCTAGTTTGTTATACATCAGGAAGAGTAAATCTGTCAGCACCCATTATACACATCTCATGTGAGGAAATCACCAGGCCAGTGGGTCAGTAACAAGTTTTAAACTGGCTTTTCAACAATGTCAATGTGGAAATAGTCTTTTAATAAAGAGTACAACACAATACACCTAAGAATCTGACAATTTCAGTATTTTAAAACTAGAATTCTAATCCCAATGCCCAATCCACACATTTGGCACTTGGGCCAAATACCAAGAATTGTAATGTTTTTATGCTCAACAAGCTTAGAGAAATGTATTTCTGACAATGGGCAAAAGGATAACCAGAGTTCAGCTTTTCTGAACAGACCCACTGGCGGCTCACCAGGAGTTCCCTTTGTCATCAAGCATTGACGCACAAGATCTTCCTCAAATTAGAAATGGAAAATAGGCACACCTTGTTATTGAGTCGTGCCTCATGCTTCAAAATGGAGCAGTAACAAAACCACCAGTGGAAAGATTTAAGAATGTGAGATGTGTGCAGAGTTCTTGTTGGAATATGGGCAGAAGTAGCACACTCCACTTTGTTGTAAATGAAGGCATAAATGAGTTCCTCCAAATGCTGTGTGGAAATTAAATCTCGGATTGTTGCTGTTTGTTTTAGATAAGAAAAGCATGCTGGCTGCAGAAACCGAGTTTTCAATCTTTGCCTTTCATTTTTAAAGGATGCATTAGCTTTACTCCTTATTGCGGAATAAAATTGTCCCTGTCTTGTCTTTATTTAACTCAAGGGAATTTAACTGCATCCAGTTGTTTAATTTCTGTAAGCATTGACACAGTGAGCCATACGACCAAGAGAGATGTAAATCTGAGTGTCGTCTGCATAACTGTTGTAAGCAATCGTGTTGCTCTGCAGGATTTAGCTCAGATGGCAGCATGTAAAAGTTGAACAATAGAGGCCCAAGAATTAAGCCCTGGGGGACTCCACACATTATGGTGACTGGTTTACATTAATGATTGAATTGGTATAGCCCCTGCCTTCTATAAAGGACCTGAACCAATTTAGGAACTCAGCAGCCATCCTACCAGGTTTTCTGGTTCTATCTAGCAGAAATGTATGGTCATTAGTATTGAAGGTCACACAAGATGAAGCAGCACCAGGACTGATATTTTTCTTGAATCAATATTTAGATGGTAATTTAGTGCCTTTATCAGAGCGCCTGCGTCTGGCCCCAGGTGTTTATAAGATAGATAGATTTTATATGAATAATGGTTGATTCAAATAAAATGTGTTTAGTTTTGAAGTGGTTGTGGTTGCAGCAAAGATTTGTATTGTTAATTCTTTTTATGTGTCTCCTCTTTGTCATAGTTTTTTTTTTTTTTTTTTTCATTTCTGAGGAGTCATGTAGCTCACCTTGCTACCTTGAGTTTTTGCAGAGCTTAATAATGTGGAATGCTTCTCAGGAATTAGAGGAGAATCATTTTAGCTAATACTAAAACACAGTAGATCTGTGTAAATGACCTATGAACCGTCTGTCTGCACAACTCCCTTGTTCCCTGAATCTTTGTTGTCCCGTCTGAGTCAGTCTGTCTGTGTGGCAATGTGTGTTTTTGTACGCTGGCGTATCTTTCTGTTTGTCTGTCTGTATCCCCCCATTTCTGGTCAAAATATGGTAACCCAGCACAACATATCTTCATTCCATTTCCTGTGGAAACCTCTCCATGCAGTGTCTCTTTAAACTGCAGGTCCAAAAGGTGAGAGTAGTGCCATTTCACATTGTTTTTCAGTAGAAGTACAAAGAGCAGTGCTGCACTACCCTGTCCACGCCCAGGAAGAGAGGACAGATTCCTTTCCATATGGAAAATTGGCTGATTATACTGTATTTTAGTGGAGATGGAAAGAAATGTGTCACCAGTATCCTTTTTAATTAAGCAATGATGACACCTTTCTGTCTGCCTGAAACTCAGTCTGTCTCCTTCTTCTGTGTCTTCCTGGACTGAAGTTGTTTGTTTGGGGTTTGTATGCTTAAAAGTCTAGTTTAACTCACTTGTCTGTCTCTTGTATTTCCCTGTGTCCCTGAGTGTGTTTATGTCCTTGTCTTTGCCTTCGATTGACCAGCCGTTCTCTGTGTGTGTGTTAGGCGTTTAGAGGATAAAGTTCACACACTGAGCTGTGTTTGATGTCCGATTGATCTGAAAGGCTGATTACCCTCCATGCATCTTAGAAATGACCAGGTGAACCCTAATGTGTGTTTGTATCTAGCGATAACTTGGGCGCACTGTTGGAGCAGATCAGCTTGTGTTTTTGTCCATAAAGGTCTTTCTGAAAGATGTTTCTTGTGTTGCTTGTTCTATTTTTATTGTTCTACATTTGTGTCATTTTGATAAAACAATACTAACATTAGCAGAAAGGTCAAGGCAAGAAGAATACACATAAAGAATTTTTTTTTTCTTATAAAATAATAGCTATGTGCAAATTGCAACTTGTGTTCATGTAATTACCCTGAAAAAATATGTGGAAGTCTACCTGTGTATCTTGCTATGTGTTTATCGAGCACGTCCCAATACAAGAAAATTACAAACATTACCAAAAAAAGGACTTTTGATTTGATATTGCATTGTCGGCTCAATTAACATGCTCTTCCCTAATTTATAGATTAATGAAACAATAACTTAATTATCTCTATAGCATAAAAATACAGTAAAGAAGAGATTGTGTTTTTAGATTTTAGTACGTTTTTGACTAATGGTACTTTTAAAAAGATTTACCTACTCTATCCTTTATTGTTACACTTCTTCCTCCTCTTCCTCTCACTAACATCCCGTCATCTCCACCCATCCCCTCTCTTCACTGCTCTAAATCTCCTCTTATTTGCTGTTAAACATTAGAAAGTTAGCAGCTGGTCCTTTCTCCTTCTTTAACCTCTGGCGCCCCTTGCAACTGCATGTGTGTGTGTGTGTGTGTGTGTGTGTGTGTGTGTGTGTGTGTGTGTGTGTGTGTGTGTGTGTGTGTGTGTGTGTGTGTGTGTGTGTGTGTGTGTGTGTGTGTTTGTCAGTTTTTGTGTGTGTATCTATCTGCCCAAGGCACTGAGGCAAATGGCGAAGTCCAGCGGCATAGGCTACGTGCCAACAAGCATGATAAGATTGACACACACACACACACACACACACACACACAATTCACTTCCTTGTATTTGATCTAATCAGACTTATATAAGAATATCTTAATTATTACACTGAAAAACTGTCATGAAGGAGACTCTGGTTGTCTTTTTTAAATGGCACTTCTTGAAAAAGACTAAAAATCTGCCAGCACGCACAGATAAAAGCTGACTACATACGTGGTGAAATAAGCCTGGGAAGAATAAAGACCAGGCCGTATCAGACAGTTTATTGGAGGTCTTCGCGCTTTGTGTCTTTGGCACCTGCTTACAAGAGTGAAGCAGCGGCTGCAGCTGATCGAGCAGAAAAACACTGAGCTTTTCTTCTGCTTGTCTGATCAGCGGGGTGGCACTGAGGCACCTGGAAGGACTCCAAAGGAAACACACACACACACACACACACTCCACGTCCACTAGGATGAGTGGCTAATGTGTAATGAAGAAGAAAAGTCACATCTGCACATAGCTGCTGTGTTCTTGGAAAGGGGAGAGAGACGGACAAAGAGAGAGACAGGCAGGAAGAGGGAATAATAAAGATGTACAGTATGCATCAGCTGCTGGAGCCAAACTGATGAACAGTAGTGATTTCCCATCATCCCACATCAGCATGAGGAAAAGGATGAATTTCAGAGTTTGCACTGAGGATCTTGGAATATGGTTACTGGTAAAAGTTATTTTACACATGAGAAGTCAGTTCACCAGAGTCCTTTCATGAGTCAGTATGAGCTGAATCTGTAAGATTTTAACTTTTGACAGGTATTTGGTCAGATATCCAGGCTTTTCGGCAATGTAGTTTTCTCAGGGTTCTATCTTTTCCATAAAAAAATGTAAAAACTGGGGCGTCCTGGTGGCCTATAGGTTTACTGTATCAATTGCTGTTCATGTACTTCATATTTTAAGTAAAAGTAACAATCCACTCCATCACTTTCACCCCATTACACAGTGACAATTAACAGCTCACATTGTAAATCATGCATTAAAAAGACAAATATTGCTGATAATGTTTTACTATGTTGTACTATATTAGAAGAATATGCAGATTTATTTAATTCCTGAAAAGGAATTAAAGGTCTGAAAAGGTCTGCTCTTGGGGTTTTGAACATTGCAAGACTGTTGACATTAACTGTAAGCAATTAGGAAACAGACAAAAGACACACACCAAAGCAGAATCCACAAAAACATGATGTGAGATTATACATGTGCCATTTTGGGAGCTTAGAAAATAAAACAGATTATGAAGAACAGATTTAGAAGATTTAAGAGAAAAGATATGAAGAGAAAGAGAAAGAGAAAGAGGGGATAATAAAGAAAGACATCTGTAGCAGTTGTAAGGACATGGATTTACTGTCTTAATACAGTTACATCTCTCCCAAGGGGAACAAAGGATTAGATATGGTCATTTCATCAGACAGGGGGGAGTGGATGGGTGGAGGATTAGGAAAAGACTGGAAGAGGAGAGGTAAAAAAAATATGATAAACAGAGATGGACGAGGCGATTGAGGGATAGACTGGAGGAGGAGACGGAAAATCATTTTAGCTCTTTGCTTTTATGGAATTGAACTAAATCTTTGCAATCAGGCCCTTTTTAGGAGTTGATTTATATATGTGGTGCATTTTTACTGACAAAAAATGAATTTCCAGCTCAATCCCAAAACAAATCACCCTGTTTTCAGAACCACTGGCACTCGAAACCTGCGAGGACCCAAATGGCCCCGGGAATTGTGGGACGGGAGACATGAAAAAGCACGAGGCTTCCTTCCAGCCAGGGTCACTGCCACACCAGCTGTCTCCACACAGGGGACCGGGACACACACACACACACACACACACATAAAACAGCCTGCTAGATACATATAAACACAAATAAATTCACCTCCATTCATAATTCAGTTATAGATGATTATTGCAACATGAGAGAAAGGGAAGATAAGATCTGAACTGGAGTGGTAAATAAAAGATGACATAACATACATGCAGTGGTAATGCAAACCAGCTAAATAAATGCACCCAGTTGTACATATTTATGCTTTTTTATGCAATTTTATTCCATTTAAGTGAGTGTCAAGTGAGTGAAAGTGGCTCTCCTCTCGACCTTATCCTTCCCTGAGACAGTAAATGAAAGCAAAATTGTGACACAGGAAGAAAAAAGGAGAGCAAAAACAAAAAAAAATCAAAAGACGACAGAGACGGAGAACGAAGAGGAAAAACGAAAGACTGTGTGAGAGTGAGACGGTTGAGAAGGAGAGAGACCAAGGCTCAGCACCCTCAGACATATGGTTGTCTCCTTCTTGATTACACTTCAGCTGGCTGGAAGATTACCAGCTCTGTGTGTGTGTATGTGTGTCCTCCTGCATATGCTCATGTGTGTGTCCAAGAGCTCACAGTGAAGCCCGCTAAAGATTACTCGATACCACTTATCTTCTGTGTGTGTTTCAGACACTTTATTAAGATTACAAGGCTCTGTTGGAGTGTGTGTGTGTGTGTGTGTGTGTGTGTGTGTGTGTGTGTGTGTGTTTGCATAGGCCACCGTGTGTGTGTGTGTCTGTGTGTGTGTCGTCCTGCTTCGTGTGCTTTAAGAAGTCAGCGAGTTTGTGCCAGATTATGAGATGACGCTCTATTTTTGCTTGTGTGCATGATTAAGTGTGTGAGTGTGTGTTTATGTGTGCGCTCGCACTTCTTGAGCTGGTCTTCGGTGGATTACTGGGATATTGAGAGCAGTGTGTGTGTGTGTGTGTGTGTGTGTCTTAACACCAAGATTACTCCAAGTCAAGTAAATTGAGCCCCCGGGTCACAGAGAAGATGAGAAGCCAGATCAGATAGCTTCTGGTTTTCTTTCATCTCAGACACTTCCACTGCCAGTGTGTGAATGTGTGTATTTGAAGTTGTGTGCATGTGTGTACTGTATGTCTGCAAACATACATGTATATGTTTTCTTTATATTGTATTTTATCCTTATGGTTGCCGATGTACTGTGTGTGTATGCTCCTGTGCGTGTGTGTGGTCTCATCTGGCTGGGATTTTCTTGGAAGGAAACAAGTCCATATGCTACAAGAAGGCTGCCTGTGACCTCACACCAGGACCCTGCTGTAGTCTGCCACTATCTGCAAGGAGGGCGAGAGGCCTAGCCTGACTGAGAAAGAGAGAGAGAGAGAGAGAGAAATAAAATGGGATGGTGGGCAGAAAGATGGAGGTCCAGGGTGGGAGGGTAGTGAGAGATGCCAAGACAGAGGGAGATAACAGCAGAGAGAGAAAACTGTACATACTGCAGAGACAGTAAAGCTCAGAGCTGCACCAGACATCCTTACAAGGGGCCCCAAATCATGTAACATTCATGAGGAGTCTGGGTTTCTTTCAATTGCTGAGAATCATGGGAATTAAATCAAACTGATATGCAAGAGAGAATCACAGTTTATAGACCAACTTTCAGCTTTGACCTACCATACTTACCATAGTTGTGTGTGCACAGTTTTCCTATGCAATGAGGGATTCTTACTGGTATTTTGGGTGTACTACCAAATACAGTGGTTGGACAACCTGGCTAAACTGTTGCTAACTAGCTGTCTGATCATCTGACTGTTTGAGTCTTTCCCTGTCTGACTTTGTTGTAGCAATGTCGCAGTGTTCCCAGATCTCAGCAGTTAGCGGGCATTAATTAAAATAATGCAGGGGGCTGCGTTGGTGGGGGGGCACGCTGAGACATGAAATATAATCCATCTTTGAGTAAACAGATCTGTGAATTTAAAGGCTTCTCAGACACCAAAACATTGCAGAGCGGTTTGGAGAGAAAAACTTCGCTTGCACGAATGTGATTGGCCTTGCCGGATGACATTGCATGAAGTTTTTATTCAGCACTGTCTCTTGCGCTGTCCATGGTGCTGATCTCACTGTGCACCCCAGAGCAGACACAAGCACTCCCCAGGGAATGTGCCAGCATGTTTGAGTTTTTCTGACTAGACCAACTCAAATGTTGTCACATTCGCCTGATGCATCCCATTCATAGGTTTTAGCCTTATCTACAATATGTTTGTGTCTTGTTCTGTGTCTGTGTTAGTGTGTGACTACACCTCTGCAGTCTGTACGTGTGTCCCGGGTATGTCAGTACACGTCTGTTCGAAAATACGTTTGCGTGTGGAGGTTGAGCCTTGAGAGAAACGCGATCTCAGAGCAGGAGACAGATACGTTAAATCCAGATGGATACTAATGGGTCAAGGTTTGTTTTTTTGTGTTTCAAGCGTGCATAAACATCGTTCAAAGCCCATTATAGCTGACATCTAAGGAAACGCTGTCTCGCAGAAGACACAGATAGCCTGAGGGTGATGAAAGAAGAATAATAAGCAAAAATGAGTGTGTGTGTGTGTGTGTGTATCCATACCATTGCTCCATGTAGCCAGTGGCAGTGTTGTGACTGAGGAAGCAGTGCTGTCAAACGTTCTATAATCAGATTACTGACCGTTTCTTTTCTATAAATACTGTATGTATCAAGTAATAAATACAATTTAAAACTGGACCTGAGTCTGGGAAAAGGTTACATTCTGTGTGTCCTTTTACATGCATTTTTGACATGCTGACACAGTGCAAGCAAATATCCCAGAATATTAACACTAAAGCTGTCATTGGCGAGGATGAACATCCTGTTCTATTCAAAATAAAATAAAATGTATACTTAGTGTATCAGAAGGAGTTTTTGATACATTTTGTGCTAATGATGAACACAACTACTACTATTTAATGAAATAAATTAAAGACACATTCTTATTTTAAAATGATACAGAAAGTTAGAAATTATGAAGCTTGTTATTATTATAGTTATTAAAAATTGTGTATCGAGAAAAAGTAAGAAAGAGAGAGATAAAGCAGATATATGTATGATATGTGTTTGTAGACATTTTGGGGTCCATTTAAAAAAAAACAGGTAAAGAATATATATATAGTTATGGTCTTTTTATGGGATTTGTTGACAGTGCTAAAAATATAGCATTTGGCCAGACTTATCCTTTAATGTATCTGTTACTTGAACAAAGATCAATCACCCAGCTTCTCTCGATCACAACTTTTTAATCAATAATGAAAACATCACAAAATGGGCAACCCACCCACCTCCTGCAGTTAAAGCAGGGGCAAACCTGAAAATATTGGGGCCCCCTGACCACAGCTGTTACACAAAAAAATACCTATAATCCCTGGACAGAGTCAGGCTCGGCTAGCGCTGCCCCCCTGTAACATTTAACCCCCGACCACTGTGTTGAAGGGCAGTCTCTTTAAACATTAACACCCCCACACCCTCCACCCACCCAAGCCCCAGGCCACTGATCTGGCTAAGGACCTGAAATCGCTTCCACAAATGGGAGCCATGACATCAACTGGGTGGACAGATACAGAGCCTAAAATCTCCTGTGGCTTTTAAAGGACTTTGGCCTGGATGTGTGTGTGGTGGTGGTGGTGGTGGTAGTGGTGGGTTGTCAGGGCCACAGAGAGAAAAAGCTCAAGCATGAGTGCAGTCTGTGCGTGTGTTGCCATGAAATCTTTAGTAAAATATTTGCACAGCGGCCACTGTGGATGAGCGAGATAACCTCAGAGCTTGAATTCGATCCCCTCGCGCTGAAAACAACCTTTTGAACCTGTCCCTCTTTTACTCTCTAATATATTCATTTTTTATAAACTCCTACTGTGTGCTTTTCTCAGCTCGCCACCCATGATGACCAATCATCTATTATTAGCTGCATTGAGCCGATCACTGTGTGTGTGCAAGTGTGTGTGAGCGTCCATCAGATGTAAAACTCTTGCTGTCTTGTTCGACTTGCAGAACAGCGTGTCTTCCAGAGTGCTCATCAATAAAACAGAGGGAGATGGAAAGACGGAAAGAAAAGGGGAAAATAGATAGCATGAGGGTCGGAAAGAGAAAAGAGACTTTGAAAAGGACAAAAGAGAAAAACGTGGATGGAGAAATGAGATGGAGAGCGAAAGAAGAAGATAAAGAGAGGGATTTCTGGGTGGTGAGTGGAAAGGTAAAGAGCAAGGTATCGCCAGAGGATGTGAGGAATGGATGGAGGGATTGGGCGGAGGGAGAGGACTCTTGGCAGAGCGCAGTGATAATCCGGTGCCTGTGTGAATGATTAGCATATATGCTAAACACTTCAATTCTATCAGCTAACACTGAGAGGCCGAGATAACTAACGCAGTACGTGCTCCTCCCTCCACCTCTGTCTCTATCGCTTTCTGTCTTCTGTCTCCTGTCATCTGCCCTTCTTCTATTTTCACCCCCCCCCCCTCCTTAATTTCCCTTTCATATCCTATTTGTCAAAAGCTTTCTGTGGTCTGTTTTTCCAGCATGTTTTCTTTTCACTTTCCCCCCATAAATCCCTAATTTTTCTGCTCTATTTTTATATCCATCATGTTTTTTCACTTTCTATATTTCTCTTCTACTCTTATTTTATTTCACACTTTCTTCAGACAGTTGCAACAAAGAAAAGCAGGATATCCCAATAGACTGACAACAGCTTCCATAATTGAAAAGATTTGATGAAACACACTGACTTACTACCAAATTAGATCTTTAGTCAAGTTACTTGATGTCGTCTAATTATCTTGGTGATGTGGCTATAATGCAAAAAAAAGCATCAAAACTGAAAGTGTTCTCTCCAGATGAAGCATCCGATTGCTGTCGACCATCCAGTTTTCATACCTGACACCATAAATTAAAAGGGATAAAGTTGGCAATGTCCTATAATTTTCGTTTTGTCAACAAACTGCATGAAAATACAAAAGCCAACAATGAATTTAAGCTATTAGCAAGTATTTTCTGTGACCCCTGATATACAGTAGTTAATACAGTGGCACCAAACATTTTTGGCTTGTGGCCTCTAAAAAGTAATCCCTACTTGCAACCTATTGTGGCCAATTCAAAGAGTGATTTTTTACCCCTTTTGTCTTATCTGAATATTTTTTAGAGTCCTGGAGAGGTAAAATTATCCAATAATTAACAGGAACTAAAGCAAAGATTAGAAGAAAGTGTAGCCTTTGTTTTTTCTGCTTTCCTCTTCTGGGGAACCCTTTTGGGGGTCACGTCCCCCAGGTTGGCAACCACTGGCTGATTCCTCTGTGCCATAGAGCTCTATTATCTATTAAAACATCAATGAGCCACACTGTTACACTGGGTGACATGTTCCTTTTTCCCCGTGAACGTGGCCACTGTAGCCTATTTTGCGTCAGTCAAACATACACCATCCTGCTGTTGTAAATACTCACTAGAGCACCAAATGTGGATTCATCCGCTGCTGAAAATAGTCTCCAACATATCCACTACTTATTCCTGTCACCAGTAATGGTTGCTAAAAAGTACAGTGTGCAGCTGCTTTAGAAAATTATTGAGCCTTCTTTAAAATGAAACTATATATTTGTAATCTATTCATAAAATTTAAGTTGTCAGTCGAACGAATGGGCTTCGGGCTGGATGCCACAGACACAATTAAAGAGGTCAGGAAGCATTGAGACTAACATATTGTTGATTTTGGTCTTTTCAAGGCATTTAGATGTATAGAAAAATGCATCTTTTCCCTCACAATAGCTTATCTTCACTCAAAAATTACTTCAGTTATTTCCGTGAATATATCTAATGTTATATTAACTAATAAAATGATTTAATATATCCAGTATATCTCTTTGGGTCTTTCATATTCAACGTTAAGCAAGATTTCCTCCACTGTGTAACAAATCCTCCAAGCTGTGTTACACAGCAAAGGACGGTTTGCGTTAGCATCGTACCTCATGACAACAACCGACATCCTTGTTATTTGCAATCGCTGATAATGTGTCTGAACACACACACACACACACACACACACACACACACACACACACACATATACACACACATACACTTGAGGAGGTGTGAGAGTTGTCTATGAAACACTAGCTATGTTTGTGCAGGGTGCTAGTGAAACGCACTGGGGCTCTTCAGATTCCATTCAAATGCAAAACACTTGCACACACACATGCACAAACACGCACACGCACAACAGTACTCATCCCTGCCCACCCACTCAACTCATTAGCACACACTTTTGACTCATACGGCTGTGTTTTACAGCACAGGGAATGAGAGAGGAGGTTACACTGTACAGAGAAAATTAGGGATTTAGAATGAATGCTGCACTGTAATGACTCTATACTCATTTTTGTTAAGCAGACAATGCCCCCAAATTCCAACATTTTCTCTAAGTTCACTGTTGACGTCTTGAAACTCAACAATGTACTGTGTTGATCCTCAAAAACAGTGAGAATGAATTTTGGAGACTGGACCACTATTAGTTGCGGTTATTGTACTTTTAATGTTCATTGATTCCTTTATTTTACATTCTACATACAATAAAGTATAATGAACATTTCCTCATGCATGATAAACAGCGGAACTATAATGCTGGACTTAAAACTAACTTTAAGAAAGTATGCTGCTTGTTGTCAGTCAACAGTTATAAATGGCAGTGGTGTTTTTAAATTGTGATATTGCTATTTTTGTATAAGTAAAGGATCTGTATACTTCTTCCACTACTGATAAATGGCAGCTGTAATCTGAAGGGTTGAATCATGTTTAATCTCCAGACAAAATAAACGTTGCTTTACAACAGGGGGTGAAGCTCAATAGGTCGTCTTGATATTTTTTCACGCTCAGTGAGTGCCACAGCCCGAAGTGAAGTTATATGACAAACAGAAATTTGTCTTTCTTCCTTTCTTTTCTGTCTCAGCTAGCATCTGTTTGTCTTTGGCGTTGAGGCGTGGGGGCCTCCCAGCGCTCCTAGCCTTCCAGACTGACACTTCACTCCCATCTTTTATTCAGCCGCTGCCCAGCCGAGGGCTCCTCCAGACGGGCTGTGCCTTCAGGCGAGCCCCAGGCCTCGACGCCCAACAAGGCCTCTCGAGTGGAGCTCTGCACTCCACCTCTGCCCCCCTGGACACACACACTCACACGGAGATGTTTAAAACCCACTCACATAAGCATGCAGCACACGCTCGAGCAGACAAAAACACACACAGAGTATCCGGAGGGCCATTCATATTGGTCATGTCACCTTTTGTTTTTATTCATACATACTAGTTATTATTTTATTCATTTGCTCACAGGAGAGGAGGAAGAGAGGATTTTATGACAATGCTGAAGATGTGGAATGACACCCACTCAAGCTGAAAAGATGCCATTTGATGGATTTTAGCGGTGCAAATGTGTGTGACCGACATCTTGCAGCATCTAAATGTCCTCTTAAGGTTGTGGAGTCAAAAAAGTAAGGAGGTTTTTAGGGTCAGGTGATCACAGCGGGGGTTAAGGTTAGGGCCGGGTTGTGTTCTGATGAAGAATGAGGTCAAACGCACAAACAAGAACAGTGTGTGCGTCTGATAGCGTTTGACGTGTTTTCCTTTTTGTGTCTCTCTGAGGGTCCGCAGACGAGAGCGGCTACATCCTTGAATTTGTTTGTGTCTACATGCGTGTGTGAGACAGGCAAGCTGCTTAGCCCTGGAGCGGCTCCAAGCAGGAAGACTTCAGCCATGGTGTTGAGAAATACTTCCAGGTTAACGCAAGGTCAATGGAGGGGCTACAGGAAGTGTTAAGCTGACAGCTGTGTCCATCTATCTTGCTGACACACACACACACACACACACGTATAAAGAGAAGCGCACACACACGCTCTTGGTGCCCAGGGACAGCGAGGAGCCTCCTGGTCTATCACATGCGTCCTGTTTTCACTGCATGGCACAAAAACAGAGGAGAGAGGGAGACAAACAGGCAAGTGAGCAAAAGAAAAGGAAAGAAAGAAGGGCGGGCGGGCGAGCCAGAAAATGTAAGAGAAGACGAAAAAAAATGAGAGAAAGAATGACATGTACGAGGACACATTTCTGAGAGTCACAAGACTGGAGGAGCACATTTCTACCTTCTGCTAGGGAAATATATGAGTTTAGTTATATATATGATATGTGATGAGAGTGTGTGTCTTCATACCTTCACCTGAGTGTGTGTTTGTGTGTGTGTGCCTGTGTCGTCTTGAGGATAGGTGCAGCTACACGACAGCCATTGTGTTTAAGCGAGCATATGGTTTCTGACACGTCTCTTTCTAGTGCCATACTGTCTGTCTATACGGCATAATGGCAGCCAAGACAGCAGTCCTTTTTACTGCGACTGAAGGCCTGTTTGAAGGAAAACATGGAAGAGCATTAGTGGAAGTTTATTCCCCGGCTTATCGGTTTGGACTCCACGGACGAAGATGGTTTTAAAAAGTGGATTCGCTTTAAAGGGAGAAAAAAAAAGTTTGTGTCTCCAACTTACTTTTTCTTGATTTCTATTTATACTTGCTGGAACAATGTGATTCTCGGCGGGAATCGGAGATCGGGGGAATAATACCTTCCAAGTGATTTGGAAAGTCAAATAGAAAAGGAGGAGAGTTTCCTTTCTTATTGTTTTATGGGGGATTGGATGGAAAATCCTGGAAATGGTATTGTTTTTAATGACCCAAAGGGGACTGGAGATCCTGTTCATTTGCTTTGTCACTCAGAAATTGCCCTCTTCCCTATTTTCCGTTGCTTTTGTGGTTTAAAATAGGGCAGGTATCCTTTAAATAACAATAATAATTCCTTGTAGATCCACATAGACATGAAAATACTCTAGCACATGTTTTATTTTGTTGTTTGGTATGAATCATTTCACATAATTTCACATTTAAATCCTATATACAGCTTTCATATCACAGGCCATTTGACTTTAACAGGAGTATGGTACAAATTAATGAAGCTAAAATCCTTTGTACAATGTCTTTATATGTGTTTCCTTATTAGAAATAAAACATTGATAAAAATAAACATGAGAAAAACATATTACATCCGATATATATTTTTACAGTCCAGTGCAGGTGGCAAATTAAAAACACCAAAACTCATGTCTCATGCTAACACAAAAGGTAATATATCTCAAATTCTACACTATCTCAGCTGTATAGTGAAGAAAAATGATTTTTCTTTTCTTGTTTTTTGCGCTGTAGCTTCTAAAACCACGAATGCATTTTTATGCATTCAAAGTTGTACCACGTTTGGTGTACGCATGTCATGTCAACCATGTTCCCTTTCACAAACACTCCACAGTAAACACTGTAAAAGGACTGATAACTTTGTAACGCTAACAGTGGCTCGAAAAAATGTCACAGCTGCTAAGACAGGCGAGGGGAAGGACATGAAAGAGGGGATAAAAGACGAGGCAACAAGCCACGCGTCGCAGAGGATGAGAAGAACAAATACATGGGTTAATCCTCTGGAAAGATGAGAAGAGAGAGGGATGAGGGTGGAAGAAGAGAGACACATTGTTTGATTGCTGTTCTTCTTAAAAGGTGACACTCTTGACGCTGCAAAGAATGTCCCTGCAGAGCAAACACAAGCACGGGCACCGAAATGAGATACTCCTGGGAGGCCACTGAGGATGTGACAATGACCGACAGACTCAGAAAGAGAGAGTTCATGAAGATAATGAGCCCGAGGGAGGAAAAAGAACAGGAAGAGAAAAGAGCGAGAGAGGAAGCTGGAGAGAGAGAAGGAGAAAGACAGGAAGGCAGAGAGAGCTCTCAGGATGTAGTGTGTGTCTTGGAGATGCTTGCTCAGGCTGGATGATTGTTTGGACATGGTCACCAGGGAGATGGCATGGAGGACTAATGGAAAAGAAATGAAGTGGGGATAAGCACACTTGCCTCAAGAAGTTTGCCGAGCTGAATTATTAAACCAGCTGTGTTGGGGACATAAACACTTTGATAATAGTTTAAGTCATGTATCAAGCCAAAGTGCCAAACATTTAGTGGTTCCAGTCCGTCACGTGAAGTATTGCTGCATTTTTCTTTTTTATGTCATCGTAAATTGAATATCTTTGGGGTTTTTTTGGACTATTAGTTGATCAAAACGAGCAATTTAAAGACGTCACTTTGGGCTCTTGGGACAATATATAAATAGATATACACAGTAGATGCAAATACACACAGACTGCTTTAAAGTCATTAAAATCTTGGAAGTTCATATCTGAATCCAAATGCAACACATTATTAAAGATAAAGCACATGATAAGACACATTTATAGCATTTATATTCAGGCTCAATTTACTGTTTTGTGTGTAAACGCTGAACGAAGAGGATTGCATGAGGCAGACAAAAAAACCTGGTCGCCTGACAAGTCGGCCTCCCCTGCCTTCGTGAAAGATGCTCCTCCAGTTGGAAGCTTCGCCACCTCTTGACTTCATTTTTTAGCCCCTTTGTCAAAGAACAGGATCCCGCAGCGTGAAGGAGAAAGAGAGATTGGATGGAGGGAAAAGAGACGGATGAGAGGGGGTTTTTGTTCCTCCTGCTGTGAAACTGGGAGCGATTTATCAGAAAAGAAAGACGTGTCGAGTTCAGCACCTTCTTGACTCTTTAACACACACGCCCAAACATACACAGTGCACACACATCACAAAACACAAATATCAGTTGCACTGTGAGGGAACAAGCGATCTGTCCCTTCAATGAAAGCCACGTACCAAAGCGTGCACGCGCAGCATCTCTGCATTGTCGTCGCTCCAACACCTGCCATCTCCTTCTGATCTCTGTCCCTTTCCATCAATTACCCCATCTCACGCCTTCAGCAGCACCTCCATCCATCACTCCTTCCTCTCTCCTCCATACCCCCATCCTTTCTTTTGTCTCCATCCTTCTATCTATCCCTCCATCCATCAGCTGGTACAGTGGTAGTGTTTTGACAAGGGCATGGCCATAGGTTAACACATACATCATTACTGTCAGCCACAGCCTTGAATGGCTCTATGATCTGATTTTTGGTCCTAAGTTTGTTAGATATAAACTGTTTGACAAGTAATTGCTATAAAGTGTAGTGAAAAAAGTTAGAGCTGCAACTACTGACTGTTTCTATAATATGATTATATTGTTTGTTAATTGTCCTGATTATTTTTTTAATTATTCTATATGTTTTTTCTGACTAACAGTGCAAAAGGCAAAGATATTTTAGTTCCAATGATATAAAGCAGATAAGACTTAAAAGATTACTTGATTATCAAAAAGATTGTCAATTTTCTGTTTGCTCATTGTAGTAAAAAAAACACCACAACAACTGACTCAAGTTGTTGTTTTGTTCATGTAGTTCCCAACTAATCATGTCTTTTTTTTCTTCTTACAACAAAAATAAGTTCTTAGGATAAAGGATCCACTATCACAGGGGACAAACCCTGTAGAGGCTATTTCCACAGGCCGCTTGCTGATGTAGTTGCAGTTGGAAGGAGGAAAGATATAGTGAGATGGAAGCATTAACATATTTTCCACATCTGGCTAGAATCCATCTCAAACCACTTCCTGTGGTAGTTTGAGCAGTCAGATTTCAGTCAATCTTGAATGCTTCTTGAATGCATTTACACTTAGATTTTTTTGAGACTGGATAGTTATCTGATCCACCCGGGATGCATGAAGTGACTACATGTAAATGGGGTCAATGGGAAAGTGTGCGCTGCAGAAAGTGTTCAGCATCAGTGTAGTCCTGAGGGATACAGGGCTGCTTTGTTTCATTTAAAATCCCACCCGATAGCACACAAGGGTAAATGTACTGTAGGTAAATTAATGGAGGCTCCTTGTGTTCTTGGCAATAGAATACAGGGAGGCAGTTTATCTACGTGAATTCTTTTAATTAATGTGATGATGATTTATTAATTTATGAAAATGTTAAAAAGAAGGTCCTTAAAATAACCATCACCAGTTATAAAATCTGGTGGATTGTTGTTCTTCTTCTCCAGTGCATTGTGACACATTTCACAGACTCCAAACTCACAAAACTCGTTCAAAGTGCAAAGAGACAGGCAGAGAAGGAACTCAAGTAATTACCACCCTCTTCCTCTCAAGAGCTCTCTCTTCCTCACTCTCTCCATCCCTCCTTCACGCCCCTTCCTCACCCCTGGCCTCCTCCTGCCCTCGCTCCTCTCCTCACCCCGCTCCTTCCTTCCCATCAACCATCTCACCCGTCACCTCCTTAATCTCTCCCTCTCTCTCCCCCCTCATTTCCTCCGTCACCTCTGTGCCACTGGCGGTTTTCTGAGGATGCTCTTCTAACGCACACACACACTCGCACCTGCGGTATTCATATGCAAACACACATTATTCACGGGGATATGCATGCGTACGTGCAAACACAGGAAAGCATGTATGCATGGATTTTGTTTGCAAGAAAACACACAAACACATAGTAGAAAACACACTCATTTAAATGCACACATGCGCACACACACAAAATAGGGTAATGGAGGATGATTAGAGGCGAGTGGAGTGTGGCGGCGAAGACATGACCTCATGACTCAAGTAACCACTCAGAGCACGACGTTCGTATGAACTACTCCAACCTTTCCACAAGAGCTTGATTGCCTCCTGGAAGAGCTGTTTATGCGTGTGTGGGCGTGTGTGTGTGTGTGTGCAAAGGTGACGAAGAAAGGGAGAAAGACAGGGAGAGACAAGAGGTAGAGAGAGAAGTTGTCTTCCACCGCGTCCACCCCCTCTCCTCCTCTCAGCAGAGTACAGTACTTAGCAGAAATCCTTGATGGAAGCCCGGCCAGTTCAGCCTTTTACCTGAAGAGACCACTTGAAGAAAAATGCAGAAATTTATTGGAAATTAAGTTCTGTGTGTGTGTGTGTGTGTGTGTGTGTGCGTGTGTGTGTGCGTGTGCGTGTGTGTGTATGTGTGTTTGTGTGTGTGTGTGTGTGTATGAGCATAACAAGGTAGTGTGTGAGTTTGATTGACTGTCAGGTTCTCCGATGAGCAAAGTTCAAACATAGATTATCAAATACGATTGTGTTGTCACAGTTATATAATACACTTATAGACTATACCTTCTTTTGCTTTAATCAGATACCCAGAACAAGTGTTTCTGCATGACAGTATAGACTCAAATAAAGCAATGTTTCTGAAAGAATTAAGTATAACCCACTCCCACAAAATTATGTAAAGAGGGGAGAGTAGGAAGCTATTGTGACTGTCAAGGTAGCCATTGGTTCCCATTAATTTTAGCAACCTATGAAAATCAGTTTGCTAAGACTTGAAGCCTGCTTGAGATGACTGATTCATCACAGTGAGTATTTGGTCGGCTTTTATTATTTTGTCCAAGTTGTGAAAACTTTTTCTTCTAAACTTTTCAGTATCCAGGTTTTTGATTGTCTGCGTCATCAATATTTTGATGGCAAATGGCAGAATTTGTATATATTGTGACTTTCTTAGCCATGTCAGTCAGTGGCAGTCATCTGAAATTATCCACGGGCCCTCAGACAGCACTGTTATTCACTATATGTAAAGTACATTTATATGGTTAAAAGGTGTAATAGTGACATACTGTAGGGGTAGGCAACCCCTACTGAGCTCCCAGGATGATGATTTAATTGACATCAACAAAACTAAAGTAGAGAAGAAAGTAATAAGTAGTAATATATTAGACATGTTAGGCCAATAAAAATAAATCCTGGTCTACAAAATAAGGAAGAAAAGGGGAAAAGAGAGGGGGAGATGATGGAAGTACAAATCGATGATGAGCAAGAAGTGAGGAGCGCGGGAGAGGCAAGGTGAGGAGAGAGGAGGCGAGGGAGGAGGATGGCAAGAGAGATAGAGGAGAGATGAGAGGAGCGATAGCACGATGGACGCCTGAAGGACGCGTGTACTTCGATAACAGATACCATCGGAGAAGATGCTATCACCTCTCCTATCGCTCAGCACCACACACTGTTAATAGACAGCAAATGGAGCGCTGCGTGTGTGTGTACAGTATGTGTTTTCTATATGCATGTATAGAAATGCTTTCTTTCGTGGTGCTAGCGTACACAGCTCATCTACGTCGACTCCTGAGCCTCTTCTTCCTCTCCATTTTGCTTTTTATTCCCCCTACATCTGTCTTTATCCTGCCGAACCCGCTTTCAAGCCATTATGTGGCTATTATATCACAAATTACTCATTCCAGAGAACAAGAGAATGAGCGAGAGAGGGAGAGGGGGAGAATTATCTAATTGAATGAAATCATTTCTCCAAGTTGGCAAACTGGCTCAAGTGCTATTAAGTTGTTCACAGGCTTGCATTAGCTCTGTCTCTCTCTGAAAATGTTGGTGGTTGCGGGTAACAAAAGAAAATTGTCACTGGCTAGATGTGTTTGGGGGCTCGTCAGACCGTTTCACACCGAGGCGCACACACAAGCACATGCACGTACACACACACTCAGGTGCATCCATCAGCCAATCATGTGGACAGATGGGTCATCAGCTCTCTAATTGTGTGATTGGCTAAAATCAGCGGCAGAGGATGCACCGGACGGTTGGATGACACATTAGGTTTCTTTCCATGTAAACAGGGAATTTGTGTGTGTGTGTGTGTGTGTGTGTGTGTGTGTGTGTGTATGTTTGTGAATGTATGTGGGTTTGCATACGTGATCATGACTGACTGAATTTTCTACAAGTTAGCGCAGAGTGAGGGGAAAAAATAAAAGCGACAAATTTAAAAAAAAAAAGGAATAGAAAACGAAAGAAAATACGGAGAGAGAAAGGATATAACACTCACCAGACACCAGAGAGTAACATAAAGCAGTAGATAATAGATAGGTTGGCTGACTGACTTGTGTGTGTGTGTGTGTGTGTATGTGTGTGTTTTTGTCCTTGCAGAGATCTGGCCAAAACACATTAGAGCACATCTGTCCACTCCATACCCACTCCTCATCCTCCTCATCCCCACTCTGAAGAGCTCTCTCTCTCTCTTTATCTCTCCATCCACCCATCCATCCATCCAAAAAAAAATGTCTTCAACAAATTAATCTGCCTGAATTCTCTTGTTTTTTTCTTTTTCTTGTTTTCTCTACACTCACACACGTCATCTACAACGCTGCCCCTTCATTCCTTTTCTTTCTATTGAAAATGATAAGTGGATGGTTTGTTATGATGTTAAGGTGCACTAACTGATGACTGGCTGCCTAACCCTGGCTTATTTCAGTATGGACAACGATAAAATGTGTGTTAGTCAAGTTCTTTGCAGTGTATATACCTCAGTGGGTGTGTCCTGCTAAATGTGATGGTTCAAATCATCAGTCTGCATGAAAATTTAAATCTTATTTAAATTTTCATGCAAATCATCAGTCTGTCATTTGATTTAGAGATACATCAAGCCATATCTCTCCCGATATTGGTCGATACAGAGTACATATTCAATACCAGTGCTCTCTGTTTTCATAATTAAAATATCCTTGTTTCACTGTGTGGAACTCAGTGGAATAATTTTTATGTAACATGAAGCCAGGGATAGCTGCGGCGCTATAAACTAAAATGTCAGCAGCCGGAATGAATGTAACTGATGGCAGAAACCTTGAATTTTATAATGTCAGTGATGAAGAAGCTGTATGTAATGTGCAAATATATATAAATAACATAATGAAACTTAAATTACAACATTTTACAAGTCAAGTCTTATTTCAAAAATAGGCTAAATGTCTCAAAAATGTCTAAACGTTTGGATGTATTTGAGTGGTTTAGACAAGCTTCAGTTCCAGGTTTTTAGACGATGAATGTTTTTTCCCGGTTTCATTTCAAGACTTGAAACAGACTAGAAAATGATTCCTCCTGTTGAATTTAGTCGAATTTGAATTTATAGTCCTTTAATCTTTTGTCCAAAACATGTCAATCTTGTACATCTTGGCATGTTTAAGTGCTTGTGGGACGGAACAAAAATGCATTTTGTCAGCGTAAAGCTTTCAAAAAATCTACGCCAGTGTGGCAATGTCCAGAGGTAACAAATAGTTAAACAAATAGTTGAATAGTCATTGAAAATATCAAGGTGTGTACAGCAGGTATACGTATATTTGTAGATCCATATGGACGTATGTAGATGCATGTAAATGTGGCCAAATCAAAATGTAGTGTGTGTGTTTGGCTCACACACTCCTATGCTGTTGATCTAACAACGTGACACACAGACGTTTAAGCACACACACACACACAAAAGGCTCTTCCTTGAGTTTATTGATTCGTCTTTTACTCAAGATTCTCGTCCCTAATAAGTGCCATTCGCTGGAGGGATTACTTTATCGAGCTGATGTCACACACACTTGCTCATGAAATGAAGCTTTGTATGTATGTGCAACCACGTGTGTGTGTGTGTGTAAGTGTGTGTCTAATCATTGTCGTACTTTGTGGTTTTTTCCACCAATTCCTCTCTGAGCCCGCTCTTCCTCTCCCTCTCCCTCACTGTGTCTTTATTTCAAATGTTTAATTTATATGCTGTTACGTCTAATTCAATGTGTTTCTGCCTATCTTTCTATCTGTCTCTCTTTCTCTTTCTCGCTCCCTGTGTAGCCTCATAATTAAAGTGCACTGATATATAATTACTGTGCATATTTACCTCAAGTTCCATCTCGGTGAATGGGAGGCCTCCCCCTCCCCTCTCTTTTGTGGCTCTGCATTATCAAATGTTATTATTTGCATCCCGTTCAGCTTCTCAGCCATCCACTCATTAAGTCCGCGGCTTTGAGAAAATTAACGACCTCATATGCAAATTGAAAAAGCAAAAAATAGGCTTTCCACTAAAGCATGGGCAGTATGTCAGAGTGTGGGATCGTGTGTAATCAGAAGTGTGTGTCCTTAGGAGTGTGCCATAACATTTTCACCCCCCCCCCACCACCACCCTACACACACACACACTTTCCGCTTGTATTCTGCAGTATTCAAGGAAACTTCAAGTTCATTTCAAATACACAATAGCAAGTAGGGAATATCCCTTAAAGAATTGCAGTGGTAGATTAATAGAAAGGTGCTGACCTTGGTTTGGTCCTAAAGAGACATAGCTGTGCCTTTATGCAAATTGTTGCAGTCTAATCAAAAATCACCAATGGCAGGCAAAAAAACTAATTAACTTTTTCTTTTTTTAATCCTCACCGCTGATTGAAATAAAGGAAGATGTCTAACTTTAAATAGTTCAATCCAGATTTTTTATGATGCTTCTTTACAAATTCCTTAATTGCTCTTCGATCACTTTGAAAGAAACCTGTGTTTGGACGGAGGTCATCTTTTATTAAAGTCTCCTGTGATGCCACAAGAGACAGGGAAAGTATGTCTCGTGAGCGTATTCCTAAAACAGAGTGAGCCAGAGAGTTAATAAAATAAAAGTTTTTATTTATTCACATTTGTTTTGCTTTTTAAGTTAAGTGCCACCCTTCCATCTTAAGAGAACACATGGCCATCTTTCAAAAAAATACAAGTTAATTATTTTACATTGTAGTCATATTTCTGGTTTTTTTTCTCTTGACATTTGATAACCTCCCATGGTTTAAAATACAAAATTGCAACAAAATAATACTTAAATAATGAGGACATAGATGACTTTCTGATTAGAGTTATAATTCTGCCATCATCGTCATTTCTTGCCTCCCAGTGAAGTTATGTCTATAACTATATTGTAGCTAAATCTTCATGTAGGCCTGTAGTTCAAGCATCTAGAAACACAGTGATTTTGTTTTTGCATGATTTTTATAGTTTTTGTCCAATCAGTTGTGTGGCCCGTGTGACGTTAACATGATACCGTTGCAAAAAACAGACTTAAAGATGAACTCAAATTTGAATTCTCCTCACATTTTGTTTAATGGCGCAGCAGCTGTTGTGCAAATGTTTCAAAAGAGTGTAACACTTTTTGTACATATTTGTCGAAGCAGTGTGTCTAAGCTTCAGGCCTCTGGGTGGCCGTTTCACATGGCAGCGGTTGACACTTGAGAGGCAGTGTTGCTAGGAGACAAGCTGCCACCTTCTGACTGGAGCACGTCATACTGTATATCCTACAAACATTGATACAAGATGTCTTTTTGCCCACATAGTGTTAATATGTAGAGTACTGTTAGCTGCCCCTTTATAACACTCAACATTTGGGAGGACCCATCGTGCTGTTAACTTTCTGTTCCACTCTGTAGGTGGAAGCCAGCAAGCTGGGCTAACAGTTTTCTTTTTGGTATTTACAACTTTGACCAAATAAGTCAAACACCAACAGTATGTGTTGCAAAAAATGAATTTTAATTTCAGTTTGACACTAAAACCAAAACGCTGTTGTTCAGAGAATTCATAATGAGAATATATGCAAATGCTAAATTGCTTTTATTTATATGTAATATATTTATATGTAAATGAACACGTGTCCATATAGCATTGCCGTTGTACATGATGATTTGAGTCATATCTCTCAGTCATGCCTCTAAGAGATCACAGTGTGTCTGTCCTTGTTCGGTTCATCTGGTCTGCTCTTCTGTGACTACAGGGGAATTTGGGGTTTTTGCTCAGCAGCATATTTGAGGGCATTTTTTTTTATGATCATTCTCAGAACATTTTTATTCAACTGGAGTACTTACCTGGATGGTTGATTATAATGTTTGGCCCAAATCCATGTCCAGTAGCTCTGAGAGAGAAAAGCTCATTGTGTACATACTCTTCATGCACCTATTTTCAATCATTATGAATATAGGCCAACGTGTCACTTTTAACTCATCCAATAAATACACTGTATCCAGAAACAGAGGAATATTGACAGGTCGAGAGTTATCGTCACTGCATGAAAATTTAAATCTTATAGTATGCAGTGTCCCTTAATATTGTTCTTTTTTTTAACTTATGATATTAGCATTGACCTGATGATATTCTATTTGCTGTACATGTAAACTCATGCTGGCTGTGTACCCCTTCCTCAGTCTCTTCCTCTCTGCTCTAAGCCATCTGCACTGGACGATGCCCAAGTCACACTTTTCTGAAAGACAAACCTGTGTATGCGTATGTGAATATGTATGTGTACAATAGTGGTTCAAAGCCAAAATTAACATCAGCTACTTTAGCAACAACTGTACTAAAAAAAAAAGTTTGACAGAAGCTGGAATAATGACCCCAGTAAGACAGTAAAACATCAAGAGAATGAGAACGAAAAGCCAACTGTAGCAACAACTACAGTTAAACAACAACATAACTGACAACTTTGAGAGCAGAGACCGGGAATACAATACTCGCAGTAGTACTACGACTATAGTTACTACAACCACAAACTCCTCCATTTGATTTCATGGTGCAGCCAGAATTAAAAACCTGTATCTCCTACAACTTATGTTCATATACAAAAACTAAAAGGATAATTCCTTATTTTTATACTTTTGGCCACAATTTCTATTAAGTATGATAAAGTTGTTTTCATCCAAGTAATTGTTGAGCTCTGGGAACATAGCCACATCACTACAACAAAGTCCGAAAGGGCAAGAAACAGTCAGATGATCAGATTAAACCAGTTAATTTGCAGGTAAAATGAAAAGTGTCGGTGTAAATCCATCACCCCACAGGAAAACTGTGTGTGTGCAACACTATGATAAGTGTTGTAAGTCAAGGCCTATAAACTGTAATGGATGTCTAGAAATCGTCTGGCTGCTTGATCCTTGCCCCGTCTGATTTCTTTTTAGTGACACACCTCAGCAATTAACTTTATAAGTGCAATATTAGTATTACAGGTAGGTGATGATGATGAATGATGACAGAAATAACACAAATATGACCCAAGTTGTAAGACACTGGAGTTATCCTTTAACTAAACACTTTGAAAGTGTGAAGCTGCTTGTATTACATTTTTGCTCACTGTATCAAACAAAACGTTCATATTTTTATATTTATTTTAAAACATTCATGTGCATGAAATCTAAAGTATAATTATGGTAAAGGTTAGGCAATAGAAGCCACTGAAGGCTAAGTTTAAGGAAAGCTATTGGCCTTGGTTCAATAGAGATGTATTAATAATAAAAATGATTCCAGTATTGAAGGTATCTGACCTTAACACGCTCGGTTTTCCTTCTAATTTATTAATGTCACCCTACTGCATATGAAGGAGACATGATTTTTTTCGTTTTGAATGATTGACTAAATGTAAGTGTGATATATCTTCAGCGTAGCATTGGAACAAGCCGGTGCAGAATATGTATGAAAACTAACTTTGAAGAGAAAATTTAAGGGGAACACTGAGGTTGAAGAGGTTGAAGTGTGTAGGTGCTGCTGTCTCGGGGCCAATACGTGTTGACTTGCTGCTCTCGACCCTGCACACATCACACACACACACACAAACTCTGCACACACACACAGCCACAAAATCACTTACACAAACTCTTGACCGTGCAGACACACATATTCCACCACACATGCACACTAATACAGACAACTCTTGACCCTGCTGTGAACTGAAGTAAGCCTGTGTTTTGTCGGCCAGTCAGGCAGTTTCACTGAGGACAATAGAGAGGTTTGGTATGAAGACATTTGGAAAAGCGTGTAGTAGTGAGGCAGAAAAAGAAAGTAGAGGAGCAGAAGAAAGAGAGGGGGGCAAAAGAGGAGAGAAAAGGGGAAACATGGTTGAGTAGTGAGTGGCAAAATTGCACTATAACACAAGACAGAAAGAGAATGAAAAGCTCTGCAAATGAATACATACTCCAAGGAAGCAGGAATACGGTGAGTGTTTAGTTTGTTTGGGAAAGGCACAGACAGACAGGCAGACAGCATACATCTCCATACTGATTATGCAGCGTCTATTGTCCGGTGGCTTGGTAATTATTGCAATGCACAGTGCTCTGCTCTTCAGAAACCATTATGAGCTCGGATAAGAAGTCTGACCTCTTTCTGTCTGGCAGACTTGTTGGTTCTTACAATGGGAAGGGGCAGTGAGGGGAAGGAGGGAGGGAGGAGAGGCAAACAGAAGGGAGGGGGCGGCGATCTTAACGTGGCTTCGAAGAAACGGAGGAGGGAAGGTCGAAGGAGAAAGGACAGAGATGATGTACAATTTAGCAAAATAGAGTTTTAATTAAAAAAGCATGAGAGAAATTAGGAGGAAGGGATGGTAAGCTGGAAGAAAGATGTTCCTAATAGATGGAAAGAAAGTCTTTGAACAAATCTATGAATTCATTTCAAAGGGCTTTATTGGCATGAAAGTTTCAAAAACATTGTTGCCAAAGTATATTATTATATTATTAGTTCAATGCCATTTGTGCTCAAAGGGCAACACAGTCCACTAATTATAATGTCAGCACTGTAAAAAAGTGTTAAATTGTTGCATGGCCAGCTTTTAGCGCAGCTTCTTTTAAAAATTCTCCCAGATTGGTGCATTTAAGTGTTGGTGGGAAGCTCCAATGTCACACTTTAATAGTTTTTTCTAAAGTAGGAATGATCCACTGATTAAAAAAAAAGAGCCAAAAATTACCTTTATGTTGTTTTGTAGATGCATTTTTAATGAACGATTCACATACATACATTGAGTTTCCTGTGACCGCTTCACAATAAAAGCCAGTCTGTGTTTTGCCAGTAGAATGCTGCAGGCTTTTAATGTGAAGCAGCAGTAGAAGGAAATGTTGGTTTCCATTAGAAGCAACTTAATACAGGTCTGAAACAGCATGAGGGTAGTAAACAGCAAACAGTGAAGTTATCTATTTGATAAAACTACACACAGTAACTTTGGATTTACATGCTGCATTGTTTCCTGTGGATCCCTCGTGTACAGGGACCCCACCACTAATAATAAAAGCTAATAGAACAGTATTTACTGAATGTAAATACACTGAAAAAATAGTATCAAAAGCAGGGTTTGAATCCATGGAAATTTTAAGGATTATAACTTTAATGTATCATTTGTTTTGTCTTTTCAGTCCCTTTAGTATTTTATGTGGCATGTTCAAGACTACAGTTAGATATATTATATGTCACATGAGGAATCTTTGTAATGCATAAATGAATCAGTCAAGTTGGAATGTGTAAGTGTAAATCTGGAGTGTAATTCAAACAATGACTGCGCTGCTGATCCCTTTCATACATATAAATATTTCTTCATCAGAGCACCACTCAGGGGCCTCTACACCTGTAAACCAAATGGCTTCACAATGCAATTAATTGGATTATTCCACTAATGCATCCATTTGATGTATCAGTTTTACCCCCTCACATAGTAATAGCATTTTTAAAGGGGCAGGGTGGGGCACGGTGCTGTTAAAGGGGTGGTGTCTGTTTGCTGCTCGTTTATGATAATTACCTTTTGTCTCTGCTGTGGCGTCATCTTAATTAGGACTTTGCTAAATGAAAAGTGTCTCACCATTCAAAGTAATTCACTTTCTGTACGTGTAAAACTGTTAGATCCCTGCCACTGCAACATACATCATTTCACAGCTACATTTATGCTTTTTTTATCATAAATACAATTTTAAGCTCAAAAGTAGATTAAAATCTTTATCAGACATCACCCCCCTTGTTTATTGTCATTTTGTCACTTTTCTGCACTGTGTTTGCTGTTTAGTAAGACAGACAAACAGAGAAAAAACATATTTCTAACACTTTGTTATGAGGATAAGCACAGAATATCAGAGAAAGGACACATACAAGTTTTTATTTTACTCAGTTAAACCTATTGTTAATACTATTAGCACTGTTTCTGAGGCCTTCTTGCCATTAAATGAAAAAACATCTACTATATATACCCTCCTGAGCTTGATACCAACTGATACTTATAGTGCAGTGTGATCAGATCAATGCAAAAATCTTAAACTGACTTAATGTGCAATGTCTAAATGTATTGTCTCTTTACAAATGAACTGACTGGGTAATCCCTCTCACCCAATATAAACACATAGACACACCATAAAGCAGTCCATTTAGACCAATGTCACTACTACATATTGTTCTCTCCCAAGGCTAATGCAGTGTGTGTGTGTATGAGAGAGACAGAGGGGGGAGGGGGATAATAGTATTGTTGGTAATGGATGCGAAGGGCCTGAAATTGGATGTTATTAGGACCACAAGGCTTTACTGCATACTTTACATGGACACAATGGAGTGGAAAGACGGGGCAGTGGGAGTTTGAGGGGTGAAAGTCTATGAGATTTTCCTTTTTTTTTTTCTTTTTTTTTTTGCCCAGAGGGTCACATGAAGAATACTCCAGCCATTAACTTAAAAACTAAAATGTATTACTAAAACAGTATTGGTCATTATGCCAGCTTTTTCTGACTAAATAAGATAAAAAATAAGTCTCAGATATCCTACTAAAAATAAAATATATCTTCTAGCTACATTGCTTTAGGGTGTACTGAGGCTTTAGTCAGAGAAGAAATCTGTATTTCTGATTAGGGTTATTTTTCCTTTTTGGCAAGAAAGTGAATAAGCGTATTTCATGATCTATTCCTTTAAACTTAAAACTAAAACGTGTAGCAGAAACAGGAAATTCTGATGTATAAGGTGTGAAACTAAATACATTTTCAACTGAGTCTTTATGAATATACATTTTTCTGGAAGAAAGACTTCATCTTTAGACCCTTTACCTACTTTACACATGGCATGTTGAGCATAGGGTAACACACGTGTGGGGTATATAAGCATTCTGCCTGCAAAGCAAAAGCATGCACAGCAGCTTCAATGAAATCAGTCTGAGGCTATCACCACTTTTTCACAAACAAGAAGCAACGCCAGTGTTTGTGGCCACGTAGAGGAATGTGAGCTTTTATACCCTAAATGTGCATCTAAAAGAGTGCCTTGAAAAGAAGGTAGGAGGTTATGTGAATCCTTTAAGTCAAGAATGCAAGTTCAAGAGTGTTATTCTCTCATTTTAAAGTGAGTTGAATTGAGATAATGTAACTCTACGGCTAAAACCTGTAAATTTACGGGTAATACACGGGTAAAAAAAGAAGGAAAGATGGAGAGGAAAGAGTCGACAAAGGAAAGAAGCAAAGAGAGACATAAAGGATGAGGCAGGGATGATTTGAAAAAGAAAGTAGGAAGGACGGAGTGATGAGAGGGGAGGGTGCGGGGGGGAGTAATCAAAGAGCAGGAGAAAGACTATAAGATGCTAACAAAAGAGAGGGAGGAGAGAAGGAGTAGAAATGGGAACAGACACGAGAAATAAGTGAACACACAGCCGAAGGTGACAGAGGTAGGAGGAGAATAAAACGGAGACAAAGTTCTGTTAAAAAGATTTGAATAAACTGCAAGGCACACATACTAGTTATAATACCTCTTCAGATCAGGGCACGGTCACTCCTTTGGAATAAATGAATAGTAATTGATTGGAGCAAGAACGGTACATAATGCCCAGTGTGGCTCCTTCACCACCCACTAATCTACCGAGGAGGGTGTGAGTGCCCTATACGTAGGTGTGTGTTTTTTTTTTTGTCTTAGGTATCAGTCTCCAGTCTCTTAGCGGAGTGAATAGAAGTTGTTTGACAGGCAGATATTAGGCCGTCATGGCCAACATGAATAAAAGAGACTCGGATAGCAAGAAACCTAAAACAGTCATTAATGTACGCACCCTGCTCTCCTCTGGAGGAGACAAAGACACACGCGTGTTCATACTGGCAGGCTTATAGCCAAAGGCACAGACTGACAGACAGACACACACTGAGGCCAGAGGTGACCAGATCATCTTTTCCATAAACTGCAAAAGGATAATAGCATGGACTGAAAAGATTGTAAATTAAAGGACCGAGACCGAAATTAATCTATAATCAATTCACATACACAGCTAAAAGACTGCTTTTTTGAGTGTTTGTAAAAGAAAAAAAAAAAAGAACTGAACGAGTGTATGAAAGGGATTGTGTATGGAAGGAAAGCCAAGAATGAGCACATACACAAACACACAGAAATGATGTTGGTTACAGGATGTTGCAGCTACAATATAAACTGACAGAAATTGAAATAGATATGCAGATTGTGTGTTGACAAGCAGCTTAATGAATGGTTCTGTGTTTCCCGGCTGATTGCAGGCGATGTGAAATGCTCCGCCTGGTTCTGTGTTAGGGTTTTATTTAGCTACAAAGTTTTCAACAGTCAAGTCTTTTAGTCGTTTGTTATTGCTTTCCACATCTTTATATCATTGTGACGAGTAACGTAGCTTGCTAACATGAGCTAATTTGGTTGCATTCATAAAAAGTAATAGGAAAATGATCTGATCTATGAGATTTTATTCTTATCTTAGTCTTATTAAACCTGCAATAACTGATTTATTGGCCACTCGGGGCAGCAGAATGAAGCTGTAATGTTCCCATCTGATGAATGAAAGTCCAATATTTTATCTCCTTTTAGCTCTGTTTTGCTCTGCAAGCTGCCTTCTGCTTCTGGAAATGATGTTGATGAGAGCGGAGACTGAACCTAAACAGTGAAGCTGCGGGCCGTAAAACATTTCAGAAAAGTTTTTGAAGAAATATATCATCGTATACGTGCTTTTTCCCCCCATTCAATATGGTTTATTGGCATGAATGAATTAATTACACATTAATATGTCTTGAGGCAGTCACCTGCCACTGCACACTGATGGTAGCAGTCTGCTAAATGATGCATGCTGGGAACAGTGACCAGCAACGTGCAGGAGAGTTTTGTTTCCTATTCCTCCACGGGAATTAAGGTTGTGAGAGATTGTGAATAAAACAGCAAGCAAATTCTTCATGTTAGGAATGTGAATAATACGTGTAATGTTTTATTATTGTAAGTAATATTTTGCTGACCTTCTCCTCATATGTAATATGCGCCATGTGTGTTAAGAGTATCAGCCAGTGTTAGGCTGGCTGAGGAGGAAGAGAAGGTGAAGATAAAGTAGCTATTGACAGAGATGGTTGAAAAAGTCTCAGGAGAAAGGTGGAAAAGAGAAAGAGGATGTAGTAGAATTGGACAAGAAGGAGTATAAAAGAGGGAGTAAATCAAAGATGAGCCTGAAAACAATGTTTTGCATGTGTGTGCAAAATAAGAAAACTCTCTCATGAAATTGCAAAGATAGAAAGAAAGAAAAAACTGATATGAATGGACAAAAAGACACTGAGCACTCACTAAAGAGGAACTAGCACACTAAGTGTTTGGATTCTCAATGTTGGCACCAATTGAGAAACAGATGATATCAATCTATAAGCTGAATTTAACTTATAAAATGTAACTTCTAATTAGGTCTCTGCCTATATGTGTGTATTTAGGAGGCGTTTGATGTATTATCATAATCGGAGCACTGTGTGTCCCTTCAGGAGACCTGTACTCCCCGCACAAGGCTCTCTTCCAAACCTAGAGGCTACACCTGAGAAGTGAGAACTGTGTGTGTGTGTGTGTGTGTGTGTGTGTGTGTCGGTGTTTACTGTCCATTGCCATATTGGGGACAATCCAACTGGCAGAGTAAAGATGGCACCCTCAGTATGACTACCATACACACACATGCACATGCACATTACATCAAGAGTGTAAATCAGAAGGAATCATGCTGTAAAGTGCCATACAGTAACTTGCAGCACAGGGGGATTTCAAGTTTAAGAAGAAAAAAAAATCCATCTTCAGAAGTTCGAACACTGTGATGCTAAATGCTTTCCACGAGTTGTTTTCTTGAACCATCTCCCTTCAGCCTGCCTCATTTACTCCTTCTTCACTTAGTGATTTCCTGCATTTCTTAAAACTTTGACTACTGTCAGTGGAGAAATCGTTTTGGGGTTTTTTTTGGGGGGGGGGGGGTTGTAGCTGCAGTTTACTGAGGAGAAACATGCTCTGACTCTCTGAGTGATATTTTAAATTGCAGAAATATTTCTTTTGTTTCATCTGCTAGAAAAAAAAATGTATTTGACATCATGTCATCTGATTGGTCAGCATCTGCAAGAATGGGATAACCATTCCCAACACAATGGAGCTAGAAATGCAAAAATTGTATCATCAGTACCTGTTTTTGGGGGATGAAACTGAATGTCAGCCAGCAATATAGTTGTTATTGTGTCCTGTCTGTTCCAGTGATAGAATTGCTGAATCGTTGCTGAAACTATGTATGAAAACCATGTAACTCCAACTTTTCATGAGCTAAAACACCAGCAGTTTTAATATTTGTGACACTGCATATTATCCAGTGGGGTTTTAAGGGATTTTATCAGCCTAAGAAGGGGAATTTTCTTGCACCTTAAAGAAGCATTTACCTGAAAAATTATCAAATTTAGAGATTCAGTGGAAAACCTTTCTCAAATGATCAGAATTATCAGGTAGAAAAATTAATCTATTACCAATGTTGCATGCATGGTCATTTGACAGTCACTGTAATATTTGTGTGTCTATATTATATTCAACCTGGACCCCTGCACTCACATTTGGGTTTCCTGTAATGTATTAATTGAACCTCATCTAACTGTGAATTACTCCATTCCTGTAGATCCCCACAAAGAGATTGACTTTTACTCACTCTAACATTTTCAAAATGTGCTTTCTTGACAATTAAAACTAATATTGTGAGCTCTGGTAGTCAATTTGTGCAAATCAAACCTGTGTTTTGGCTGATAATCTATCCTGTAGTGAGTCTACTACCGTACAGTGCAGGTGCTTGGAAACACTTTGGCAGCACATAAACATACAGCTCATCATCCAACTGAGACGCACACTGTAAAATGTATTTCCACGAATCAAAACGGGAGGCTGTTTAACAGACGGGCAATTATGGCAGGAAGCCTTTTATTTCATCTGCACATCAGAACTGAAACTCTACACATTTGTGGATGGTATTAATACAAACCTTATTGGAGTCGGTCCACTTACAGATGCACACTGTTTCCTGATTAAACTGACAGTAATGAATGATACATGTTATATATACAGTATATCCAGTGTTGTGTGTACTATATCAGTGCAAACAAGGGAAGCTTTATTCTACTAAAGTGTATTCAGTATTCAAGTTCTAGAAGAAAAAAATAATATGATTGAAGAAAAATAACTTTGAAATGTATTTATTTACTTATTTACACATTCAACAGCATTTATAGCCATTTATAGCTAGTTTACATTGCTACATGGGCTTTTACTCAAAACACTAAAACTCAACAAGAAACTACTGTGGTGGGGTCACATTGGTTTCCATCCAAATTTGCAATGGCACCATCAAGTATAATCTTAAGAGGCTTAAAATAACATACTTAACATAAGAAAAATTGTACTTCTGAAACCTATTCAATACATTGTCTACCTTACCTACCCTACCTTTAAATTTAAACTTGCAATAACAGATTCTTTGGCCACTTGCAGGCAGCGGGAAGGCACAAAAAGCGACTTGGTAAATGACTTAGCTTTAAGGAAAGATCATGGTTTGGGTTAAAGTAAGTACTTCATTAAGGTTAGGGGAGCTCCATCGTCATGGTTACAATAATAAGCATGTGGTTAACGTTAGGGAATGATCGTTGTCATGCTTAAAAGAAACCAACGTTTGACTGTTGGTTGGAAACAGGAAACAAACAGCAGTTTCCCGTCCCATGTTTTGTTGAGCTATCCATCCACCCCGACCTTTCAAACCATGCTGTTATAGTATAGAAACTAATGACATATTCAACCTGATACATATATAACTTTATTGCCTGCATATATCTATAAAACCTGCTCCATGACATGATTCTGGGAAGCCATTTACAGTATATATAAACTGTAGATATTAGTCAAGAAATAATTATCTGTTAATCCATGAAATCAGCACTTCTGTTTCAACTTTCATGCTCGGATAATGTCGATCTACGACAAGGCAGCAAACCTAGAGTCCAGAATAAACAGTAAAGCTTGAATGATTGAAGAAATTGGAGTTATAACCTACATAAAAAGACATTCTGATCCTATTTAGTGACCATCAAATGCCCCTTTTACACATATAACTCCACATTAAACCCTTTCAGTGTGCGTGCCCTCCAAAACACTGCCCTCTTCACCCCCCACACACATACTGTATATCTGTCCATCGGTGAATAAGGGCATATCTGAAGTGGACTGCGGGGTACTTAAGGCTATCTGCAGCTAATTCAAGATATATGAAATTGAAGGGAGATATGACAAGAGTGGAGAGAGGGAGGGGAGGAAGAGGGTGAGAGAGGGAGAGGGAGAGAGCAAAGGGAAAAACACAAGGAAAGAGAGACAGAGGACAGAGAGATGGGAAAAAAGAGAGAAAGAGACATCTTGGAAAAGCTTTCAGATAAATGTAGAAATGATAAATAGAACCACACAAGGACAGAAAATGTATATAGTGTGGGCAGGAATGTGTGTGTTTCAGGTGGTTATGTGTGTGTGCTTGTTTGTGTGCACTCATTCCTGAGTGTGTGTCTGTGTGTGTGTGTGTGTGTGTGTGAGTGACTTTGAGGTGCAGTCCTTGGCACACAGATGCCCCTCCATTATCTGCCTGTCTTCGTCCGCTCAACCTACTCTGCCTCGGGCAACTCTCTACTTTAAAGAGCTGTCCAACGGATACACACACACACGCGCACACACACACACACACACACTCCCTTGCTCCACGTTCCAGTGGGGCAGGGTGGTCTGGCATGGAAGTGTTTGGCTAACAGCTTGCAAGAGTAAGGTGACATTTCTCTGTATGCAGAGCAGTGTGTGTGTCTGTCTGTGTGTGTGTGTGTGTGTGTGTGTGTATAAAACATTTCTGGAAGTTTCTATGCTTGAGCCTGTGTTTGTAGTTTTGTGTCCAAGTTTCCAGATTTGTGACCGTCTGTGTTGGAGGATCAGTGTTTCCTACGGAAGTTTATTGACGACAAAAGACTGAGAAAGCACAAAACTAATACTGAGTGCTACTCAGGCTGTAAGTCAACATTTGAGAGCGTTCAAGCACGGATTTGTAAGAGCAGAATCAGATTCATTTTGTGTCCGCTCTCCCAATTCTCTCCAGCTGTTTTGGCAGCTTCTGAGCTCTTGAGATCGCAAGAGTTTGCTTGCCAAGCTGCAACAGGACACACCCGTCAGGGTCATGTCTTTTTTAAAGTTAAAGTCTGCACAAGGAATAAAGTCAGATGTTGAATATATTGCTCCTCTGTAAGGAGCGATTGGCGATCATATGACTATTTAGGACAACATGTGATTTACGTATTTTATGCCTGTAGATTGAAGATCAGCCAAATTCTGGCGATCCAACTGATTCACTTACTGTAGCCTGGTTTATTCATACCGGTATGTTGGATTTGCGCCATGTCTATTCTGAAAATGCTGTCATTCTGAAAGTAGCTGCAGCCCATAATAATTATCATTTATTTATTTTGTTTGAACCATTATTTTTTTAAATCCTACATGGAGTCAGATCTCATAATGGTTCTAATAATTTTTAAATTGAAAAGAAATAAAAATAAACCTACATCTCGTTCAGAAAATCCCACCAGAAATAGGTGTCCACGAAGTTAACATGGCCACTATGATATATAGCTATTTTTAAATTAATTTAACTCTCAAAATTACTCCATATGCATGCACATGCATAATGGCTTAAAAACTAGATAATTTGCCAAAAAAGAATGTGATTTTTTTAAATCATTTAGTGTGAACACGTTTTAGATTTTTAAGATAATACAGACAACAAAAATGCTCTTTGTTTCCTTCTGGTTGTTAAATCCCTACTGCTGGCTCAAATGTAATTACACATTTCCTCCTGTAGCTCAAATCACCTGTGACGTGCACAAATCTAATTCTGCTCTTACAAATCCCAGCCATTTCAAATCTTTTGTCATTTCTATACTTCCATACGTGGCTGTATCTTTAAAAATTTGTACAGTGCACATCATCGTGTGTGTGTGTGTGTGTGTGTGTGTGTGTGTGTGTGTGTGTGTGTGTGTGTGTGTGTGTGTGTGTGTGTGAAAGTAACCTTCTCTGGACCAGACACCTTTTGACTTTGTTCGGTGTTCAACAGCTGCCTGGAGCCTTAGTTATGGGCAAGGAGGCACACAGTGAAGAAGGAACTGTTCTAATGACATGAATAAATGTGTGTGTGTGTGTGTGTGTGTGTGAGTGTGAGTGTGTGTGTGTGTGTGTGTGTGTGTGCAGTCGTAGGGTCTCTGTAAGCCTCAACACAGAGAAGTTTGCTCATGTGTCTTGGCTACTTGGATAACCTGCAAAATATGTGGATTTCTTTATCAGAATGAGACGTTTAAACTGAATATGAAGTGAAACGTTAAATGGACAGAATTCCTCACAAAGAACTGGCAGCGGTCTACATCAAATTCATAAAGAATCAAATGAAAACAAGGAAATGGTATCTTTGCAGTATCTGTGGATAGATCTGTCCTCTTTTAACTTCCAAGAAATAGTCCTTGATACATTGTATTTATGAGTATGATTAAAAGCATTCAGGACTTAGATGTTATATACCTTTCTTATTTATAATATGACCATGTAGGTATTTCACAATATGAAATGTTTCTTTGCTCGCTTTCCACTCTGCAGCGTGAAAGTCAGCCAAGTTGTTAAGCTTTATCAAAACTCTGAATACGCTCCGTGTAGTGAGGCATATTAGTACTGGGCTTATGTTTGATTTCAGTGCATGGAAATACAAACGTAGCATGTACTGTGTTGCTTCCAGTGTATTGGTTTTGTTTTTAGTTTTTATCAGACCTCATCAGGATTGTCGGTCAGGACCGATGTGACCCAGACAAGCCAACCAACCTTTCTGTGCACTCTCCAACCAAACAAATCATTACATGCATTTAAGTCACCAGTTTACAGTCAGCTTTTTGTAGTAACCTGATTTTTAAAAATGTATTCCAGAACAGCAGTTTATACACGTAACTGGGTTTTTCCATCTACACCTGTGCATCGACATAGACTTTAGACAGGGAAAGTATTGCTGTAACAGATAAAAGAAGAGGTCATAACGTAATGACACGTTCTTGCATTAAAAAATAATTCCATCCAAAGTTGGACTAAAACTCAAGCTAACACAAAGTGTCCTCCAGAAGTCTAAACAAGTTTTTTCCACCACTGTACACATGTGGGCAGTAAGGAAGACTACTTCTACTACTAATCACAAATAAGTAGGTCAAATTTCCAACATAGGGTCTGATTACTGATGTGCTGTGTGTACACGTGGATTTACAGTAGACCACTTTATTTCCTGTGTAACCTGATTTCTCTCAGTCTCCTGGTTTCTTGTGTGCATGTAAACGCACTAATAGTTTGAAATTTTAAAATAAAATACAAAAAACGTATTGATACCAGCTTTACCCTCACAGGACTACACATTTTAAGTTAGCTTTTCCTGAAAAAAGTAATATTTATGTATTTGTTTTATTAATCATACTTTTAAATGTGACGAAGCCTATGGTAAAGCGTAAATGTTGGAGAGGGAAGCGGAGGGGAGGAGTGTGGTCCAGATATTGCAGATCAGAGGATGGCAAAAGTGCACATCCGTGTGTGTGTGTGTGTGTGTGTGTGTCTCTATCGACCAATCAACAGTACACCTTGAAGACACAGGAGATAAGGGAGGAGATAGTCTCACCTTGAGACGCACACTAACATAGTATAGGACACACATACGCATGCACACAGTATGAACACACTGCCTGCTACATTCCTCTTTGACCTGAGGCTTTTACAAGCGTTTCTTTTTTTAATAACCTCCGTGTGACAAAAAGGCTGTTACTTTGCGGCTGGTGCGCTGAATAGATTAATTAGAAAACACAAAGAGAGCTCAACCTCTGGCTCCTCTCCAGTTTCTCATCATCGATGAAAGAAGAGCAGGTTGACTTCAGCATTCATAGACTGCAGGTACCAATAGGGAGTCAGGGGCACTTCAGTTTACCACATGACAACTGGTGCAGAGACAAAGCAAATTAAAAAATTAGACAGTTAATTCATTAATGACAGTACTGACACAATTTAACTGTATATGCACCAACATGTTTACCAAAACCCATAAAAATAAACAGATAAATGGATAGATGTGAATATTAAAATCACTTTAAATGAGTTTCCAGTCATATAAAGGTGTAATTCAGCTCTGAGAGTGTATTTTTGTGTAAAAGACTCTAATGTGGCATTATACAGTAGAAGGTTCAGTACTTGTAGAGGTCTGTTCAAAAGTGAAAGGCTTTTAAACTTGTTGTATTTGAATGGAAAAATGTGACTAGTAGCGTTAACACCAGAATGTGGAAGCTGTGTTCTTTTGCCAAAAAGTTGAAAAGAGCTAAACTTTGAAGGAGATGCAGCAAAGACCACCAGTCAAACCAAAACAGACCGCCAACGGGCATCAAATCTATATTTTCCCTACTTTTTTATTATGTTGTCTTCCCCTTCTATGATTCTCCTAGCAACATCTATACGTCTTATGTATGTCTTTGTGAGCAGGACACAAGACAGCTGAAAAAGGAGCACTGAAGTCAAAGCTCGTCCCTGCTCTTTATTAGACATGTTTCTTTTATATCCCCCATGCCTGCAAGTAAATTATGCTAAAGTGCTGCTAAAACACACACTCTTTTAGCCTGCATTTACCTGATTTTTTGTTTTTATTTGGTATAATAATTATCATGTCTGTGTGTGTAAATACTGTAATAGTTAGTGTGTGTGTGTGTGTGTGTGTGTGTGTGTGTGTGTGTGTGTGTGTGTGTGTGTGAGTGTGCGGTGCTTATGTGAGCTATTAGCAGCTAAGTGGACTACAGTGTCTGGCAGTGTGCCCAGTCTGTTCCCTCTGGAGGGGAAAAGCACGTCTTAAGACCGAGAGAAGGAGCAGCGCTCTGTCAATGTTTGGTTTCTGCTCCGTGTGTGTGTGTGTGTTGTCTTTTGTCTGGCATTTGTGTTCTGCTAACTAAATATTATATTTCATAGTCATTAAAACTGTCTATCAGTCTTATTTCATTTTTCAGGGACAGAAATTGCACATTTTTATCCTTTATTCCCTGACTCCCCACAGATTATTATAATTGTTGGTAATTGTTGGCTGTAGATGATGTTTCCATTCATCAGAACATGCAGACATTAATGCTCACAGTGAGTAAAAACTGCTAAACTTACAGGGAAAAGCACATAACTCATTCACATTGTAAGTGCAGTTCAAAAAATACTTGCAAATATTTTACTTCCTTTGCTAAAGCTTTAAAAAACGTATCTAAACCAGTTCAAAACACTTAAATACATCTTCAGATACATCCATCCAAGTAGTCAGCCAACCCTACTATACTAATATTAGATATTAACTCTAATAATATATAATAAGGAGAACTTTCTTTAAGTGTACGTCTTCCCTCTTCCTGTCTCCTATAATATTAGCAGTTTCTTTCGACCATATCTCTCCCTCTTCCTGTTACACACACAAACACACTGAAACTAATGCATGTGCAGTAAAATGCGCACACAGATCCTCATCCATGGTAAAGGAGAGGAGAGAAGTGACCTTGGTCCAGCCTGGGGGGCTTCAGCAGATGGAGAGAGGGGCAGAGGGCTCT
The DNA here is from genome assembly GCA_005408345.1 of Macquaria australasica. Taxonomy (NCBI): domain Eukaryota; kingdom Metazoa; phylum Chordata; class Actinopteri; order Centrarchiformes; family Percichthyidae; genus Macquaria; species Macquaria australasica. The sequence goes on along the minus strand of SEMN01000135.1, from coordinate 170,335 downwards.
GGCACGATAGTCTGCACCATACACACACGCATACACACACTCGTACGGACAAATGCTCAAGCTGGTGGGGTGACATTGTGTGTGTCTCGGCAGGGCCTGCCTCTCGCTCCGACACAATAGCTCTATTTGGGAAGGAAATCCAGACAGGAATATCCCCATTTGTGAATGTTGAAGTGGATGTCCATCATCTTTTGCTAGAAAAACATGCAAAGAACTTATCACATTCTTTATTTTCTAATAAATATATGCATCAGAAAATCCCACAATAAAGTATGGAAGTTTAGACATCTATAAACACACACACACACACACAGACGTATTGTTCATCTCGCTTCTTGTGTGCACTAACATGCGCTCACATGCGAAAATCTGTTGTTGTTTCCTTGTTTATTTCCTTTAACAGATGCACATCAGAGAGAAAATAAAAGCAGCCATTTGAAATCGTTTTAGTGACAGAAGAATTCATAAAAGGCCATTTGGTTTCACTAATTTGCAATGTTTATGTGGGACAATTTCTTAGGAGCCCCAAACGAGGGGGGAAATCTGCGGCTGCATATGTCCCTCCAGATTGGGACGGCGCGTTAAAAAACAGCAGCTAACGAGGCGAGGAGGAAGGCAGCGCGGGGGAGGAGCGAGAGGGAAGGACGGGGGAGGAGGGAACATTTGTGAGGCTACGACTCTTTGGAAGGGAAGTGCTGCCTGCCCACCTGTCTGCAAGGCTGCCAGCTGTACGACGCACACACACACACACACAACATGTGCGTGTGCATATGGGTGGTGATGCACACAAAAATGTCAACACACAGGCACATAAACAGTTAGACAAGAGTGCATGATCTATCTATTGATCATGTTTTGAAATTTTCTGAAGTTTTCTATTATATTAAAATAGTCTTTTGCATGTAGCCTACTTTAACTATGGTGGTATGAACTGGTATGAGTTTGATTTTAGTTGATATAAGCAGCATAAATGTCTGTCTTCATGCTTCTAACCATTATGGAAGTGTCCTACATCTATAGAATAAAGCAGTTCAGCAAGGAAATGCAGTGAGAAGTGACACTTTATGCTGAAATCAATGGATTTCAGTCAAATTGGTGTGGACGTTGGTTTTGCTTGTGGAACTTGAGTACAGTTCTGAACTTTGACATTCAGATCTGCACAGTTGATCAATTTCAAACTGTCTTGCTCGTGCTGACCTTTGAGGGAAAAGAGATCTGGAGAGTCCAAAATGGATGAAGGTATAATATTAGCTGTGTTGCACTATCCAATTTTGCTGGAACCCCAGATGTCCACTGGATGGGGCTGTGTCGCGTTCAGCTTGCACCACTGGTGCCCACTGGAAGCGTTTCAGAAGCGGAGCGTCTTCTTCAGCAACTATATGTATAATTTTACACATAAAACATAAGAGTTTTTTCCACATTTTTCTTGTTTTACAAGCATGTTAAATACGTTTGCAGATCATTTGGATGTGGTATTGGATGTGTTATAGATGTATCGTACTCAGTTTAATTACTATACTACTGCATGCTATCTTACACCTGTATTTCCTCAATATTGTATATTAGGAGCAGTCCTTCACTACTTACAGGGAAAACCCTGAAGAGTGAAGATATATCAATAGTTTTAATACACGTTCACATGTCAGTTTTTGGCCTCCATCCATTATCTCTACCCACTTTAAAAAGATTTTGGTTATTTTTTACCTGAGAGCACATGATCTCCTTCATTTTTTATTAAGCCCCATCGTCAACATCTTGAATATTCCCTGTCTCTTTCACATTACATTTCTCACCGTCTCTCCCACTTTGGTCCTTCACTTAGATGACTTGAAGGACCACTGGAAGCACTACACTTTAAAAACATACACATAAACATATGTGCATATTAGCCTTCAACCCCCTCAGTTATTCTTGGCCATTTCTGAGTGTCTTTGTGTTGTTCTTAAGAACCATATTCAATGCTGCATTTAATCATAAAAGGCCTAAACTGGCCTGATAAAGGACCTTGTAATACAACGAGCGTACGTTAACTTCCATTATGCTAATAAGATGCAAGTACTTGTGGTTTTCATGTTAAAGGGGTCTAATTACTGTCACAGCCTTCAAAGTAAGAGCGGGGCAGCAGAAAGGAAGTCATGCAGTGTGTATGAAGAAGAGAAAAGACTTGAAAAGAGCAGGGAAGTGTACATATGGGTCATTATGGAGCCATTTATCTTATTAGGATTCAGGGGAGAGACACAAAGGCAGACCTACATAACACATAAACACACATTAATGCACCCCCACATAGTCATACACACACAAACAAATACATGAACACACACACTGGGACACTGAGAGCCAGCGCGGCTGAGTTAGCCAGCACTGGATCTGTGCAGAGATGTCTTCCAGATGAATAGGTGGTAATGAGCGTGTAGTGGAACTGATTCTCTCCCATCATCCCCCTCTTTCCTCCTCCTCCTCCACCTCCTCATCCTCATACCCCCCCAACCCGACTCTCCCTCCTTTTCTCAGGACTCAGGTGTGCAACACATGGCATCTCTCCCTCTTTTCCTCCCTTGTTTTCTCGCTGACTTGCCTCATTTCTCCCTCTGTTTCCCTTTCCTCGTCATTTCTATCCCTCTTGAAACCCTTTCTCTTTTTGTGTCACTTCTCTCTTTCTCCATGTCCTTCGTTCTTTTTTCCTTTCATCTCCTGCATTCTGCTGTACTTGTCCAGAAACTTTTCATCGTCAGAAAGAGCTGTTAATAGCTCACAACATGGCGAGCATGCATTGAGGCAAACTCAGACACACACACCTGCACGCCTACATCCCATGAAGACAGTGCGGTCGACCACGCAGTCCGCTCGTGTTCACATAAAAGGCTCACACTCTTGGAAAACAAAATCCTGTCTTTTGACAGCATTTGCGGGACATTTCAGCCTCACTTATTCAAATAGTCCTGCTCCTTTCATGTGCCTCGGCATTCACACAAGAGCCCAGGAATAATGATGAGACATAAATAATGACATCTTCAACAATGAAAGCAGCTTAAGGATTATTCAGAGTTTGACTGAAGAGAATAGGTCAGTAGACTGGGACGCATAAAAGAAGGTTGGTGATTACATGCTTTTTGACGCTTTCTGAGGTAGATAAAAGGTGTGTCAATAAGAAAAGAGGCTAAATTGTTAAAAAGTTGAACAATTTGTGCTTTTCTTATACCATCACCATGTAATTTCCTTCCACTTTGTGACCTTTTTTTTTTTTCGTTTTTTAGTTTCTTAACAGTAGTTTTCCATATGGATCCATATGCTCCCTCCTTTTCCTATCACGCACACACACACACACACACACACAGGCTCGTCCAGGGCAGGTCCTGGGGGATGGAGCCACTTGAAGTAGTGACTGCCTAATGAGGGAGAAAATCTGTTTTACCGTGGGACAGGAGGAGGCACAGGAGCAATCAAAACAGACTGTATTTACATTACACATGCACTAATTAAAGATGTAATTGACAGCAACAAGGAAACCTCAGCGCGCCCCATTTAATCATTAGACATTTATTTCTACTCTGCCTCATCAACGTCGTTTGAAAATCCCCCGGTTAGAGCTGGAAATGGAACTTACTCACTACATCTTCACTTATTTCTTATTTGTAAAAGTGTAAACTGGAGTGTCATGTTCTGTTAGAGCTAACCGCACACACCTTTGGCACCAAATAGCTTTGGAATTGATAGATTGAGACCAGACACAAACTAAATCCGACAAATCATTCTTAGTATGTTGGTAACGCTCTCATCCACAGTTACTATGGTGAAATAAGATTATGTTTTCAGAAGTAATAGAAAGGAATGTGGAGTCATTGCACCCTCACATAAGCCAAAAACATAATGATATTAAATCATATGATCAAGGAAAAACTACTTAGAGGTGGACGATTTGTTTTTATATATAAGCAAATGTTAGCAACAGGAGGGATATAAACCACCTACAATAAATCTGCTTTGATTTCAATAACACACTTTTCCTCTACGGTGCTGTATTCACGAGAGCACAGGGGGATACACACATGCACAGACACACACACACGCAAACTTACACACACTCACAGGTGTAGTTATCCAGGGATTATGAGGGAGTGTGTTCTCTGATAAAGAATCAGTGTTTGAGTTTGGGATCTGTGTAGGATTCAGTGTGTGATCAGCACAACTGGCCTCTGGCAAAAAAAAAAAAAAAGAGAGAGAGGGAAATAGGTGAAGCTATGGAAATGAATGCAGAAAGATTGTGATTTACTAAAAAGAGAAGACATTGATTTCTTTGTGACTCAAAGTGTTGGTAATAAATAGACTGAACTTGTTTTTAGCACTGAACAAATTATTTCGTTTTCTCCTGTCCGTTCAGTCAAAGCACTGTCTCATTTCCACCCAAAAAGCAGGATGGAGGAAAAGAGTGGTTTGTGTGTGTGTGTGTGTGTGTGTGTGTGTGTGTGTGTGTGTGTGTCGATAAAGTGGGGCTGTGTTTGGGTTTGGGATCAGAGTGGAGACCGATGTGTGAACAGCACTCTATAAAGCACACAGATTATCAGGTCAACACACACATAGACATACTTACTGAACTGAACAAAAGAGGACCCACTGAAGTCCGCACAAGCACACACAAACACACACGCACACACACACACACACACACACACACACAGAGGAAGAGATGCCATCTGATAAGCGCTCTCAGGCAGGACAAATTAAATACACTCCAGGAGAGCCTCAGGAGAGCTGGGCTGAAAGACAAGAGAAGTGAGAAATAACTACATTTTTATTCACTAAACCAGAATTGGTGCAAAACACAAGCACATTTAACTATTCTTTGAATAAAAGAAATCAAGACAAGCAGCCTTTTTGTCCATTGGAACATTTTGTAGAAAGGATGTGTCATGCTGAACACATGAAAAAGTGTCAAAGTTTAAAAAGGATGTTTGTTTTTAACCTTATTGATGATTTTTTTTAAAGCCCATTGATTTATGTGATTTCAATGACAACAACCCAAGTTTTATTCTGATAAGTAGAGTTAAGCTGGATGCAGGAGGAGTGATGTTATAGGATGGCTGAACATGTCCCCACCTACTGGTCAAACCGGGCGACTACAACGTGCACAAAACAAGGCACTGAAATTTAATAAAAGAAGACAAATACCAACAGGGGACACAGGTGATTAAGATACTGGTGTGGAATGCTTTGTGACTGCAGATATGTGCAGTCATTTATGACAAAGAATAGTCCTTATTTTATAAGTTTAGTGTGGAAAACATTGAATCTGTGTGCAAATGAGAGTGCACCGAAATATAAGATGTTGTACTGAAAATGCTCAAACTAAAATTTAAAATTTATATTAAAATTTATATTAAAGTGGATATTTGGTATTTAGGAATAAAAACATTTGAAGAATTGTATGTTGTACATGCAGAGGAATGCATTCAAATCCAAATATAAATGCAGGTAATTTACTAAACACACATCTGGGTGTTTTCATCAATGGTAACAGTGGCTGTCATTGGCAATTTTACTAATTATAGTTTTTTGTCTCACTTTAGGGCGGGTTTTAGTATTTAGTTAGTTTGAATCAGAGTACCACTTTAAAGTGACGGGGGGAGAGATGCTGAAATGTGCATCAGGGGAATATGTGATATTACACATTACTTGACTTATTTCTTTACTTTTTTTAATGAAATTGAAGTAAAATAATTGTTTCTGTCTGCTTTGTTCTGTTTGTTAGATATATTTACTATGATTCCCCAAACCTGTAACAATCATTAGATCCTTAAGTTAACTCTCAGTATATTTGAGTTTCTAAACTGCAAAGATATAGCATGTTCACTGGAAATATGTTGTAGTACTTCACACTTGAGGGGCAGCAATGAGTTTCAGTTGTACACTTCATCCTATTCAGCCTCAGTATTCTTTATTTACGTGTGCAGAAAATTAAACAGCATCAGAATCTCCATAATCAGCAGACACAAGAGCTGCTCTTGAAACCAGCGATCACTCAGTCTGCATGGGTTTAATGTGGCACAGGTTGGTCGGTTCACTAACAATGAATGATTCAAAAAAATACCTGATTCGAATGGAGATCTGCATCCGTGGATGTGTATGATACCCATGCGTTTTCTCCTTCTGATCCATTTTTGTGTGTGTTTTAAGTGTGTGTGTGTGTGTGTGTGTGTGTGTGGTTTAGACCATGTCTATAAAACGCTGAGGAAAGTTCAAGCAGTGTCAGGATGTGCTTCCCACAACAAAAAGAAAACATTTTCACTATTGATTTGGTTTTAGATTTACAAAATAAAACTCATTACCTGTACGTTGTGTGCAAGTTTGTGTGTGTATGTGTGTGTCATGGAGACAGATGGATGTGATGCTGGCACAGTATCAGAGAGAACATCAACAAAGAGATCTGAACACACACACGCACCCACACACTGATGCACACACACGCACGCGCTCAGAACTCCATTGTGCTTACTTGTACTAATGCCCAGTTAGGTATTTATATGCTAAACCCTTTTAGAGCTGAGATGTGTGTGTGTGTGTAGGTACCTGAGGCACTCTCGGGCATTTTCGTCATCCCATCATGTCAAACCTGCAGGCCTGTGATGACAAGTAGCCGCAGAGAGACTCCCCTCTGTGAAACGCACACACACACACACACACACACATTGAAACAACCAATAATGCTGTGTGCATTTGTATTTTTATTGTGTGTATTTGTGTGTGCATTTTTAAAATTACCCAACAATCCAAACAGGTTTTCCCGTTGTCTCGCTCAGCCTCGGCAGAGGACAGAAGCAACAGCTGCAATTAGCCCTTTGTGGCTAAAACCAGTCTGATTAGACGTCTCGTTAGGCATCGTTAAGGCTTTTACTAACGGGGCGCATAGATAATGAGCCTGTCCACTGAACAACCAAGATACTAATCAACGCCTACGCATTTAATTGGAGGCAGAAGAGGAGAAAGGAGACACTTTTACAGAGAGAGACAAGCAGGAGGATGGAGAGAGAGGGAGAAATACAAGGACTGAGTGAAAGAGAGAAGAATAGAGGATGGGAGAGGAGAGCAAAGGCAAGAAGACAAAGAAATTAGTGTGAAATGGCACTTTTACTTGAGCATTTATTTAAGTAAAAGAAGTAAATTAAAAAAATGACAAAAATGTGTTTAGAAATGTCTATAAAAGTCTTGAGTGGATGTGTTCAAGGTCACATTTATCATATCACTTTTGCGTGAAAAGCTTACACCTTCAGTTTTTGTGAATTTAATGCGTTCAGATCAGTTGATGAAGTCCATGCTTCTCTGTAGCTTGCTAACATTTTGTTCAAAAAGCATCGGCCATCAAGCTACAATAAGGCTGCTTTTCTTAGTACCTGACTAGAAGTAGTGTTGGGGGTACGTTCAGAGGGATTGTTGAATCTAAGTGCAGTAAGGCCCAGTCAGTGTATGTGTGGGTGTATGTGTATGTTCCGACGTGTGTGAGGGTGAAGGGAGAGAAAGAAAGGGAAAAAGGTGAGACAAAACAAAGCCTGAAGAAAAAAACAATTAAATAAAATACAGTAAAAGTGTACGGGGTAATAGGAAAAAAGGAGAAAAAATGGAAAAAGGGAAGGAGAGGGGATGGAGGGGCGTTTAGATATGATGTTTTGACCTCCCAACAGCATTGTAATAATATTTCAGGGAATCTATTAGCAGTTTTATTGATAGGTTAGATAGATTTACAAAAATAACAATGTCTTCAACTTATATCTGTCTGAAACAAGCAACCCAGAGAGACAGAGGGAAGATATTTAAGCAAACATAACACATGAGTTTGTTAAAGACTTTGTTGCCAGTAGAAACAAAGATAATTACACATTTTCAAAGGCTCCATGATCAGGAGAAGACAGGTACATACCATGTGTATACAGTAAAATGTCTTGTCATGACTTCAGATCCTATTCTTCCCTGTCTTTGTCTTTCTAAGCAGTGTCCCTACTGATAAATATTTCTTTTTAAGTCAGCAGCGGTGACAGACGGCAGGAAAATTGTTGTTTACCCTGACTAATACAGTGTAATCTCTGGTTAACACAGAGGTCACATGGGTGCTGATGCAGGGTTAGCTCCCTCCCCACACCGAGCCCTGAGGGGCACTGTGTGAATTTCTCACAGCTAAACACGACGACGGGTCAAAATTTGATGTTCTGCAATCCCCGCTACTCTCCCTCACCAAAACAGCTACTTCAAATATACATTATTGGGGTAATGTAGAGAGAGCATCTGACCTCAGGGCAGCACTTCAGCTCTGCAGCAGCATATGGACTAATGCAAATGGAGATAATAGTTGCAGCGAGTATTAATGCGACACATGCTCTCACCTCTGTCACCCTCACCTTGTTCTATTATTACAAGGCCTGCACACACACTGGAGTAAGGCATGAGCACAACCGCACACATGTTCCCCGCACACAAAGGCATTAGCATATTTTTCCGATTAAAAACAATGTGAACTTGTAAGCGCAGAACAGACATATGCAAATGACTCTGCAGCAATTTACCCAAACAAAGCTGGCACTACTGTCACGGGAAGCAAAGGGAATGGGGAGGTGACACCACTGACGGACACGTTAACCAAAGGCTCAGCATGTGTGTGTGTGTGTGTGTGTGTGTGTGTGTGTGTGTGTGTGTGTGTGTGTGTGCACCTGAACTCTGAATATGGTATTTGATCGCCTTAGCGTCAATTTCAGTCCTTCTCCCTGTTATACAGTAAATATGTATTTCTATATATTTACTGTATGTTACCATCCTTTCTGTGTGTTTGAAGAAGTTTTTATTACATGGTTTTGGTTTTGGTTAAAGTACAGGCATGAAAACAGGTGTAAACATACATACACATACAGGTGTACACACACTCATATATGTACACATTTTTATCCAGTATCAAATATATAATCTATTGTGCATTTTTCAAGCAAATTATTGGCACACTACTCTTTTTTGTCAGCCAAACAAAAAAAAAAAGGGGGCAAGAATAATGGCAGGAAAATACATAAATGACAAAATAGAGGATGCTCACAGCAGTACACACATATAATATACATAGCGACAGTTAGAAAAAGTGGCAAAGTGATTGAGATGAGTGGGGGGAGAAAGATGTAGAAAGACTGAAACAATCCAAAAAAAAAAATTTGAGAGTGAAAGAGAGATGGAGAGACTACAGTTAGGCTGGCAGGAAAGGTGAGAACACTGGGAAAGGCTAAACATGAAAAACCAAGAGCTAGAAGGTCAGCCAGCAGCTCAAATGGAAGACATTTACAGCTCTAACAAGACCGTATGCACACACACACACACACACACAAATATAAATACATCTGAGCCAATGTCTTTGCTGGAATAATTGCACGAGCGAGCACATCTGGTGCACTTTGAGATTGAGTTCTGGCTCGATGCAGCGATGGTAATGACATTGTGCGTGTGTGTGTGTGTGTGTGTGTGTGTGTGTGTGTGTGTGTGTGTGTGTGTGTGTGTGTCCACTCTAAATGCCACTGTGGTGCTTCACAGGGTTCAGCTCCTCTCATTGTCACTCACAGGAGAACTGAAAAAGACCTCATGATAAAAAATAAAAAAAAACGCTCTTCATCTGAATTGGAACGGATGCATTTGTAACATCATTTTTACTTCGTTATAATTATTTTTTCCGGCAGATGCAGCAAAATGAGTACTATGTGTGTTGATATGTGCATTTTGTCCTATTTTTTCTAGATCCTAAAATTGTCAAAAAACTTCAGCAAGCATGCAGTCGTCACACTTTTGCTACTCCTCAGTGTTTTTTTTCCCCTGTGCTGAATTTCTGTGTAGGATCCAGCAGTAACAGAATGTTTTCAGTACTACAAACCATACCAACAACCTGCAGAATATATTGTGGATTTTAAAGGTTTTAAAGTTAACCCAGCAGGGTTTGCTGTATTCGTTCCTGTAAGTATGTAAGTACAGAAAGCTCTCTCTCTTCTCAGCCCTGCTCTTGACATTCTCATTGACTCTTCCCCTGTTTTATTACATTGCACTTTTTCTGTCTGGCTACCACTTTGTATACAGTTACACTTAAATCCACCTGACTGGGTTTGGGTGATTTGGTTGATATCAATATTAATACGGATCTCTTCAGCTGTGTATCACAATATTGTACATTTATACAAAATCAATCAAATTATATCAAAATTATGTTCAAAGCAATGAACTTTATGCCATTATTATGCATCATATGAGCCCAGACTTTTAATAAGTGTCAAATAAAAGCTTCTAATAACTTATTTAGCTTTTTTATTATTAGTATTATAATTTTAGTTGTTACTTATGGTGTTTTATTACAACTTGCTCTGAATCGTTAATCTGGATACCAAGTAGAACATTTTGACAACACAAGGTCCCCTTATTTAGTGTTTCTGAAGCTTTCAACCACATCTCCTGGCCTTCCTCAGCAGATGGAAATAAGAACATTCCATACTTAGGTCACATGATAACAACTAAACATGACAAATGAGCAACTCTATCCGTCGTGGAAGGCCACAAGATGTGGGTGAAAGCTTCAGAAACACCAAGTAAGTGGACCTGGTGTTTAGGAACAATATCACAATATTATTAATCTCAATGTATTTACAATGAAAGCCAAAAAACAATTTTATTGAATTATCGCCCAGCAGCAGATCAGACTAAAAATACTTGTGTTAGTCTCAGCAGTTTTGGCATTACCAGAAGCTATTGTACATGTGAAACTCAGCCCAGGATGAGGACTGGGATTGGGCTTTAGTCGTTTAGCATTGATGCTAAACGCTACACGCCACAGGCTGCTGGTGTAACTGCGGTGACTGGCCTCGAGTCACTTAGTGGAGCGCAGGCTGTGAAGGCACCCACCTCCTCTGGAGAGGCCTGCGAGGCATCTTAAAGCGCAGTCATTAGGCACCCACTTGTGTAGGTGTTCTTGCAAGAAATCTTGTCAGGCAGATACCTGCTCTCTAATTAGGCAGGCAACACACACACTTGCTCAAGGGGAAGAAACGGCAAGCACAGTCAGTGGATGTGCAATGTAGTGAGTAGGTCCACTGCTCAGTGTGTGTGTGAAGGAGTGTGTGTGTGTGGGTGTGTGTGTGTGTGTGTGTGTGTGTGTGTGTGTGTGTGTGTGTGTGCGCTAATAATGACCTGAGGCTCAACCTGCTGTTGAGAACAGTAACTTGTGACTCAATGCCTTTGTTCACCCTGTAACATCTGGCTCTGACCGAAGGCTGTGGCGTGTTTGAAATGCATTCAAGCCGAATGGGCCATTGCTCAAAGAGTGTGTGTGTATGTGTGTGTGTGTGTGTGTGTGTGTGAGTACTGAGGCGAGCACAGCAAGGACTAAGGCGCGAGGAGTTGAACATCGTCGTGGAAACCTCTGAGGGGAAAAAAGGCCTGGAAGCCCCTTCTGTCAGCTGGGCTCTGCAATGCTTCCCCTCGACCGCCTTCACACACACACACAAGGTCCCTCTGGAGCACCAGATTAAGGTCTGAGTGAGTGTGAGCAAAACAATACCCCAGTGTGTGTTTGTGGAGCCGTGGCTAATTGTGTTCATTTGCTGCTCAAGTTGAGACAGCTAGGACACTGGAGGGGTGTGTGTGTGTGTGTCAGAGAGAGAGAGAGAGAGAGAGAAAACAAGGATGAGAACAAGAAAGAGTGGTAGGGGGAGGATGGAACAAGGACAGATGAGCAACTGCACAAGTGTGTGTGTGTTTGCAAGGGGACGAGAAGTGCAATGTGAGGCCATGCAGGTAATCCTCATTACAATGTGGAAGTGTTCATTTGCGAGGTGTGTGCTGATACGTGTGAGGTGAGGTGAGTATTTAAGAGAGCGCTAATTTCTCTCCGTACATCTGCCTGGCCTTGCACGCATTACACACTAAGATGCACTCGCTTAGGTTCTTGGAAACACACACACACAAACACACACACACATTTATAAACACATGCTCGCTTGGCATTTCGCATGAATTCACAGCTCATGCTTGCATACCACTTAGAGAAATTAAACCCCTATTTGCCTTAATCTTTGAACAACACATGCTCATGCCAACAAACAGAGTTACTTTCAGTTGCAACTCAACGAGAGGTCTCTGTCTGTGAAGCCAGTTGGACACATTTAGATGCTTTTATATGTGCGTCTATGTGGATGTACAGTATGTGGATGATGGATATTTGATAGTGCCTTTGCTTTACTTTACTTGTCTTTCCTTCCATGTATCGTGCCTTGGTGAGAACAGGCATATAATCCAAATAACTCCTGCTCTCAGATCAGATTTGTAATCATCTTATAAAATATCATTGTTATTTACTGTACATGTTGCATCAGAGAAAGTCAATCCTTCTTCTACTGATGCTGGTAAAGTACCATAGAGAAGGGTTTGTTACTGTGAATCAGGGTAAATGACAAATCATCAGGCAGCCCTGTCTGTGTGAAGGGAAAATCAGCACCACGGACAGATCCAGGGGAGCATAGGCTGGGTGTTATATGTCAAAACTTAAAGCTGCACTAATCAATCTTTTATATGAACAAATCATTTTTATTTTAATCTCACCATTTGGCAGTACCGTTGCCTCCGCGGCCCACTAGAAGGCGTTCTGAGGCCCACCTTTGGGCCCCGGCACACTGGTTGAGAACGGCTGCTCTAGAACCTGTAGAGAAAGTACAATGTGTACAGCTCATTGACTTTCTGGAAAAATTATTGTATTATTATATAAGATATTATTGATAAATTCCAATCAAGCTCCTGAAAACTCAACAGAGATGTTTGTCCAAAGAGGACAATAGTGTAATTCTGTATATCTCAAATAAAGATATAACTCTAACTTAAAAACAGGACTCAAACAGAGATCTTGGATCTTATGCCAGTTTCATGTCATATGGGAGTTACCATACCAGGTTCTGACTTCCAAGACTTTTGACTTTAACCTAAGTCATAATTATGACTGGGAAAGTTAACTGGGGTCTAAATAATACAAAAGTCCCTGAAAATGGAAATAAGGATGCCTCATGTCAACCAAAGTCTGTTGTTACAATGCTAATTTAATGCATATAGTGCTAGATTCACCATGCGCAGTATTTTTTTTAATTGGTCACACAACCAATTCTGCAATCATACCACTGTCTTTGAGTACTTCAGTGAATCCATAGATTATGAACATCTTGGGGCCTTAGTTTGGTTTGAGCTCTTAAAAAACATTGTTGGTATTTTGGGTTGAGTCTGAACAAAAACACTTGGCCTTTGGTATGGGTCAGGTTTAAATTTACAGGCCTGATTTGAGGCATTGACCAAAACACAACAGTTTCACCTTTTTCATGAGGGAACATTAAGTAGCTGTTTGTCTTTAAAAACAGAACAATAGAGGGCAATTGTTGGTCCAGTAGTCCCAGTGAGACAAAAAATGAAACAGAGGCAAATCAATGGCAAATAATGTCATCTTAGAAGGTCATACCTGGACCTTTTGGCTTTGTCAATACAAACACACACACATGTGCGCACACACTATAATTACAACAACACAGTAAAATGCGCACAAGCCCTCTGACATCTTTATAACATTTCTAATGATAAAATGACACACACACAAAAACTGCAATAATAAACTTACACACACTTGCACTTTGTCTCTCTGTGCCTCCCTCACATGTAAACTCTGCAGGCTACTAAGCAGTATTAAACCTCCCTGCCTGGCCACGCTGTGTTTTTCCCGGCGCTAAGTGTCCCTCTCTCCTCCCTGCCCGGGGTGAGCGATGGAGAAAATAAACAACTAAAGAGACAAACAGCGAGAGCCACTTAGAGCCACTTAAAGCCAAGGCTCCTTCCCACAGCGAAGCACTTCCCTAGGGCTACTGATGTCTGCCTGCCACGCTGGGAGACAGAGAGTGAACAGGAGTCGGAGAAAGAAGTGAAAGAGAGAGGGACGTGGAGAAAGGTAGTGAAACATGACGAAAAAAGTTTCAGTGCGAGATGACACACATGGGAGAGAAAAAGATGGGAATAGAGAGGTAGAAGGATAGAGAGCTCAAAGAGGGAATCTATCACTTTTGTTCTCCTCTGAACATTACCACACTGAGCCTCCCGTAACGTGAGGAGAGTCAGCCTTATGAGCAGTGGCAGTTACCTGTGGAGAGGAGACATTGATCTGAATACAGCCCTACTGATGAGTTAAGACACACACCCCTCCCTGCTGTGGGCAGGTGGCACAAATGATGCGCCAAACTTTTCTATTTTAAAGTCATCTTGGAGAATTTGATTTAAAAAACATACCACGAGTAAATCCTTCAGCTTGTGGCTTTAAGCTGAAATATCCATGCCTTTCATGTACCAGATAATGGGATGGAGGTGCTGAGTCTAGACACATTTCTTTTCACACTTTCCATTTTAAAAGTTTAATTTGATCTCAGTGTTCCTCAGCATGGAGACAGAGCAGTCTGGTTGACAACATGCTGCATCATATGTGGACAAAAATTGATCCAACATCAATGTGTAAAATTCCCAAGTTTAAAGGTGCCATGTGGAGTTTTCTTGTAAACAAACAAAAGTTATATTTACATTCAGTGTCACCAAAGCGCATTATGTGTTTCCTTGAGGTCTAACAAACGCGTTAAGCAGATTTTCTTCCTCATAAAATTATTTTAAAAATATCTTGAATTGTTCATTGTTTGCATTCATGTTAGCTTGCTGGCAGTCTCTTCTTCCTTGCCTTTCTCCGGACATTGCTACGTTTCTTTGCGCATGACCAACACCAACTATCAATCAGCTGATCAGTGTGAAAACCAGTGGCAGGATGTGAATTGCATGGCCCCACTCACGAAAAACGTTGCTCTATAGTACTAGTAGTGGTCATAAACTCAACAGGTAACGTATAAGTCCACCTGGCTAGCATCGTGATCACATGTTTGGCTTGGATCCGAAAATCAAAAGTAAATGCCTGGGTGAGACACTTGAAGAAATTTGTATTAAATCAAAAGTGCTTTTATCAAAACTCAACCCACCCCCAAAGTGAGATACATTATGTGTTTAACTTTCATTGTTCAAATGTACCATAAAATAGAAAAATGCCTTAAATGACTAGTGAGCAAGTTTATTTTCCGATTCTTTAAATTCAGAAAGTGTGTAAAACAAATTTCATGTACTTTCTGAAGCTAAAGTCAGCAGGCTCCTTTTCTTTCTTCCCTTCTCATCTCCCCCCTCACCATCTTTTTCTCTTATTCCTTCTTCCCCTTCCTCTTCCTCTCGTCTTGTTTTATGCCTTTTCATTCCTCTACTCTCCCCGCACTCAACCTTGTTCTCTCCTCTCGGCCTCCCTCCCTTCCCTCTCCCTCCCCTTTTTGTCCCCCTGACTGCGAACCCAAAGGTCACCTCTCCCCTGAGAGCCCTGTTTACCTGAACCGCTCCCCTCCTTTTGACATTCACCTACTTGGAGATAGAAGGAGAAAAAGGAAGAACAAATTTAGCTACTCTTGGCTTGGAGGTCGGTTGCTCTACAAAACCTTTACAGGCACAGAAACGAAATGTCACTTTTCTGCAAAAAGCTTTAATCAGCAGCACACAACAAGTGCACAGTGGATCTTAAAAACCTTTTCCAACATGGCCACATCTTCTCTTCTTCTTCGAGATGTTTTGCACCAATGTTCAACAGTTATACAGGAAGAATTCCATCACTTTACATCCTCCCACGTGTTTAAGCTTTAGCTGAAATGCAAAAAGGGGTCAAAAAGCAGCAATCAAACATCGATCACACAATGGCAACAAAAACACCTTACTGGCTAATTGATCCTCCATTTACGCGTAAAGAATTAAGTTCTATGAGACAATTTACACATGACACATTTAGCTCCTTGAAGGCCCTTTGTTTTGTTCACTTCCAAAGGGCTTCTGGGTTTTGAGAGGCATGCCATGAAAAAATGGCCACTTTAAAAAGGATGTAGCAGAGATAGAAAGACGTATGTGTACAGCATGTATCTGCACCTGTGTCCCTCACCGTTTTATTGATGGAATGACACTTTAAAGATTCAATAAACAAGCTTCTTTTTCTAAGAGGTGCTCTTTAGAAAGGATGGTTTTATCCTTTTTTTTTGAATACACAATTGAATGCACAAGTTCATACATAGAGCATGTAAAAAAACACTATCAATATGAAGTACTATAACATATATTCAGACTGCTTTAAAGAATCACAATCATACTGCTGGTCCTCTAATCATCTCAGAAGCTTTTGTAACCTTGTAGTGTGTGTGATGTGAGCCTGCGTGCCTACACTGTCACTTACACAGCTAACAGTGTGTGTTTATGTTGAGCGTTATGCATGCTGATGGTGACCCAGACCCCATAGGGCCTCCCACCCCTCAGGCCCTCCCCTCCCAGGGTGAGGGCAGCAGGATGGGGTCAAACAGACAAATCTACCCCCCTGCTCCATGGAGGCCTGCCCAGGGCCATTAGTATCCATTACCAGGAGGCATGGACAACCACTGCCTGTGGCGCTTAACTTCCACACACACACACACTGTTGCATGAGCAGACTTGCAGAAAACACTGAAGTCCATATAGAGGACATAAGTGATTAGACTCAAAAGCATGCAAACACAATACAAACAGAAATTCCTGTTGTTACACTCATATGGCTTCATAATAAACACAGCAACTCAAACATTCATAAATATAGAGAAACACACACGCACACACACATATGCATAAGTATGTAAAAATCCACACACAGACAAACACACCTGACAGTGAATCAGGCCTCCAGCAGCTCGCGACAGAGGTCCTTACTTCAAACAGACATTCTCCGAGGGGATGACCTTCTGGGAGTCTGTGGGGTGTGTGCATGTGTGTGTGTGTGTCTATGGGTGTGTGTGGACATGTGGGTGATGAAGGTGTGAGTTCCGTACGTTACAGTTGCCTTCTTCTGACATGTTTCAGTCCCACACAAACGCACACAAACGGCATACACACACACACCTTTCTACCAAACAGGTGCAGGCTAAATGGTTATGAATGAGCTGCTGGACGATCCAACGCAAGTTTTTATGGCTGGTAATGTAATTTTAATAGAAACATCAGGAGCAGCAGGCCGACCCATCTGCCTGAGAGAGACATAGAAGTGATAAAAGACAGGAAAAATGTGAAAGAGGGATGAGAAGATTCAGAGAAAGGGATCAAATGCCAGAAAAGAAGAACGAAAGAAATATAGAAAGAAAGAGCCCGAAGGAAGAGGATTGAGTCATCACTGCATCCTTGGTTGCTCTCCGTTCAGTTCTTGGCTCTTTCAACTAGTGTGTGTGTGTGTGTGTGTGTGTGTGTGTGTGTGTGTGTGTGTGTGTGTGTGTGTGTGTGTGTCTGGCATGTCAGCTGTGGCTGGCTAACAAGCTGCACCCTCAACAGCCAATTATCTAGAGCATGGCAACTGGCCCATACCTGCAAGGTGTGTGTGTGTGTGTGTGTGTGTGTGTGTGTGTGTGTGTGTGTGTGTGTGTGTGTGTGTGTGATTCAGAGCGTGGCAGCTGTGTCATACCTGCGAGCGTCTTCGGGACACTCTCCTCGTCTGTAATGGAGCAGAAGAGGTGGATTGTGGGAGAGATGAAGGACAAAACTGATATCTTCTGCCTCCCTCTCGTCTTTTTCTCTCCCTGTCTCCTTCCCACATGTGAGGAAGGGCGGCATGGACGGTTTTCTCTCGCCTCCTTGGAGGGCAGAGAGGAGACAGGGTGCCAGAGGCCATATACACACCCATTCAAGACACACACACACACACACGCACGCACACACACACACGCATATACTCGGACAATACACGTACGGCTGCGTACGACGAATGCAAATGTTCAACAAACACACACAAGAATATCAAGTACATTTCTCACCCTCACCATCTAGCTAACACAGTCTTCATGATGCTTTATCAAATAAGACAACCGAAACAAAACACTAGTCAATAATTGATGTGTAACTTGTAATGAGTAAGTCCTCTAAAAAAAAAATCAATTTTTCAAAAAATCCTCATACTGAAACACCAAAACTTAAAGGTTAGAGAAAGATGCTGGCAAAAAAATTATTATTAAGGTAAGGCTGACATTAACTTAAACACTTGTTTACTGTTTAGAAAATATTATCATTCTGGATCTAGATTCAGATACCACCCATACTGTAGGTGGACCATTTATCCTCACTGTGAAGCAGGGCAAATGATACA
Organism: Macquaria australasica; assembly: GCA_005408345.1. Taxonomy (NCBI): domain Eukaryota; kingdom Metazoa; phylum Chordata; class Actinopteri; order Centrarchiformes; family Percichthyidae; genus Macquaria; species Macquaria australasica. Next base: position 152,094 of record SEMN01000135.1, on the reverse strand, counting down.
AGCCAAGCTTGCACTCCAAACTACCAACAGCATGTCAAATGTAGTTTTGAAGAATCTTAGAGTAAAGAAATGAGAGAAACCAATGATATCAAATTGTGAATCACTTGCACAAAGATTTAAGAGTGGTTTTACCAGCTGTTGAAAAGAACCAACAGCATCAAATAGCTTGGATCTGCTGCTGCTGTTTCAAAAAGTGTTCTCATGCTGCTGCTCACAATGTGTGTGAAGAAAAATGAGGGTGATAAAAAACACCCAGGTGAAGACAGGTAGAGCTTCTCGCTTGTTCCGCTGTGTTGGATTCATCTACACTTTCTCTTTCTCCATCTCTCCTTTCCTTCTCTCTCTTTCCCCTTCCCCTGTTCTCTCGCCGTGACCAGAAGAAGTTCTTCTGCACTGGTGCCCCTCCATCCATCCTTCCAAGCAGAAAACCTGCACACACTCACACACACACACACACACACACACACACACACACAGACGGACACTCCTCCCACCTACCCACACACACCTACCTCCCACCCCCGCCACATGCATACACACTCACCACCGGCCACACCAGCGGAGGCCTTAGGGCTCAGCCATCTGCTGCCCACCCAGCCCATCTCCCCCCCTCTGTAGTACCCACCTTCCCAACATATGCAGCCCTTGCCCTGGGTAAGGTGGCAGGGGCACTGGCCTCGGCCCAGGCCAAGAGATAGGGGTGAAGGAGCACATATGTAGCCCAGACGGTGTGTGTGAGAGAGAGAGGAGGGGGAGAAAAGACACAGAGACAAATCAAGGATTAGATAGCTCTCTCCTTGAATCTCTACATCTATTCCTCGCTCTGTCTCACCCATATGGCCTGTTTCTTGCATGTTCACGCCAGCTCAGTGACCACCAAGGTCGCGCCCTGCAAAGGGCTAGTGAGGCCTCAAGCAAGGCAACTGAGAACCGAACAGAGAGAGGGAGGCATGCAGGGAATGAGAGGGGGGAGGTAATGGCGGTGGGGTTGGCATTGTCACTGAGACACCTCCCTTTTTTGCGTCCCTTTTTTCTATCCTTCACTTCCTCTCTCTATCTCTTCCCTCTGTTAAATCTTGCCTCGGGGCATTCTCGGCCACAAAAGGCAGAAAAAAAACGAGTGTGACACTTTCATCCTCCCATCATCCTTTCCATCCATCTACCCCTGTCTCTTCCGGATAAGATGTGTGTGTGCGGAACAAGCGATATGACAGCAGGGGTGGACGTTTTGTTTCAACGCTAACATTAATTACATTGACTATTCCAAAGTCTTCCATATTTCATGAGTATTCTTTTGCATGCACAGGCGATGCACCACTCTCCTATTCTCTTTAGTCTTCCTGCGCCTCTTTACACGTTCCAGGAAACCCAGCACTCATGTCAGGATCAGGTTGGGTTAGAAATCCAACAGGGAATTGGGCCAAAAATACCTTGGAAAGTTCACAGAATGCAGTTGTGGTAACAGTAGTAGTTACTGGCAGTTTCTGCAGTTGTCCAACTAAGTTCGTGTTCAGTAAAGCTTAGTTAGGAGATCAGTCTAAAAGACCAATGCAACATTAATGCAACTACAGTGCAGATTTGGTATCCATATTAATAGGAAAAACTGACTTATTTTTGGATGAATGTAGTAGGAACGATGTTTGTGATGGAATTTCCCAGATGTCCTCAATATGTCAGTTTGTGGGCAACAAAAACAGCTAAAGCACTCTGTTGGCTGCAGTGGAAACAATAACAATTAATTATACCTTTGCCAAAAAATAAGATTGGTCAAAGACAAGATCCAAATGTGCTGACAATTCCCATAATCCCCATAAATCACAGCCAATACACCCATAAGAATGATAACAATAAACGTCCTTCAGCTCTTCATACCTTACAAGTTTAGTAAGCTAAATAAGCTACTAATAACAATAGCTAAGTATTTGAGTGTAACTTATAATCTAATGTCACATTAATAATATGAGCACAATCTAAACATGTACATGCACTGAAAGCAAAAAACAAAGATATAAATGCTGAAAGAAATCCACCTGTATAGCTGACTTTACTAAAAAAGGCCTCTTGGCCTAACTATCAAAAGATGCAGACTAAGTAACAAAAACATCTTTGTTTCAAAGTCAATAAAAATGAACTCTAATGTAAATATGTATAGTGATGTGCAGCACAGTCACTGTGTGGTAAAGCTTTTTTTTTTTTTTTTTTGCACATTTGGTTCCCTGCAGGTTTTGTTGTGGGACTGTGGTTCATTGCTTCAAGAAGAAAAGTCTCCTATTCATGACCCTAGGGTTGGGTCTTGGCTACTTGGCACACACTTGGGGTATACAGATTTTATGTATGGGAGAAAAGTTGGATTGGGGGATCTCTAGTATAGACTACACAAAACCTTGCATGGATGTTTATCAGTGTTCATATGTGGTTTTGGGATCACCAAAGTCAGTGGGCGTCATCATCTGGGGAACATGAATGTCTGCACAAAATTTCATGGCAATCCATCCAATAGTTGTTGAGAAACCAATGTGGTGGACCAACTGACTCCCTAGGCACACACATCACTAGTGTGGTGCACACTGCCAACTGGCATTAATATGTGTATTAAGATTTTTTTTCAGAGTTAAAGTTGACAGGTTATGTCTCCATTATTGTACTGTAGATAAATTCTATCTACTCTGATTCTGTATGAGAAAAAAAAATCACTCCTCGGTCTGTGTCAAAAAACGTTTTATTTGACAGAAGATTAAGCTGTTACGCACGTGTGTGTGTGTGTGTGTGTGTGTGTGTGTGTGTGTGTGTGTGGAAAAAAAAGGTGAGTGGGAGATAATAAGTGTGTGTATGTGAGAGGGAATTTGTTTTTGTGTGTGTGTGTGTGTGTGTGTGTGTGTGTGTGTGTGTGTGTGTGTGTGTGTGTGTGTGTGTGTGTGCGTGCTGCGTCTGATGGATCAGTGATTAAATAAATAATGGTAACCTTTCCTGTAACCTTTCCCCCCCTCCCCAGCCCCCGTCTGACCTTACAAGACCCACGCACATTAAAGACTCCTCTCTTTTCCTTCATCTCTCCCCTCTTCCTCACTCCACCCTCCTCTTTCTTCATCTCGTTTACATAACTCTTTCATTCTTTCTCTCTTCCTCCTTTTTTTCTCGCTTGCTAATACTTTCTTTGCTTCTCCGCCTCTTCTTTCCTCACACAGTGTTAACTAATGTCACATTAATGTTTTTATATTTCCCAGTGTTGCCATTTCATTTTAAGTAACAATATTAAAATTACTTTTAATACTGATTACCGCTTGAAATTTAATTTCCAAATCATTTTTCCCTCCCACAGTTGCATGAGGTGGTCCTGCATTTATAAGTCGTATCTTTTTTTCAAAAATCCCAAGACCATCTTTGAACTCCATAAAAGGGTATAAATTGAATTGTTGCATATTCAATTTATGTTTTTTAGCTGCTTTTAATGAACACCATTTCCCATAAGTCCCATAAGTTTGCGGTCTAAACGTCAGAAGAGGCAAGTCCTTGGATGAGTTGATTGGCCACGGCTTCCTTAGACGAGTCTGTAATAACAGCAGGACAGAGTTTTTAGACAGCAGAGATTACAACTAGAAAGTTGAAAAAATGACTTAAGAAGAAAGCGTTGGTGAGTTTTATGGATATGGACAAAACCAAGTTAAGATGGCGTAAGTACCTGCGCTGCCACGTTTGTAGTTTTTTTCACAGGAGCTGTTGTTCAGAGGCCAAAGTTGAGCTTGACAGTTATATTCTTGAATTTGGCAACCCGTAGTTGACGAAACAATCTCAACTCAATGTTCACTTACTTGCTTTTCTTACCTCTTTGTTTCCTGGTTTTGTTTCCTGTCAGACCAAGGTAACCATCTCTTTTTGGCTTCTGAGGAAATGTAATGTCGTTAAACCAGTGCTTTCCTTTCACCAGTCCAACCCCTGAACCCCCATGCGCAGAAAAAAAAAAGGATCAACTGTTTCCTTCTTTTAACATTAATCTGTGTGTGTGGTTGTCAGTGTGTGTGTGTGATCTTTAAGATCTGTAGGTTCAAACGACTACTCTCACCACGCCTTGCCACTGAACTCACCAAGAGGTCGCTGAGACACCACAACGCGCGCAAACGTGTGTGTGTACAAGTGTGTTTGTGAGTGCGAGTGTGTGTGTGTGTGTGTGTGAGCTGACTCCCTGATCTCCCGCTCTAATACCCTGAGGACCTTTGGTTCCTTAACTATAGGAGGTCCTAAGCAACCAACCCACACGCAAACACACAGCGTACTCACATGCACACACACACACACACATCTTCAGAGGATATCAAAGATTAGACATCAATCATTCTCACCTCTTGAAGTCTTGAAGAACGAGCACCTCATATGAAAGGTCAGCGCACGCCTGGAGAGCTACGACAAAATCAATATGCAACGATGAAGGTGATGATGAGGATGAATAAGAGAAGGAAGAGGATGGTGAGGATGACGATGACAAAAACAAAGAGGGAGAGGATGTTGATGGCAAATATAAGCATGTAATATAAGAACAGAACGGATGAGTTTTCCATAATCTTGACAGACAAACACTTATTTAACTTCCAATATAGACTTTTTTCAATAAATCGGTTTTAAGTAAAAATTTTGTCAGTCCTCACTCACACCTTCTCACCACTTCAGTCCCTTTATCTATGGTGGCCTGTAACTGACACGTACTAAACTTTTGTAGACATCCAGATAAATGTCTATTATATAACAATTCAACATACCAGAATTACTACTAGCACTGAGTTATTTGCTTTGTGTGGCTTCAAAGTTTTTCCAGCCTCTGTGCTTGTTATTTCTTGCAACTCTGATTGTTCATTTTTTCTTAGCAATCAAATGTGTAAAACTTTTTGTTCCAAGACTCCGTGAAAGGGAGTTTTGGACCGTCTGAGTCATGATCTTAAAAATGAGGTTTTGTCTGCCTTTAGAATTGGCCTCCATTTAGATTGAACTTTAAAATTATACATTAAAAAAGAGCATCAACATTTGTTCAGTTTGTGGTCAGGTTTTAATTGTTAAAGCCCCTATCGGTACATTGTTTGGGATTATGGGATCTTTCAAATTATTCTAATAGTTTAAGTTTTGTTTTCACACAAAAAAAAACTAGTTCAGATGGCTGTGTTTTGTTTTTTTTATATAACTACTGCGAGTTGTCAGAAATATTCTAGTCTTTCGCACAGGGGCTTTAAAGCAGCTATAATTGAAATTTTTAAATTAACAATAGATCACATGACTACTTGTACTGTATGTGAAAGTGGTCACCCGACTCTGTAGTTCCTCTCAGCTCTACAGAGCTTTATAGCATCGTTTATAGTGCAACTTTTCTGTTTTGGTTCATTCTCACAGTCCACATAATGTCATTTTCTGCCACAATAGGACGCTGTTTACAGTGAAAAACCTCTAAGAACCCACTCTACACTACCTGCCCAGCCCCAAACAGCAGACAGACAGTTAGTGACTAACATAGTGGAGCATTTAGCAGCTAAAAGAGCCAGATATTTCTCTCAGGAGTTAGTGAAGACTGAAAACAGAGTTAAAAGAAGAGTGTATTTTTGATCCTACATTTGTCAGGTGGACAAATATACGACTCCAGTTTTCCAAAGTCAAAATCAGTTATTGCAGGTTTAATTAGCTGGTGGTGATCAACAGCTCCACACATTCATCTACCTGAGCTAACAGCAAAGCAAAAAATACCATAGAAGTGGAGAATCCATATATATATTTTCATTACGTGTTCAGTCATTGAGTGACTGCCGGTGTAATCGGGGAGCCAGGTGTAGCTGTACAAATGTTCATGTGTTATTCACTACAGTGTGATAGTTTGACCCTGAGGGTGGCTTGTGTGCCATCAGTGCGTGTTGGTCTTTAATAATAAATAATAAAAGCTTTTTAACTTTTGTATTTGAAGTTAGTTTAGCGGGGGATCCGTTCCTTTTCTTGTGGACAAAGCAAAAAAGAAAAGCTTTGGGTCAAGTTTGGCTCTGATGTTCGTGCTGCAGGGCCTTACAAATCTTACATATTGCCTCAAGGCCACATTAACTTTAATAATTTACAGAAGCAAGAATAATAGAGCGAGTTCTCTTCTGCTGATTTGAACTTCTGTGCAGTTCTGTTGTGTTGAACTTTGCTTGGCCTGGAGTGCTGATTACCTGAGATAGGAGCATGGAAGCTTATCTCTAAACGCTTGGTGTTTGAATACGTATGATGTCAGACCAGTTGTCATAATGCTGTCTAGGCTGCGTGTACAGATAAGCTTTGGGATCTGGAGAAGGTAGAGACATATGCAGGTAGCAAACAAGACACAATTGAAATTGGAGCAAGAGAAAGGGCCCCGTTTCTGTTTGTTTGTTCAAGTGTGTGTGTGATGTTCTTCTACACCGAGCCTACTTTAGCTCACCGTACTCCCTGAGCAGTGACCGGAGCAGTAAGCCCCCCGTCCAAGCACTTGGAAACTGGAACGAGGCGAGGAGAAAGAGAGGATGGATGGGAAAGAAAGGGAGCGATGCGATGGGGGAGAAAAAGGATGGAGCGCAAAGAAAGGGAGGACAGGAGAAGAGCGGAGGCAGAGACAGACAGAGCAGCAGCATTATGGAACGGCACAAAACGGAAAGAACTGACGAATGAATGGAACCAAACGAAAGGAGGAGAAGTTGGAATGAGGGATGAGAGGGAAGGCGAGGCCACCTCATCTTCTCCCTCTCCTCCTCTCGTGCCTCCTCTTCCCCCCCGTGAGAATGCCGCGCCGGTGTGTGTGTGTGTGTGTGTGTGTATTTTCTTCCTCGTCAGATCTGCCACGCTTTCATTCGCACACAAAGACGAGACGTAGACGTAGCTGGCACAGGGGGACGTGAAGGAGCTGGCAGAGGTGTGTGTGTGTGTGTGTGAGAGAGAGAGAGAGAGAAACAGATAAAGAGACACTGGCTCACCTGCCTGGCAAACAAGGGTGCCTGTGAGAGGATGGCCTGTCTGTCTGAGATGTCCCACTTAACACTGACACACACACACACACTTAACCCGCTCAACACCAGCATGGGCTCACTTTCTTCTTCCTTGCTCTCTGTTTCCCAGCCCGTTTCAAACACTCTCACATTCATGTACACACTGCAGTGTAACTTCTGGTTTCTATGTAGGTTTACTTTTACTTTCACTATTTCGCTACACGCTGATTAAAGCATCATTTTTGTTCATTACAACTTAGGTCTTCATTTTGTACTTGTGGCCATCATTCCTATCAGTAATAATAATAACTCGAGTGAGTCAGGTGAGATAAGAAACAGGGATGCACCGATCCAACTTTTTCTCACCTGATACTGATTCTGATAGGGTATCTTCTGATTCTGATGCAATACCAGTCCCCTCTTTTTTTCATTTGAAACATATTTATAGAAGGTAACATGAGGCCAGGAAATGCTGCGGAACTAAACACTAAATTTTATAATTACATTGACAAAGAAACTGTATTTATCGTCCTTGAAAATGACTTAAAGGGTCACTACACTCAAATCATGAAAAAATAAAAGATATTTTCAAAAGAAACAGGGCTTTTTTTTTTTTTGCTATTAGGTTTTTAGCCCTGCTTTATGGCCTTATGGATGGTGTAATGTCGGTCTTTCAGTCAGTCCACCACTTTGATCCACACTGAAATAGCTCAAAAACTGCTAGTGTGGCTGTAGACTCTTAGTTTTGTTTTTCAATGCCGTGAGCAACACAAACTTAATTCAGTTCACCTCCATTGCAAAGATGTAGAGGAGAGATATCTGCATGGTTGGATATCACTATAATTTTAATTTTTTAATTTAATTTGGATTTTGGGTGAGGTAACTGTTCACCTTGTCTAATTAACTGATGCATTATGTTGACAATGAGTGCTTGTATCTGTACAGTTGCTGTAGTATTTTTAATGAGTTTATTTGCAAGAAAAATACTAGAAAAATACATAAACGTCACTGTGGAGTGAACGATTACAGCACTTAGAAGAACAGGACTTTTCTTGTTCAATAAGAAGTGAGTATAAAAACACTCATTTCTTATTATTGTTTGTAATAGAATTTATGTGCATGTCCTTTCCCTTTTTATCGAGCAGTAGAGTTTAGCTTTGAAAAAAAAAAAACAATTGGCTAAAAAGTCAAATTACTGCCCAACAGCTGCAGCAGAATGAGTTTCGACGCCGAGTGAAAATGTGTCCATGCTAAAGAAATTGGAGGGGTCTGCAATGCGACACAAACAAACAATAAACAAGGAAGCAAACAAATTGATGCACACACACACACACACACACAGAGCAATCCGCTATGCTGCAATTAGCTTGTTTTAAAGGAAACAAATAACAGTAATTTCAACAGAACAGCATCCATAACAATTCACCCCTAAAGGGGATCAGCTATTTGAACACACACACACACACACACACACACACACACACACTGGAGAACAGGATACATTCACACATACGGATACACACATGCACAAGCACATACTCTCTCTCTCTCTCTCACACACACACACATACACACAGTCGGGTATGTGCAAGCAGTCATATTCAAATGCAACAGACAGACAAACAGACACACACACACACACCTCCATTAAGTGTACTTGAGAGCAGCAGAGAGGGTCAGCTCAGTGTCTGAGTTATTACGCTACTTTGTTCTGCCTCAGTGGGAAGGCTGCACCCTGCACACACACACACAAAGAATTATTATCACCTATCAACACTCAAGGTGCAAATATAAAAGGGTTGGTTTGATAATGGATTGAAAGAGATGAATAAAAGAATGGTTAAAAAGATGGATGGATGAACGGGGAGAGAAAGCTTCTGCTCGCTGTTTCTTTGCATGTGTGCAGAAGTTTGCAGCTGGCTGGGGGAAGCGGCCTCTGTCTCTCCCTCTTTATGTCTCCCCACCTCTCTCCGTCCATCTATCCATCCCTTCCTCTCTGTCTGGGCGTACAACAATGGCGTGAAACATCTGCGGCTACCAGGTAATTATGGCTGAGCCAAAACAGCGGGCAGTGCCGCGCCGACGAGCTCCGGCACCCCGCAATTAGCCCTGCATCTCCATCTCCCCTCACTCTGCCTCACTCCCCCGATGACCAGCATATTATCTCTCTGAAGAGACCCGGGAGACAGAGGAGTGGAGAGGTGGAAAAAAGACAGATGAGTGGTCTCAGAGGGACACGAGTGGTGGGAGATGAGGACAGTCACACCACCAAAACTGTCCATCTGAACAAGTCCTCATTTGGGCTTTCTTTGGGTAGTTTTAAGCAATAATTTTACTCAAATGAATCTTTATTTTGCTACTCTTTAACCTGTATTTGGTACATGGATGTCTGTGAACACCCACAAAATCCTCTGGTGCACAGGAGGTGATGTTTTAGGTTTGTGGCAGCAGCAAAAGCAATCATATTGATCCCAAATACTAGCACTTTTATGACCAGTGTAAGTATATTTTGGGGCTTTGGGATTAAACAGATTTCATTCATTTTTGACAAGTTGTTTTTTTTGATAATATTGTCTCGATTTCTTCTTGTATCAGTCCCACATCTGATTCCACTATCAGCATAAAAGGCCGCAATAAATAAAGTTCTGACAGGGAATGAAGCCAGCAAGTCATATTGAAGCTCAATAGTTTAGCAATTCAAATTCAAATCCCAGTTTATTTGCCGTTTTCCAAACTTTTCCATGGGGGCAGCTTCCCTCGCCTTCTCACATTTACCGTCCACTGTGTCTTCATTACGTGTGTTTGATTGGTAGGTGCACGAGTGTTTGTGCGCGCACACGTTTACATGTGTCAGTGTGTGTCCGTGTTAGCTCTTCTCTGTTTGTGCAATTGTTTGCTTATGCATGTGCACCCCGAGAGCGTGTGTGTGTTTCCGACTGCGGGTGCATTTTATGATGTGTACTTTTTTTCTCTTCCTAGTCCAGGAGTCCCCGTCAGGACCCCTAGGCGTCCCTGTGCCCGCCTGCCAAAAACGTCTGCATCTCCTGGACCCCCTCGAGGCAGGGGACAGCCAAATGTCACTTGGACCCTCTACAGAGTGGTGAGAGGAGGACAGGAAGAGGCGAATGGGGGGAAAGGAGGTGAGGGGGAGGAGACGGGGAATTGAATGAGAGGGAGACGAGAGTTAAAGAGGAGATACGAGGAAAGAGTTTGAGACGACAGGTGGATGGAAGGAGTGAGAAACTGAACCACTTTACATCATGTTCACAGTCTAGTAGCACAGTGTCACCATAACGAATAATAGTGACTCAATGATTTCTTGGCGAGCAAACTTTTACAGCGCGTACTGCTTATTTTAGTCTTTTATTATGGTGTTTTTCATCCTCAACTCTTGCAACTTTCCAAGACCTTCCTGTTGGATCTTTGTTTCAGTGTATTAACTCGTGCTAGTTATGAAAACAAAAGAGTAACACCACTTTTATCACCAATAGAGATGGATAAAAGTGGCCTCAGACTACTTCAAGAATCATGCTGGTGGTCATTTTGGTGCATGTTAACTACAAATTTATATCTTTTACGTTGCTGCTGACCAGCTTCCATGATTTCCCTCCTCCTAGGCATCCGATGGCTTTGGCAGGCTGTTGTAAATACAGGATGAAAATGCAGAGGCTCCCAAACATCAAGTTATTTAACAGTATTTAACTGTAACCTTTTTATTTACTGCTTGAAATCAAGGTTGATTTGTAGGAATTAACTCTCCATTCGCAGGTGCTTCCTTGCACATACTCTACCAACAAAGAACACTTAATGCGTTTGTGTCACTGTCACATAAAAATAAAGGTGACTAAATGCAATGTATTAAGCAAAGGTTTAATATCTGTGGAATGAATTGAAACCAGTGGCTGCCTGGCAGGTATAAATATATGGTATGCTTTGGAAAATGGTTGATAGTAATGTATAGTATGTTTTGTAGGCCTGCTGTAACCTGCTGAATCACCGGTGTGGTGTGTTACTCAGATAAACAAGGTGAGAAATGTCGGGAATTTGAGAAAAATTATGCGTCTGATAGACCTTTTCCACACCGATTGTTTTCTGGTGAGTAGTAACTAGAGGATGTTTTTCCTCATTTGTTCTAATTTGTTTGGTGTGTAAGGTAATTCAGTGTTAAATGCAGTGTAAAATTACATGCGGTGAAACACTTCACATCAAAATTACTATCAGTAATCTTTCTATGGAAGTCAGTCAGGCATACAAACCCAAAAAAAAAATCCCATTCACATTGTTATAAAGATGTCCTGTTTGTTTTTTACAGATTAATTCCCTTTACTCTTTTCTTCTGTTGCCTACCTCCCCCATTCATCTCTGCCAGCCCCTTTTGTACTTTGCTCCTTGTCCTTGCATGGGGGGACAAGTGGAAGACAAGGACAAGACGTCTGGCTCCCTTCGTATAGAACATTTATTCATACAGTAGACTGGGAAAGATATAAATCTACTGTGGTCATTTTTAATAGGAAACACTCACTTCAAGTGTGCCTGTGTGTCCATTTGTGTGTGTGTGTGTGGTGTATGAGGTAGATGAAGGAATATGACGGGATAAAAACATTATTCTGGGTCACAGCTGCTGAGATGAAAATACACACACACACAGAGACACACACACGTGTAACCTTCTGCTTAACCCTAATTCCCAATAGAGCTGCGCACACACCCAGTGTCTACTATAGTCCCCTGAGTGTCCTGTCACCCTGGGGGATATACAGTATCGAACAGGGAACGATAGAGCGGCCTTCACGCCTTTCTTCTCCGATTGATACGACATGAACATTTCTGCGCTGATTAAGGTTCAAGTCCACAGAAAGAAAGACTTAGAAATGACAAACAGATTTAATGTCAGTGTAAAATTATAAGAATATCCATTACAGACAGAAACTGAAGCTTTTATTTGGGTAGTTTCTCATCACCATCAGGCAAATCACCTTAACTGCTGTGTATTTTTATGCTTTTATACTTTCGTTTCATTTATTTAAATCACTTTTGCTGCCAGATTACAGTGTCTTCAGTGGCTAAAGCAAGTCTGTTAAAATGCTGGAATAATGCTGCATTAGAAAGGCAGGTAACTTAGAATTAGCAGGAAGGCGGAGTGTGTAATTAAACCAGTTGTCATTCATTTACAATCCGATGCATAATTCAGGCAGCCGTGCACATGAGAAAAGAAAGAACTGGCTGTAACTAGCAGCTAGCTCTCCAAACAGCACCTACACAGCAATTACAGATGAGAGATAGGTGTGTGTGTGTGTGTTTCTTTCTCTGTGTGTGTACATCCACTAAGTTAATGACTGTGTGGACGTGACAGTCTAAATGTGTTCATCTGTAACATTTTATCCTGGTTCACCTCACTCAGCCACTGTCACGCAGCAAACACACACTCAAACACACACATGGGCTTGCAAAGCAGGAAAGGGTAGGAGGGAGAGGGTAGGAAAAGACAACGCAGCAAAGAGAGAAGCGAGAGAGGGAGAGAGAAAATGATCTGCCAGCATGAGTGCATTTTCCACAGTAGGTAGTTTTCCCAAATCTCTGGAACTTTCTCAAGAATTCAGGGACTTTTTTTCAATGTTTTTAGATTGTTCATGGTTACGGTGATGTCCTAAACATAAAAAGGTAATGGCTAACAAAAATTTCAGCTTCACACCGGCCTTTTTTTTTTTTTTAAGTACAGGCAACCAGCCGACTGGACTGAAGTAATAGATTGATGACAAGGTACCTTTTCAGAGTTTGAAACAGCAATCCAGAATGAAAAAGTTCAGTTAGGCTGTGTCAGGCATAACTCAAAAAGCTGGAATAGAAATGTAAAACAATACCCAAATAATAGCAATAATAGTACTCAATATTTCACTTACGTTTCACGTTTTATATTCACATTCGTGGGTTTTGAAGTGTGCTCAAGGAACTTTTGTAGTCCCTGAAAACTTGGTCTCAGGTCTTTCTGTCTTAAATAAAATCTATGTTAAAATATGTATGACTAAATAATCAAACGTAGAGTGTGAAAAACCATTCTTATATATTATGTGTCAGATTTAATTGACAGGGGCCTGATAACATAAGACAACAACCCCACAACTGTCATCAGATTTTGATTCAAATGTTGCTAAATCCTGATTGGTGCATCACACAAATACATAAATCTCTCATGTGAAATGACCACAGCAAGCAAACACAAAGTTGGTTCATGTGAGACGCTGATTGAGAAAATATTTATTCGGGGCCTTTAAGTTCCTATTTCCTTAATTCTGTTTGTGACAAAGGGTCCAAATAATTTTCCAATTGGACATCCAATTACCCATTCACGGAGGACTAGACCTTATCCAAGCATGCATTGTGGGTAGATGCAGGAACCAACAAGTTCACCTGACCTGCACCCATGTCCTTCTTGATATAAAGCACCAGTGATGAGCACTGATCCATTGAGCTGCAGCATTTGAGCCACCAGAGCCTGACAGAACTGAATGGAAATCCTAAATTCGAACTTAACAGGAAGCAGGAATCTGTGTTAATAATGAGGCTGCACATGCTTCTACTGTTGCAGAAGTGTGTGCTGTGACTCCATGAACCATGTTTGAGAAGACACTCCAGGGACTGGTCTCCATATGAAAAGACCACTGGTATGTGGTCCCAGAACATGACTTTTAAGTATATATAATAATGTGATATTTTACTCTTTTCTCTTGACCCTTCAACAGGATGTCCGAGCTTTTAGCTGCAAACTGAAAATCATTTTCTATTACAGATTAAGCATTTATCTGATGCTTTCTAATGCCTTTTTCTCTCTCCAGAGTGACTTATAAAGGCCATCTTGCAAATACCAACAAGGGACAGCAATGCAATTGCAAACGCTGAAAATTAGAGAAATGTTTTCCTTTGGTGTCATTTAAAGTGAATAAAATCAGCTATTTGTGCAGCTATTCGAGACTGTGGAATAGCATCACCTACAGACCCCAAAACTTAAATCTTCATTCAGTGTGAACTATTTGGTGTACACTAATTAAGACTTGAATGGTGTTGTGGAATTCAATTAATCAGCATTTTGAATATAGTTTATGTTTATGAAAACATGCGCAATTAATTTAAGTGTACAAAGTGCCTCTTTTTAGCATGTTTATTAGCTATGAATACATCATTAAGAGGGGATCATTATTGGATGTTCACGTATCTCCCTCTTGTGGTTTTCTCCTGCAACTACATCTCAGTCACGGTTCAGTTTTGTCAAATTTTAAGGGAAATTCCCCTTTGAAATTCGCTATTTCAAAAAGATTTTGGACAACAAATAACTACGAACAGAGACAATTGTCTCCATAAGGAGGAAACCAAGACTTCAAGACACTGCTTCAAGATGATGTCCAAATTAAGGACTGACTCTATGGACTATTTGTTGGAGATATTGTAGCCAGTTTATGTCTGTCCCACTAAAATCACTAACAGAAATGATCTAATGACACAAAAAAAGTAACATAAAAAGTGCCTTGTAAAAGTGAGAAAGGAAATGCATTTCTCAGTACTCGAGTAGTTTAATGCCTTTTTAGTTTTTTAATGTGTATATTCTGAAATGAGGGTTTTATAAAGGTGGCGAATTCGTTTTAAACGCGAAGTCGTATTGTTTGCAAGATATTCAACCTTTTTTTTTTTTTTTTTCTGCACGAAGATTCACAACAAATGTCTAGAAAGAAAAGATGAGACCGTAATGGACCCAGTTCCGCTTCGGGACTTGGGCGCTACGCAGAGTGGGTGAGAAACTTTCATAAAGTTACGACTTTTGGTAGAAAGTAAGTCAGGAATATTGTAACTTCATCGCCGTGTTGAATGAGACGACGTGCTGTGCTTTGGTCCGTAACGTCCGACCAAAACAGGAAGCTTTCACAGTTTACAGGCCAGCGAACAAGCCTGCGGGGTACATACGCATTTTCCGCCCCACGTTTCGACAGATGTTTGAATCGTGCGGACTCTCTGTCGGCTCGGCGGCAGTTGTGAGTGAATGTGTTCATCGGCTTGTGTTTGTGGCATTTAACTTGAGCCGACTGGCTGGCCGATAGGCTAACGTTAGCTTGGTCCCGAACCACATTCATTTCTCAGGTTAGCTACGTTGCTCGACGTTAAGTTACAGTGCTGTCTGCAGTGTCTGGTGTCGGCTTTGTGTTTTACCCTCTACCTAGCTAACCGGGCAGCGTTGTAACATGAAGTTATGGAAGAGCGAAAGCTAAAAAGAAAGAGTCCCAGGACCTCCACCAACACGGCGGCTCCGACTGGTGGCTCTGGCCGGAAAACCAACGCTTCCTCCGGAGGACGACACGTAGGCTACAGCCACAACACGGGGACTCACTCCAGCCAAAAGAGCAAGAGTAGGAGGTAACTTAGCTGTACATATACGATTATTTTAGTAATAATAGTTTTATGTAATCTTTATTATCCTCCTCAAAAATAAAGGGATAAAGTATTTGAGGTTGCTAGACAGATCTGATTATCAGGACCCGTAATCACTCCTTTCTGACTGCTTTGTGTTGTTTGTCTTTTTTCCAGGGCAGTTAGAGACAAATCCAGGCATCATCAGGGCTTGGGTGGTAAAGCTAATCAGAACCAGGGCCAGGCAGCACCTACCATCCAGCACTCCTTTCTGACTGATGTCTCAGATGTGCAGGAGATGGAGAATGGCCTGCTCAGCCTCCTCAACGACTTCCACTCAGGGAAACTACAAGCATTTGGTAATGTGGACTTCAAGAGACTTTTAACCAGAACACACATTGTCCCACGTGTGCCTTTCTGGTTCTTTAATTGAATAAGTGTTGCATCTTGTGCAAAGCTGAATCATCCCGGGTTGTGTGTTTAGAAGAAATAAATTATAGAAATATATCAGATGATTGAGAGATTGTATGGAAAACAGTGTTTCAAACAAAATAATAGTGAACGTGTATCAGCTGCAGCCACGTTTATATGTTTTCGCTTTCTCCCTTCTGTGTCAGGCAACGAGTGCTCCATTGGCCAGATGGAGCATGTGAGAGAGATGCAGGAGAAGCTGGCCCGTTTGCACTTTGACCTCTATAGCGAGGTGGACGAAATGCCCGAGGACCAGAGGAAAATGGCCTGCGACACCAACATGGACAAATTACTTCTTAATGTAAGACTGTAGCATAATTAGCCAAATGTTCTGACTTTGTCCCTGCTGTATTTTCAGCACGTTGAGCTCGTTGTGCTGTTGCTTGTACGTTATGTCATCCTGGATAAAGCTGTTCGTTGATGTGGTGTAACTATTTAATATCCCAGCAAGGATTTAGCTGCTTATCCCCCACCCCCCAAGTGTTTAAGTTTAGTTAGGTTCTTGTTGCATGTTGAACAGGATAAGGTCCTTTGCAGTGATATAATAAGATCAAAATGTTCTTTTTCTCCACAGCTTGAGGAGCTGAGTTCTTCTATGTATCCTTTTGATATTTCACCAGTCTCATATTTGTCCTTAATAGCTTTTTAAAGGCTTTAAAGAGAAAGTAAAACATATTCGCCTTCTAGTTCCCTGTCCGTCCAGCACTCATCTTGTTAAAAACTTCAGATTTTTGCCTGCGTTATTCCTTGACCCTGCTTCTCCAGTCAGAAACTGAATCTAGCGGACTCCCAAGAGATCCCGAGGACTGCCAGCATGTGATTGTCTCTCCTCCTCTCTTATCTTCTGCAGAGGCACTATTTCTCTTAAGTATTATGGCAGAAATGGCAACAAAGCTGTTCACCAGCGTTCCCTGTCTGTACAGGGGGATGGATGTTTTGTAAGATGTCGATACAGGGATGCACTGACAGCCTTATTTTTCACTAATATCGATTAGAAAATAGTTGTAATCCTGTCTTACTAAACAGCAAGAGGACAACAATTAACATACAGAGATATGATTTCTACAGTACAGTATACTTTACATATTGGTATGGGTGCATCCCTGTCGTGGCCTGTTTAATGTCAAGTTGTGGTCAGTTCACAGATTTTCCAAACAGTCTACATTTGCAATACATTGCTAACCAAAGTGATATTGATATAAAGCACTCGCCTTGTTTTGTCCAGCAGTTGATTCATTCACAGGTCCTCGAAAGGAAATCTTCAGTGTTTGTTTATTGGCTTTGTTGAAAGTGAACTGACTGCAAAGTTGCTCCTTTTAGCTGTTTTCATATATATATATATATATATATATATATAAACTCATTCTGTTGCACTGTCTTATCTATTGTCACAGGTCAGTCAGTGTCTGTAACGTCACAAACTAAAGACCCAGAGCTAGACTTATCAAAATATAGAAACAGAAATATGTTTAGAATTGTTTCTCAACATAGAGCTTTAAACCCAAGTGTATATCTTATCTGTGAGACAAAAAAAATCTAAACAATAGTCTCTGATTTAGATTAAATAATAGTTTAATGAATCGGCCAAAAAATAACATTTAAACGCACAGTAGATTCTGACCATAGATACTGCGCTGAATGTTATGGGTAAAGAGCGAATAAGCCGTGACCCCAGTTTGTGATTTTGCATTTGATTTCTTGCTACATGTGAGTGGCCTGATATCACTTCCAACACCTTGCTCAGTGTTGAATATATTTGCACATATCCATGCAACATGCGGAACACACTGCACATTATCGCTGGTGTGTCGGATTGACGCTGGAAAGAGAATAATCCAAATGTTGACATCACATCCATGCCTTAATTTTTTTATTTAATCAACTTTGCCTTATTGGTTTTAACCTTTTTAATGGACTTCCATAGAACATGTTGATTTTTAGATTTGGATTCTGTGTTTTGAGATCATATAATCATTTGATGCTGCTTTGATCGTAAATCCTACTTTATTTTGTCACTTCTTATTTTAACCAGTGTTGTTGGGGGGACGTGGGACTATTTTGAAGTGTAAAACTGTTTTAACTGTTTGGTGATTTTATTTTACTAAATAAATGTGTTGTCTGAATCTCGTCACTACATTTTTAAACCTTCAATATCTTAAACAATTCAAAGGGAAGGATGCTGACAAAGGACTCATTTTAGAGTGGAGAGAGAGAGAGGAAATAGAGAAATGTAAGCCACTAATCCACCTCATATCCTTCCTCTGTTATGTAGTAACTTTGTTCTTCCACAAGATATCCCATAGTCAGATACATCATTTTGGAGCATCTTTGGACTTAAAATTACATATACATTTTTATGAAACCACAAACTTAAAGAGTCCTTTACTGCAGTTATAAAGAATGTAATAGAGCTTGTGTGTCCATTTAATATCCACATTTTCCTCAAAGTGATTGTGGTATGAGCGGTAGGGGTGGGGGGGGGATCGGGTCCCATTCACCACCAAAAAAGAACGAATGCATTGATTAATTTATTGCATCATAATATGAATGGGTTTTAGCATATTATTACAGATTATTGATGGACATTTGGCAGCTCAATACGGTCTTGTTTGCAGTAATCTGAATAAATTCACTTATTTTCACATAAATTGACAACATGATGGACTTCTGTTTATGCTGACAACCTGCACTCACAGACTTGAACCCATCCTGTTGCTTATTAATGTGCAGGAGGGATGGGATGTGCTGTGTGAAGGAATGTGCTCATCCTTTTGTTGACGCGTCTCTAAGGTTACTGGGAGCAGAGCAGAGCAAAGGCAGCCTGTTATTTGGTGTCAGAAAGCTAAATCTGACAGTGAGTGGGAGTTTTCTAGAAGTCGAAAGTGGGTTTTCCTATGTGAGTTCATGGAGACGAACCCGAAATCAACCCCTCACTCGGTGAAGCGGTGGCAGCTCAGGGGGACGGACTATGACCCGCAGCAAGCCCGCAGCCTGCGGTCCGAAACCCGCTTCAGCACCTGGACTCCCCTGAACAACAAGACAAGCAACCTGCAGGTGAGACGAACCAACACCGGCAGAACCTGTTCTGAAGGCTTCTGCAATCAACTTTTAGTGAAATTAGGCTAGAGTTATTTGTAGTAATAACCACTAGATGGCAGGAATGACCAAATCATACTGTAGCCTATATGAGATCGTCTCAGATTTAAAATCTAGGTCCACATGCAATAAAAACCCGTCGGGAATAATGTAATCCAACAACTTCATGAAGCCGTATTGTGATGTAGGTGGCGTTGTTGAAGCATTGCATATATAAACCTTAAAATAACATATTTTCCGTGTTATCAATGATGCTAACATGAAGCAACACAAACACTCAGGGTTTCGTTAATTGGCCAATTAACCTGATTTGGAACAGGTGTACAAAACTGGCGCTAAAGTCCCCTCTATATGCTTCCAGTGACTGCGCACACAATTAAAAAAAATAAATTGCGCTAAGGTTAATGACTTAGTTTGTAATGTATCCAGCAGTGCATATTGTTAATTTAGTTCTTAAGGATTTAAGTCCCCTAGCCTGGGGTGAATGCATGCAGGCGAAGTCACATTGCAACTTATTGTATCTACTGTGGGTTATCACTTAGTGTAAGTGGATCAAAGTTTTTCTGTTCGTATTCCCTCACACAAGCTCTTTATTAAAACTAAGCATTTGCAGAAAATAAATGATTGACAGCCGAAACTAACGCACATAGCGGGAGGACAGACGTGTTTAACATTTATTTTTATGTAACTCATACCGTCCTTCATAGCATTCACTTTTAAACATAATTTGTGTGCTGAAAAGCTGTCAGAGGTAGGACCCAATATTTATCTCAGTTTGTAAGAAATAAATGTGAATACAAATAATATTTTATATTATCATCTTTATTTATCTATGACAAAAACGTTTGCCATGTAAAAGCATAACTTCAATCTTTTAGTTTTCCTAACTTCAGTTGAATGACTCCATACTGCTTTATGGTTTAATACAGTACATCTGTATTTCAGTATTTTCTCTTCCATGGGCCTTATGTGCTTCTCCCATCTCTAAATCCTCACTAAGTTCCACGGCTTATGTGTGTCCTGGATAAAGGATTATTATTTGTAATGAATACATTTACACTGAGATGAAGCCCCCAGTTTCCCCCAAAAAACGCAAACACAGAAAGGCACTTCTCCAAAAATGTAGAAAGTAAGGCAAGGCTTGACCCGACTTAATTCTTTCATTAATGGCCCAGTAGACCACTATTTTCAGCCATTATCACACCATCAGTCTTACTTTTTTGTTCTTTTTTTATTAACTATGAGGTGCACCTTCCATACATTCATTGAATATATGAAGTTTTGTTGCTGTCCTTTTCCCTGTTTACTTCCAGTTATTTGAGGAGAGGATGAACCTTGTGCTCCACTGGTTTGATCTGTGGACTGACAGACAGAGGAAACACCTGTTGCACTCCCTGCTCACACGCTGCACCAAGTCACAGCTCAAGTAAGGTCTTTTCTACCCCCCTTTTCTGTGTCATAACGAATAAGTACTGGTCATTTGTTGTTTGGTATGCTACTTTGCTCGGGCATTACCTTTTTTTCTCTGCTTGAAAGCCAGACTTACAGGCTTTAAAATGAAAATCTCTGACAATCCGAGCAGGTTCTGTAAGGATTTGCTGATCGAGACGGTTCCTGTGACTCAGGTGGACTTCACGGCGGTGCTGCCACGGTTCCTGTCCCTGTATGTGATGTCATTCCTGTCCCCTCGTGACCTCTGCTCCGCCGCCCAAGTCAGCTGGCACTGGAGGGTCCTTGCTGAGCAGGTGAGAGACCCAGCAGAGAGAGATTTGAATTTTACTTGTGGGCCATCGATTAAGAATAAGAGAGGATAAGATCAGGTGGTTCTCAGGAATGGTCTTAAATGAAATCTGAACTGCAGTTTGCAATGTCTTGCTTTCCCTCTGTCTCTTTCTGTCCAGGACTGTCTCTGGGCAGGCCGGTGCATCAGGAGAGGATGGTTCCTTCCCTACACTCCAGGAGAGAAAGAATTTGGAGCGTGGAAGAACCACTACGTGTCCTGCGTCTCCACGCTGGACTGGCTCACTCCCCGGGAGGCGGCCGAGCAGTACGGGACCCTCAACCAGCAAAGCACGGGGATGACGGAGGAGGAGGAAGAGAGGAGGAAGGAGAGGAGGATCAGGCAGATGATCAGAGACAAACAACAGGAGGAGAAGAGTGAGTGGAAAAGAAAGAAACCAAAAGAAACGACAAGGTCTCAAAATTATAGAAATGGCTACCAGTTATCTTAGTAAAAACGTTTACTTAGCATTTCCTCCCTCAGTGCTTATATCTGTGATATTTGCAGGTCTGTCGATGAGAACCAGGAGAGCCTGGGGCAGCTACGCAAAGCCGGAAGGAGTTAGAGGTGGAGGTACCCAGACAGGGAGGCCCAGCTCTGGACTAACATTCAGCTCTTGGCCCTCTCTCTCCTGGCCTCCAAGGACTGTTGGGTCTCCCAGCCTTAGTCTTAGCCTGGACAGGGGACAGCCCATGACTGCAGCTCAGAGCTTGGAGACAGTCCAGGCCTCCAGTCCTAGCAGGTGATACATATTCACTTACCTTCAGTGATATTGGTTACCTGTGTTTTAAGATGCAATACACTGAGGTACCTGTTTATTAGAAAACACCTGTATAATATAATGCAACCCAATATAAAACATAGTGAGCTTTACATGTGCAGATTTGTTCAACTTTGGACAGCGTCAGGCTAGCTGTTTCCCCTTACTTTCATTCTTTATGCTAAGCTAATAGGCTGCTGGCTCTAGCTTCATGCTTAACGAACAGATATGAAAGTGGTATAGATTTTCTAATCTACTAGAAATTAAATAAACATACATCCCAAAATGTTGAAGTGTTCCTTTAATAAGGCTTTTTTTTTTTAAATAATAAGGCAGTTGATTTTTTTATCTACTGTAGCTGCGATGTGAATGCTAACCAAACCTCCATCTTCTCTCTCAGTGAAAGACTGAACAAAGCCAGTGGAGCGCTGTTGTCCTTCACCTACAGACCTGCACTGCCAAACACAGTGTCTCCCATCCATCTGCCCACTCCTGCCCTCTTACTGCTGGTCTCCAATAGGATTCCTGCCTATGAGGTAAAAGGAAAATAAAGAAAGAGTCTATCAGTCAGTCAGGCCAAATCACCATCTATAATTCATAAGCTAGAAGAGAGCAGCGATGAAGACAATGCTGTGAGTGTAAAAAGAAAAAGAATATATAACATATATAACATTTCTCCCTGTCTGCTCTTTTCCTGTCTCCACATGCTGAATTTAGCTGGTGCTGAGCGCTGTGAAGGCAGGAGTGATTGTGCTTCTGTATGACCACAGAGGGACTCTCTCAGCTCTGTTAACCCAGGTGGAGAGGGCCATTTCTGGGCAGAGAGCTCAGAGGCTGGGCCTCCTCGCTCCAGGAGGAACAGAGGAAATCCATCTGCTTCACAGTGAGAATTAATAATTCTGTGTATCTTAATGTGTGGAAACGCTGCCAGTGGTAGTTCCAGTCCAACTGGAGCCTCCAGTGCTAGAAGTTTATCTCTCAGGAAAAAGCACATCTGCTAAAACCATTTCATGGCTCATTTTATTTTGATACTACCTTTTTTTTTTTTGAGTCCATAGCTATCCTCGTCTCTTTGCTAAGAGTTGGCCCAAGACTAACTATCATAAATCTTATATTAATTTTACATGACGTATGGACTCACGACACTCCAGATGAGTGAACCCTGGTTTTAATTTGATTTCATAACATAGATCTTTTTATCTAACACATTTAAAACACATCCTAATTTTTAGACCCATACAAAGTCCCTTATAGATTCTACAGCATTTAATTTACTGTCTTTTTGCTCATTTTACTGGAAAATTATATATATGTTTACTGTTTACTTCATGCCATGAGGCATTCAAAAGTTTGTCAACTAACCTTTCAAACCTGATTAAGGTAAAAATGCAATAAATCTTAGTTTCTGAAGAGTTGACTTGATTTTTTTTCACTCTACTAATTCACTTTGTTTTACCTTTGACCCTTCAGGTAGTAACCTGTCAGAGAGGACTCTACTGAACCCCGACCATAGAGACTTCTGGGAAAAACTGTGTGGCTGGGTGGCACCAACTGAGGAGGGAGGAGGGATTGACATCTTCTCCCCGCTGGCTGCATCTGGTATGTAGACGCAGATGTTAGGACACACACACACTTCTCTGGAATCCTCCTCTTACACTCTCTCTCTCTCTCTCTCTCTCTCTCTGTCTCTCTCTCTCTCTCTCTCTCTCTCTCTCTCTCTCTCTCTCTCTCTCTCAGCATCAGGAGTGGCTCTCATCCAGACTCTGTCTACTCTGACTGGTCTGGAGGTTCAGGCGCCAATGGGTCTTGCCACCGGAAGTTTCCAGAACAGTGAGTCACCCATGCACGAGACTAACTCAACTACCACTAATACCTCCAAAAAATATTTAAGGCAGCAGGCGCCTGGTGGGATTGTTGGCCCAGTGGGATGTGTTAACTTTCCTGGAATAGTTAAAGTTATAATCCTTAAGATTTTCATGAAATCAAACCCCATTTGATGCTATTTATGGTCAGCAATTTTTCTGCAGTACAACTCTTTACAACATATCTTTGCTAATGCAAACAGAACTTCTTGCTGCTGCTGCTTCACATTTAAAGTGTTCAAATCACAAAACAGGGGATGGCTTTTATTGTGAAGAAGCCACAGGAAATGAAATGTATGCATTGGTCAGTTATCAAATATGTGTCTACAAAACAAGAAAACTGTTATTTTCTGCATTTTTTAAACCAATTTAGCAGCTCAAGGAGTGTTTGCTGTATTATTAAACCGAATTTGCTGTTACTACAGTAACCACTAGTGTCGCCAAATCAACCAGGACTGAAACCGTAAGGGATTACAACTTAAATGTTAAATGTTTTTAGCTTTATCTTTATTATTCAGTGGACTACAGAACCCACCACCAAGTGTAAAATTACTGTTAAGCATCTCGTTAAAGCCACAAATAAAATGTTTTTCTTTATTTGTTTTGGGGTTTTTTAACTCCTCTTAACCTCTCCCAGTCCTCAGCGAGTGGTCTGACGGCAGCGTGAGCACCGGCCTCTCGAACCAGCAACCTGCAGCCCCGGCGCTGCAGTTTGTGTGTGAGAGCGTACTGCAGGGCTGGTGCAGACAGGCTCAGTGGATGGAGGAGGCTCTGGGGGAGCTGAGGGGCTGCCTGGGGCCACAGCTACAGCGGGTCAGCCTCCAGGCCAGGGGCAGAGCTCTTGGTGGGTTTCACATACATGTAGATTTAAACACAGCTGGACCATTGGCAGGTTTAAACAAATGCCTGCGTACTCTGTGTCCTGTAAACTTGTCTGTTAATATATTTATAGGTCATTTTCTGTGGGAGAAAATCTGCCTTGAGGAGCTTTGTGTGTCGAAAGATCTGAATGAGGCTCTGACTGAGGGACTCACTGCTCTCACAAGACAGGAAGAGGTGGGCATTACTGTAAAGGTGTTTTTGTATTACACAAGTATAATAGAACAGCACATAACTGAGATAATCCAAAGTTAGTCATGTTCTCTTCGACATTAACTGTGGATAACAGCCTTTAAATCCAAGTGTGTGTTTCTTTATTTCTGCTCTTACATCGTCAGGCCAGACCTTTGGAGTTTCTTGCTGTCTTCCTGACAAGATGGAGTGAGGAGAAGGAGGGAGAAGAGAGTAGTGGAGAGGAAAAGTGGAGAAACAAAGGAGCAGATGATTTCTCTTTAGTGCCACATAGCTCACAGAAATGCTTCAGCCCGATGATACCTGAGCTACCACAGGTGTGTGCTTTGAACTTCTCTATTCAGAGAAGGTTGAAGGAGCACACTTCATCTTCACAACTCCTTTCTTTCTTCCTGTCTGTAGACAGCGTTGGATTGGAGAGGTGCAGTTGCCAGAGAGCTGCACCACAGCGAGTGTATTTATCTGGGGAGACTGGGCTCCGTGCTGAAGGTACGGCTTCCATTTGAACTTGATAATTGGTAGACTATAACATTAAAAACAAACAGACAACATAACTTTTAATTCAGGACATTTAGTGACACTATCATGTGTTTAGTGGCTGAGAGGCCATTGATTCAGGTGCAGTCCCACTCAACATGAAGTCTAATCAGAATTAATATTACAAATAATATATCCTCTGAAAATGAATAAATATTATGTAATGCTGTCAAATCAAGTCCAGAAAACAGCCACTTATAATTGATAGGAACTGGGTTTAGAGCTGGGTAAGTTTATATAATACCTTTTTAAATTAGAACTTTAGGTTCTACAGCTGCATGGCCTATTTTATTCCCACTTTTTTATTGATCTGATTTGTGGAGGATCCTTTAGATGTCTTCAGAGCAACCACCAACCCAGCAGGTGTTGTGTGTGTCAATTTAGGTGCAGAAAGGGTCCATGTTGATGTCTGAGAGAAGAAGAGAACTGTCAATATTAGCATACCAACATATTTAATCGATACCTGTCCTTCCTTTGTGCTGAAGGTGTACCAGGAGCCTCTTACAGCAGCTCTGAACTCCAACAGAGCCATTCTTAGCTACGCCGACCTCCACATTGTCCTCAGCCCTGTCGCACAAATACTGGAGCTCAACAGGTACACACACACACACACACACACAAACACAAGAATTTGTATGATACTGTCTTGTTTGTGTCCCTCTGTCATGGACATGATATGGCAGATGTGTGTGTGTTTGTTGCAGGGTGTTTCAGGTAGATTTGCAAGCCAGGCTGCAGCAGTGGGGTGCAGAGCAGTGTATCGGAGATGTGTTTGTAAAACTGTGCTCAAAACTCAGAGTCTACACCAACTACCTCAACAACTACACCACTGCCCTCTGTACCATCGACAAGGTAAAGCCAAACAACGTGTGCGTGCCATGCATGAGGCACTTCAAGCTAACTAAACTAGTTCTAGTGTGTACATGCAGAGGTTGGTCAGATATACTGTGAGTTGAAGTTTGTAAAGTCAGTTTGAGAGACATCGGCTTTGTCCTGTTTTTTCAACTGTAATAATCCAACACACTGTACCCCTGTCTAATTCAGTTAAAGGTATCATTTATTATAATTTAACCAACAGTCAGGTTTAAGTTTAGGTGTAAGCAAAGGATGTTGTGTATGTGTGTGTCAGTGCAGGGAGACAAAGCCTCCATTTCGGGCTTTCCTGAAGAGAGCAGACAGATCTCTTGCAACACACATGCTGAGGTAACAGTACACACATATACACTTACATCTTTTATTTGTTTCCAGGGCAATTATTATCCATACCTGACCAAAGGAATATTAATTAATTAAACCATAATCTTTGCAAAGATGTTTGTATATGTGTGTTTGTGAAGCCTACAGGAGCTGCTGCTGTGTCCAGTGTGGAGAATACAGGAGTATGTGACTCTGCTTCAAGCTCTGTGTGTACACACACACCCTGGTCACCCCGACCACACACACCTCTCCTCTGCCCTCAACACTCTGCTACAATTCAGAGATTTCATTCAAAAGGTACAAGGCCCACACAGAGCGTTGAGTCAGTACCTCATGCTCATCTTAAATGTGGAATCTGCAGCATTTCTGTGCTTCGTGCAATGAATACACAGACGTTTTCTTCCGTTTCAGTTAAAGCGTAACTCGGAGAGAGACAAGCTGTTGGAGGAAACGCAGCAGATGATCCAAGGCTGTCCGGTAAAACACAGCTCCCTCTCTCTGTGTTTTATATTTTTTCTCTCTCAAAACTGCATATAAAACTTCCATGTTGAAGTATTTTAACATGAATATAGTGTGAGTCCTGTATGTATGTGTGTGTAGAACCTCAGCGAAGGAAACAGGCAGCTGATAATAACTCAGGATGCTGCTTTGCTCGGGAGCCCCAATGAACAGATTCCAGACTCGCTCAGGTAACAACACAAATTATTCCCGTGTTCCTGCTGATGTAATATGTTCAGGTGATTTCTATCAGTTTATATCCAGAAGTGATCTTTCTGTTAGTAGATGCATAATAAATCAGCCTTTGAATATTTACCAAGCTACGCACTGATATGCCAAATAATATAAATAATGCTGTCAGAAAGTTATATTTACTTTGAAAAAATATACTAATTTATGCTCAAATTTGGATTTCAGTATTTGTATTGCTTTCTAGTAACAGATAAATTGGGAAGCTTGTGTATCTAATTGAGTAATTATTTTCATTCTGTGTGTGTTTGTGTGCGTACATGTTTAGGACCTATGAGCAGGTGTGTGATGTGGGCCTCTTCCTGTTTAACGATGCTCTGGTGTTGACGCGGCGAAATGTGCATCACACACCTTTCACGTTGGCTCACCGGAGCGCACACACTTTCCTGGCCTCTGTGGCTCTCGCCAGCCTGGCCGTCAGAGAGATCACACATACACGCTGTGAGTTTTTACCATCTAAAAAACACAATTGAATATAGCTGAATATTGCTACAGCTTTGATCATCTTCAGTATATGAAGGTTACAGGAATAATAATGTCCTTCTCTGTAGACGTGAGTCATGCCTTTGTCCTGGAGGGTCCTTGTCGTTCCTGGGTTTGTGCCACAGAAAGAGGTGAAGAGAGAGAGCACTTCCTGTCTGTGCTGCGCTCAGCTATAAACTCCGCTCTGACAGGACATCAGTGACGGCACCGTGATGATACACCGGCAAGACAAGAGGAGGTTAGGACACCACTGTTCTGCCCTTTTTATGTGAAAAAGTGAAGTTCAGGAAATCTCAAAAGGGAGTTATTTTTCCATGCCACGATATAAAGACATAGCACTCCTGCCACTGTTTAAATAATGTTCTGAGCATCTTACTTTCACCTTAAAAATATGTCCAGGGGTAATCCTATATTCACAATAACTAATGTTATAAATCAACACGAGGAGATGGTCATTTTTTTGCATTTGCAATATTTTGAAGTAATCAAGTATTATGTCACTTTGTCATTTTGCCCAATCCTAGCTTTTTATTAGCTGGAAGGTGCACATTTTACAGTTCATGTCAACCAGTATCTTGGTATACATTTCTACACGTACATCTTCACAACTTCCGGATACTTCGTGTGTCGCTCACTGACTCCAAAACAGTGTCGACTCGGTGTCAGCTAGACATGTTTGACCCCCTCTACAGATTGTAAAAAAAACATTTTTTATACATGCATATTTTGATATACATAATACCTGAACAAAATACTGTTGAAAAAAACAACAAAGTCATTATTTCTGTACTCTCGCACTGTAAACCTGTTTAACTGCTGTGGTGGTTTCTTTACAGTTTTTATGAACTTTTCTATGAGTTGTTTTATGTACCGTATGTTGTACGTGTCAATTGCAGTGGATATTGGAAAGCGGTTTGTCTTGTGTTTGCGACACTCTACGCGTACTTGCTGTAAACTGAGAATATTGGGGGGGTTTTATTTTTGTTGTAATGACCCCTGTGAAAATTGCCACCTGTTTAATTTGTTCTGTGAATCTTACTGTATGTATATAGGAGCCCTTAAGCATCAGACTTTATGGTCTGCATTCATTCTTTTGACATTAAATCAGTAACATTAGACAAAGCTAGCATCACAAGTAGCATTCATCTTTGATAATCAGCCCTTTAAATGTCAGCTCTTAATATAATATCTTAATTAATATCTTAATATCTTAAGTCATGTAACCTTACAAATATATTATATTCTGAGATCTTTTGTTATTGTTTCTCATTGCTCCACTTATATTTCCAAATAATTGACTTATGTATATTCCAAGTTTTCAGTGTTAATAAAGCTAAACATTACAATTCTATTTTTTCACTTCATTGTTTAAATTAGCTTTGATGTACAAATTGTATTAAGGTGTTTATTTTTATCAGTATATACAGCATCAAGGTATCACTGAGTTTTTTTCTATTGTAAAAAAGAGACATCTTGTTCCAGGTATAAAAAGTATTTATTGATAACCAAAAATAACACAAATGTCACATTTTAGAGATCATCACTATCAAGGAGCTGCATTACAACACATCACTTATACACCTATGTACATTATTGCCACTTATTTAAAAAATATCCATATGATCCATCCCTAGAAATGGATAAACGGCTATGTCATTATCTGTATGTATCAACAGATAAAGTAATTAAAGATCAATACAAATGCTAACAATACAAACAACATAACCATATAACAGACTTACTGTATTCTGTAGCATTACTATTCAGTTTAATTTAACATGATCAGTGACATCTTCACACAAATCTGTGACAGTAAATATGAAATGAACATTGGAACTACTTTCTAAAATGTTTTGTATGTTTATTTTACACCTAATACAGTGTGTACACATTGAACATGATATTGACACAAAAATCAGTTGCATTTTGCAGTCTTCAGAGCACCACAGATGAAAAATAGGTAATAGTGGAACACTAATTTTATAGATTAAAAAATAATAAAGCAGTACTATGACAGTTGTAATTTTACTGTAATTTTTTCTTTTAGATTTTTAGACATTCTGTAAGTAACTATGAGGATGCTTTTGGTGTTGGTGAAATATACTGTAAGCTGACCCTCTGCCCCAAAAACCTTTCAATAAACCACTGATATCACAGTCTGCGGTTCACCAGATGTGGGTTGTTGTTGTTGTTGTTGTGTGCTGCAGGAGTGTGTATGGGCTGCTCTTTCCCAGTGGCTAGATGAGTCTGTGGCGGCTGACTCCTGTTCTGCAGTCCCACGTTTACTGCCGTGCTGTTTGTCCCTTTCTGGGAGCTGTAGCCCTTCGGTTTGGGGATTCTTGTCGGTCCTGGTCGTCGGAATGCTTCTAGAGGGATCTGTGGGAAAAACGTAGACAAACAGTGAAGTAAAGTCTGACAAAGAGTGGTGATACTGTAGTTTCAAAGACCGCACTGTGACATACAGCAAAGGAAATGAGGAAGAAGGGGGAGAAAATGAGATATACAGTGTACAGGAGAGGGTTATATGCGCAAGAGATTTTGATTCAGTCAAGATGTGATGCAATACTGATAATGGCCACTAGATGATATCAAATCATATTTTATGAACAGAAGGACCACAGTGCACTTTGGCTTTGTCTGTTTTTTGGTCATAATAACTCATTCTTAAATTGTAATTAAGATTTTAATCTTCTGTTCCCGGTGAAAAGGAGGCTTCTGCCATCTATGGACATGCATAACATGCTGCCTTGCCGATGTAAGTGTGAGTTTCTTGCTTAGAAACCAGTGTTTGACTTTTGCAGAACAATCTGCAAACAAGAAAAGGAAAGATCTTGGGAAACATCACATTTCTCAGATTCTTAAACAACTTACTGCTCCGCTTAATGTGCAATCACCTTTCAATCAGTGTGTTTACATGCGCAGCAGTGTGCCAGGATACTGAGGTACATCACTTTTGGATCGGTCCTTGTACAGTAGAGATCATTTCCTGTTTACAGTAACTCTGATAAGATGTTTCCACGATTATGAGTAACCTCAGCAACAGCTAGCATACTGAGCCATATATGCTCCTCTTTCATTTTTAGTATGTTTTGTGTACTGCAGGATACAGTGATTTATATAAACGTCTCATACATGAACCGCAATTATCCAAAGTACTTTGTGCGTGTAACCACACTCGCTGTCATCTAATGCAGTAGACACTTCATGTTTCTAGGATGTTGTCCTTTTCTGAAAATGTTCCTTCATATTTCTTGTCTTTATATTGTATTTCTGTCTCTATATTTCTAAATTAGCTCTATAAATGACACTTTTAAGAATTTTAAGAATCTTTAAAATCTCTGAGCATCCAGACAGATGAACAGCCAGATGTCTGAGTCTCTCTACGTCTTTTCAAGCTCATGGTTTGACTGCTCCAGACACTAATTTACTCTAAAGCAATGGTCAGCAGCAATTATTGTCTTCAAAGTTATCAAGGGATTTAATTGGCACATAGTTTCATTTTCAGTCACAACATCACAGCTTGGTTCTTCCATTTCCTCAACACCTACTTTTGCAGAAGGTAATTGCAATTTGCAAAATGTGCTTGTGCTTGTGCACCACCACAAATAATCTATTTGATTGCTGCAGCATTTTAGATATCTGTATATAAAAAGCATTTTACAACAGAGACTTCTTTTCAAGTTTTCAGCAGGAGTGTTAATTAAAGTCAGAAGTTGAAGCTACCTCTTTGACAAAATGTGTTGTCGATCCAGTCTACATTTCTGCAGCTGAGTGAAACTGAAACTTTTCAGTATTTCCATGAGTTTCATCAGACCCACTGACTTTATTCCTAAGCAACACACTGAACACAAAACCTCTCACTGGGAATTGAGAAAAGTACTTGGATAATATTCATGTGTGGCTTGAGGTTTTTGAGAATTAACAAAAATCTGCAGTGAACTACATCCTTAAATATTCATACGGGGTATAAATTTCAGAATAAGTAGGGCCTATGCTTCAACAGAGCTAATGGGCCAGAAAATCTGTATGGGCTCCACGACATGGGAGTGTTGTTGATTTTACATGGAAAGAGGCCATAATGTGCGGCTTTGTTCCCTCGTATATCAGCAGTGCAGCAGGAGTTCAACTAAGTACTTCCTCTTCCAATGCACTCTGCAATACCAGCGTGGCTGTTTCCATGGCAACCAAACACGAGGTTTGTTTTGGTGTGAGAGAGAGGCTACTTTCACAGTGTCTACCCTCTCACACGCAGCATGAAGCCTTTTGTTTAGAGAAAGCCCCCATACTACTGTTAATAGCACTCCCCTGGTTTTATTGTGCCTATCGGTCAAGGTGAGCAAATTCCTCTGCGATTATTATCATTGTGGGCTAAAACGAGGAAATCCACTCCCGCCTGCAGTGTGATAACACAACTTGTCTTTCTGGCATGTAGTGTGGTAATTAGACTCTCTTGGCTGCACTTGATTCACATCAGTAGCTGACTGTTTAAAATTACATCACGATGTTTGGTGTTTTTGATGTTTTATTTCACCCCCCAAAAATGCTGCTGTTAATCAGCAGTATCATTGTGAGTTTAGTGTGATTACAACCTCATTCTAAGCCAACAGAAGCAAGCATCACTGTAGGCTTTTCAATGAAACACCCTTTGGCTTCCAGCACGTCACTTGATACTCATTTTATCAGTCTGGCAGGGATACCATTTGCAGGTCTGTCTTCCTTGGCTGAACCAGATGAGTGCAGTTTATGAATCAAGTAAGTCTAAAGTGAGTCAGGGGGTAATTGAGGCCGCAGACAGCAATCCCAGCTGCTGGATGCTTTCTCAAGTAGTGGTCTAATGAATAGCATCTTGTTTAGCCCCTGCATCATTTCATTGCGCCCAGACTGCTTTGGATCCGGTTTCTCCAGCTGTGCTCCTTCACACTCATTCAATTTAATGCTTGATTTAATCATCTCCTCGTTGTCACACTGGTTTGTGTGTGTGTGTGTGTGTGTGTGTGTGTGTGTGTGTGTGTGTGTGCGTGCCTGGGTTGGGGTTCTGCACTTTCCTTGCAACAGCTGTCTAAATGACACTGAGGACTTGCTTCATAGTGTTTTGGAGAATTTATCAGCCCTCAGCTCTGTCCACCACAAAGATATCCGTCTGCCTGTTTGTTCCATTAAAGAGCAATGTTGCATCTAATTCAAGCTCTGATCTTTTGTCTGTGATTTTTGGAAAATGTAAGACTTTAGGAAAGGAGGAAGTAGGATGGACCTGACTGATAAGAAGATGAATGGAGCATCTCAAATCTGTCTTTTAACCTGGACCAAGTGATTTTTTTTTTACATGTCTTTGGACAACTATCCTGAACTGAGCCTGGGGACAATTTGCTGACATGTTTGGTGCCAGTATTGTTAGATTCCTCACAATAGTGGCTTGATCTTGAGCTAAATATGCATTCTGGATGAGTATGAAGCAAAGTATGCCAGCTTTTGTTGATATACTGTACCAACAAGACGGCCTGCCAGTGTCTGTAAACACACACACATAATCCCCAGATATATACAGTGCGTATCAACTTACTCTGCATCCATTCTTAATGGTTAATGGGCACATTACATATTCAATACTTAATTTACTCTTATTATGACTTAGATTCTTACTTTGATTCAAAGCAAGAACTATTTTGCTATTCTTTGGCAATTCTTCTCTCTTTAAGATGTTTTTTTTAACATTAGCTTTGTATTGAGACATGACATTAATGAACCGCACCAGAGAAAATCATCCCACATCCTCCCCACTCTGTCCTCTCTCTTCCTCTCCCACATCCATTCCTGTTTTTCAGTCTCCTTCCGCTCATCATCTTGTTCTGACCTTCAGTACAGATTTGATTTAAATGAATCGCACGTACTGTATGTGGTAATGTTTCCACTGTGGGCACATAAAACCACATGTAGAAGAATGCATATACATGGAGAAACATTTGTGATGACTCATTTCATAGGACGTGATTCATGTGAGAAAGCAAAATAAAACAGACGTTTTGGGTTACTACCCAATGAATAGCAAGCTAAGTAAGACTTTCTGCTAAATCACCACTGAGGTTAAGCTATCAACAAATACATTAGTGTTTCTGAGACCCAGACATTGTATCAGGTTTTCTGAAGGGGCTTTTTGATGTTTACAGTGTGTTTCCTGGGGTGCAGTATTCGGTGGCAGCGCTTTCAGAAATGGGCAACTTTTTCTCTTGCTCTCCAGCACTGAAAGATTTGATTTGCTTTGCAATACTATGCCCATTCCAGATGGATCAACAATGTCATTTTCAGAGCAGCGCCCCAACATCCAGTAGTGATAGTGCGTCTTGCTCAAAGACAGCTCAACATGGTGGATGATGGTCAAAGTAAACTTGATAACCACTGTCTTGATCTGCTGCTAATTTAGTTTGTCACTGAGGACCAGAGAGAGATCAATTTGTCTTGTGATCTAATCTAGTGAACACCCTTTACACTGTCTGGTGCATTCAAGGAAGAAGATAATTGAAAGTTTTAAATGTCTTTAATGTTTTCATTATCCACTGAATTGTAACCATGTTTCAGTAATCTACTATCCTATTCATAATTTAGTGATATATGAAAGTCCAGTGGAGAAGAGCAACTATAACTGTACAAAACTTGCTCTTTTCAAAATAGATTCACCTCCAACAGCAGCGTTATGGAGCACCACTTTGAGGTTTAAAGGTTTCCAGGAGAGTTTCCGTTGTATCATTTAAAAGAATACCAAGTTCACATCACGCTGGTTTTCATTCTTGGTCACTGAGTTTCTGTGCTCTGGAAGTAAGAAGAAACTATGACATCAGCCTATGATTTTAACTCAAGCAAGCGAACACATGTGAGAATCCCAGGAGGTTTCTTTGTCTTGTAATCTGGTGAAGTATGAGTACAAAGGTTTTTCAGACAGACTTGGGTATTATTTAATTACATCTAACAAAGTGTTGACAGTCTTCATGTTCAAATCTGAGAAAGTGAATTGTAATCTTTTGACTACACACTGTGTAATAAAGTTACTGTGCATGCACCAAAAATCAAATCAAACAACTGATTTCAATCTAATCGCATTTTCCTCAGATTATTTTTAATTCTGCACATTCAAAACATGCTGGATTTAGTGAATAAATGAAATTGGCAAGCATGGATGACAAACTATAAAACATAACACTTTTTTTTTCACACTTTAATTCTCAGAAAACCTAACAACTTAATCATAATGCATTATGTGTAATATGAAGTATAAAAACTGGTATGATACATCAGTGTGAAGAGTCTGACTACACGGCAAATTAGCCACTGAGTACAATACAGTAAGTGCACATAAGTTAAAACCTGGTGTTGTGTCAAATTAAATCTAATTTTTCTAGTGCTTTCAAATGGTATTATTTTCTCATGCAGGCAAACAATTGTTTGAACTAAATCACACAGAACCAAGCAAACCAACCAAAATAAAAAGGAAAACATTCAAACCCTGGTTTAAGATAATAAATCAAGTAAAACAGACATGTAAATGTATCAGGGTATAGAGTTGGGGTATAAGGGTCTATGGTTGTATTGGATCTCATGGGTAGGGTTCAGTAACAAAGGATGGGATGGAGGGTTTTGGTGGTTATCAGGTCAGTCATAGGCATTACTTACTGTAATTTGTGATGGCCTTTGGATTGGGGTGGAGGTGGGCTTAATCATGATGCTACTTGTGATTTTGCTGTTGCCTTTGGCAGTAGAAGTACTGCAATTTGCAAGCACCTGAGTCCTTTGCTCCTGGAGTCCAGGCGTGTGGCATGGACTCAGTGTTTGCGTCGGAGTGCTGATGCTCTGAATGAAGGGGCTCCCTAAGTGAATGTGGATTTTGTTGTCCTCTGTGGTGATGATGTTTGGCCCAGAGCTGTTAGACCTCTGGACCTGCCAGTTGGTTTGCCTCTCCGGGGTCACACGGAAGACGGCGTGCCCTCCA
The DNA here is from genome assembly GCA_005408345.1 of Macquaria australasica. Classification (NCBI taxonomy): domain Eukaryota; kingdom Metazoa; phylum Chordata; class Actinopteri; order Centrarchiformes; family Percichthyidae; genus Macquaria; species Macquaria australasica. Next base: position 116,753 of record SEMN01000135.1, on the reverse strand, counting down.
ACAACCTCTACTGGCTCCGTGGAGAGGGATCTGTCAGGGGTGCCTGTTGTGACTGACACAATTTGTATAGGTGACATGGCTCTGTCTGGTGTTACAGAGCCACAAGAGTCTGGAGTCATTGCTCTTGAGTATGTAGCCATAGTGAAAGGTGATAGGGCCCTATCTGGTGAACACGGTTCGTCAGTCATTGGGGAACCTTTGGATTTTGGGGAAATTGATTTTGCAGTAGGGGATATGGAAGCATTCTGGATAATGGTAATTCTCTGTTTGGGTGGACCTCCACTTGTGGGTATGACGGCAGTGCTGGTGAATGACTGGGTGTTTTCTGTGGTCGGGCTGGTGATCTCTAGCATTGCTGTGTTATGTCCGTGGTCAGGAGTAACTTTAATGTGCAGAGGCTGCCCAGGACTGTGGGTCAACACAACATCTCCAGGCTGAACATGGTTGCCATTCTGCCGTGGTTGCACTTTACCATTCACCTGATGGGGTGTGTCTTTGTTTTTAAGGAACGGGACTCGGGCTCTTCTCAAGTTGTTGTTTAGATTATTTACGTTATTGATAAGAGAGGGGCTGCATTTGGTGAGCTGAAGCTCGTTGCTGTAATTTGCATTATCTTCAGGTTCGCTCTCATTGTACAGCTTCCCGTTCACCACAGCACGTTCCAGTGGTGCCATTGTCTTACAGTTGGGAGACACGACGTCAAGTGGCTCCGTCTGAACTTCCTTGGTGGAAACATGAAGGTCTGAAAAGCGCCTTCCATTCATGCCAGGGCGAAGACTTTTGCTAAAGCGTCTGTATCTCTCAAGCTCTCTCGTTAGTGTCTCCATTTCTCTGGCCAGTTCTTTGTTTCTGACCTCCTGCTGGGTCAGTTTTCTTTGCAGTGTAGAGTGGTCAGTTTTCATGCAGCAAATGGACTCCTCTGTTCCCATGTATTCATGAATCTTCTCTTTCAGAGCTGCTACTTCTCTAGTCAAATGACTAGACTTTGCCTCCTCCTCCTTCAAGCGTTTATAAAGAACATGCTCTTGATTGCACTCTTTCTTTTCAGCCAGTTGGTACTTTGAAAGTTCTTTTCTGGATATTTCCAGCTCCTCCATCAAGACTTTAGCTTTCTCTTGTTCATTGGTGAATCTTTTCTCCAGTGATTCAAACTCCTCTGTTTTTAAGAGGTCACCTTCTACCACCTTCATGTCCTTTAATTTGCGTCTGAGGCGTTCAACCTCCTGCGTCAAGTCCTTTACTTTGTTGTCTTCTTGCTGGAAGCGGTTAGCAATTGGTGTTTTGATGTGCTCCTCTTTAGCTTTGTTTCTCAGGAATTCTCTTTCTATGGTCTCTAGCGATTGCAACCTTTTCTTCATCATACTGATCTTAGACTCCAAATCATTGCTTCTTTCCTCCTCAGCCCCCAACTTGGCCTTTAAGTCATCCCTTTCCTTTGTAGCGCTGCACATTTTCTCCTCTAGCTCAGCCTTTGACCTCAGTGCTTTCTTGCTCTCCTCAATTAGCTTCTCTGTGACTGATGTAACTTTATCTTGTTCAGCCTGAAGTTTGCCAGTGCTGTTCTGGACTTTGTTTTCCATGTGCTTTAGCTTCTCTGCCATTGCCTTTCTCTCATCCACCAGCATGACTGTCAGAGTCTTTAACTTGGTTAAATCTTCCTTCAGTGTCAGCTCTGTCTTTCCCAGTTGGCTTTCAGCAGCCTCCAGTTCTTTGACCCTGTCTTTCAAGACTTCCAGCTCACTGGTCAGAACGTTTGACACCATCCTCTCCTTCTCCAGGTTACCTTTGAGTGAGCTGCATTCTTGTTTGCTCTTGCTGAATGCGTCCTCTAATTTCTCTAAGTCCATAATTCTGTGGTTCAGTTTATCAACTTCAGCCTTCAGGCTCTGGCTTTGATTGGCCTCTTTCTCCAGTTTCTTGTTGAGGTCCCTGCAGTGGTCCTCCATTCTGATCAACTCTTCATCCTTTCCCTCCATTTCAAGAACCCTTTTCCGTAACTCTTCAAGCTCAGACATGAGGCTAGAGTTTCCACACTCACCACGGCTAATTTTGTCCCTCAGCTCCAGCAGTTCCTCCTCAGCTCTGCGCAGGGTCTTGTTGGTCTCCTCCAGCTCATCAAGCTGCCTGCTGAGAGTTGACAGTTTCTGGCGCAACTGCCTGTTTTGGGCATCTTCGCTGGTCAATTTCGCAGTCATGGCCTCTTGTTCCTGATGGTATCGACCAGTTTGGCCACGCAGCTCAGCCTCCAAGCGAAAGACCTTTTGCTCCTCTTCCTGCAGACGGGCATTAGCTGAGCTCAGCTCCTCCTGGGCTTGTGAAGCACTGGCACTCAGTTCTTGGACCTTAGCTGTTTGTTGATTCAGCTGCTCAGTGAGACGTTGCTGTTCATCCACAACCATCAACGCAAATGACTTGAGTTTTGTCAGCTCCTCCTTCAGGCTTGTGACCTTTTTATTGTTCTCTTCGTCCTTTCTTTCTTGGTAGGCCTTTTCCTGATCAATAAACAGCTTCAACCTGTAAAAAATAAAAACAAGGCCAACGTGATCTTCAAAGAATCCAATTCAGAACTTTCATATAGAAAGTACATAAAAATAGAGAAAGCTGGCACCAAACATGTAAATGTTTGTTTATTGCATCGTTACTTTCCCTCTGCAGTTGCATTTCTATTAGTTGCACCCGATTTATGCCACTTTACTGTTTTTTATTAACTTTCCGATTACCTTTCCAGTGAATTTTGGAGCAACACATTTAAATCATTGATAAACCTAAAATGTCAGTCTTTATGTTATATATGAAAGGTGCTAAAGAAACTCTACACCCCCACTGTCATTACCCATTGGACCCACTTCTCCAAGCACTGACACATCATAAACACTGTTATTTTCCCTGCATTTCTGAGGAGGACTAAAGTTTTAATGTCATGGAAAATTTAACACATCATAAAAAGCATTGCTTTAACTCTCTCAGGTTGGTAGTCTGAAATATCTGTGGTTACTTTTTTTTTTTTTTTGTTCCCTTGTTGCCGACTAATTCTCCTATGGTTTGGTAACCTGAGTTACTGCTGTAAATATTGGACCTTGAGTTTAACAATCTGTGAATTTCAAAAAGTTTCCATAGTATTTGAGGGTGTACCATAAAGCCTTCTAAGTCCTCTGGGAAATAATGGGAAAAGACTGACACGCAGCCAAATGTTTGATGTTGACCTCTGAAAATGATCTCACCAGATAAGCAAATTATAAGGATGTTTCTGACCAGGATGTTCTTTGATTAAGTTTCTGTTCTTTAATGGTAATTTGCTGCAGTTTTTTCAGTGTATCTTTCATCAAACATAGACTATGTATTTAAGTGTAGGGTATGCTCATTGGATGCTGAATAAATACTAAAGGATAAGTAAAGGGCAAGTCCTTGCACTTGCAAAGACACAATCAGTAAAACAAAAGCAAGTCCATTCATTTCAGACTGGATGTTAGCAATATTTCTCCTCAAATGAGAAGCACATGTGGATAGTCTACTGTTCTTTAAAGATTTTTCAATCAATTACTGTTTAAATTTACAACTACAGACTACAAAAAAGGCAATAAAGTAAAAATCAATTAGAAAGGGGGGAATATGTGATATTTCCACAACTACTTCTACCTCATATTTCTAAATACAAAACCCAGATGGGGTACAAAGCACTCAAATGATGTCGAGGTACATTCCACGTGTGCCACCGGATGCAGTTGCAGTGCTTTAAGTACAGTGCGTAGTCGGGGTCAGTGCGCCTGGCACATACATACGTCACCAGGCCAAAGTGCCTACAGCCCCAGAGGAAGGTATGTTATGACTGCTGTGTGTGCAGCTGCCAGGCATTTCCACACAGATGGCCCACTGGCATGGAACAATCCTTTAATTAAGGGGTTCCTCTACTACCAACCCTCCTCCCCCTTACCAAAACCACCATCACCTACCCTCCCCATTTTTTTCTTATACATTTAAAGGAATTCCCCCTTCTTCCAAAGGCAATTACAGTCCCACAGAGTTTATACAGAAATCCCCCCACACACACAAACACACACTCTCAGGGATCACTGATTCCACATATACACTTGGGTTGTGGGCCATGATGTAAGTGTGGTAGGGCAGGTCACTTCTCAGCAGTAGAGTGTATGTAATTTCTTTCTTCAGTAGCTGCTAAAGGGTGGGAGCAGGTAGTGGGATCCATGTGTTGCAATTAGATCCAGACCTAACAACACTCAATAAAACATTATAAGGATTTGCTTAATAATTCATTATTAGTGTAGTTTCAGTGGATGGGAAATGTTGGGTTTCAAGACGCAAATACACTATTATTATTCATTATGAATTATGTTGTTAACTTTATTTTATGTGAATTGTATCCTGTTGAAACTGAAAATAAATTACCCACAAGGTTGCAGCATTCAACCAGGGTATAGTCAGAGAAGTTTGGGACAAAATGACAACACAGCCATTGTTGGTTGTTAACATTTTGCAGTGATAGAAAGTAAAGTACATTTACTCAAGTACCTGAGTACAATTTTGAGGAACTTGTACTCGAGCAATTCCATTTTATGTCACTTTATACTTCTACTCCAGTGCATGAATTCCATAGCTTTATTTACTAGTTGCATTGCAGATTCAGACAATGAATACAAAATACAATCAGCTAATACATTATGATGTAATATTATAAATACGGCCACCCAGCAGTAAAATTGTTAAAGTTATCCCCATCACCAGCTGCAGCATTAAAGTGCTGCCTACACATTAATGTGTCAGTAATTATAGTCCATCTGGTAATATAATATGTATTATTTTGAATAATAAGTACTTTTATTTTTGTTACTTTAAGTATTTTTTGAATGCATGGGTTTTACTTGTCTACACTGTGGTATTGCTACTTTTAATTAAAGTCAAAGGTCTGAGTACTTCTTCCACAGCAGATACTGTAAACTAAAGCCTAATGTAACTGTAGACCCCTTTTTATTTTACAGCCTGTGAGCTCAGATTATTTTTCTGTCTAGCTTTGTTGATTTAAAAGTTTGCCCCTGTTATATACTGACTGCTAGAAGTGTTGATAAAATATGTTAATCACCTTCCGTACTTTTTTCAAGGATTTTGGATAAGAGTGTCATGCAAAGAAGTAAGCCCACCTTATCTAGAAACATGCATGTGTTGAAAAATTACATTTTCTTCGAACAGATTGTGTATGTAGAAACATTGAGTTGCTAAGCGAAACAAACAGACTCTCTCTTGAAAACCAGCCTGTTGCCTGTAATCACTGTTTATTCAATCTCTTATCTCAGTCCCCACTGTTTTTCTAGTGAAGTAATCAGCCAAAATAGAAAGAGAAATGCACTTTGTTCCCTAGTAGGACTGTAAATTCTGCCTATCACTCTGTTTTAAAGTCCTGAACGGGGTATTAATCCTGACACAAGGGCACTTATAAGGGCAAATCCTTTGGGAGGAAACTGCATAGCTCCTATACCCAAAATACACAGCTCGCCTCACACCAGTGAAATCACTTCTAGCCCTTTATGGGACTATATTGCTCTATTCCCGATGTACTTTGTGGAAATGTTGGTCCAGATCAATTGTTCCTGAACTTTTTCTCATCAAGGACACACACATAGATGAATGTATTTGGCCAACAGAGCCACATCTGAGACCATTTTTGTTGTTTGTAGTGCAGTCTTGCAAGTCTACATGTTATATAGTTGGGGGGACAATAGACGGAGTGACCTTTGGTGAAAAAATATTATCCTGCAGCTGACCTTTAGCTAATGTTGGAGACCGACCACACTTTAATGAGTAGTAGTAGCTCAACTGACCAGCTTTCGCCATCTAATATAAGTCAGTAGAAGCAGTTGCCATATATGTTCAGGGAACACATAAATATTGCTGATCTACATAGCATTTATCTACATTTCCATCCCCATTATGTTTTATCTCAGCGTCATTAGAGAGCAGCCCTTTTATGCAGACATCCGTACAGCTTGAAAGAACATTATTTTGGAGGAATAAATTGTAAAGTGCTGCACATAAAGCTGATGACATAACAGTTTCATGGCTATCAACATCACAAGACACCTTACCACCCACTTTGCAGCCGTTACCTAAAAATGGATGCATGACCACCACCACGGGTCGTTAATGTGTCATGGAAAAATGGGCTGCACAGAGTCATTTGGTGAGTTAGGGTGCTAAAGTGGGATATCTTAACTTTACAGGATTGTTTCTGGCTTTGTTGAAAATATATTTTTGCCTTTCCCTCAAATTGTCAGCTAACATTAATGTCATTTAAAAAAAGAAAAGGAAACATCCAGTTGGGAGCAGTCACAACTAGCCACACCAGCACACCATTACAGCTTTATAGAGGGCTTCCCTCTCCTTACGTGGCTCCCGAAGCTGGAAACTGTGGCTCACCCGCTGCTTAAAGCTGTGTTACACGTTCCATATGTCAGGGCTGCTATGCCATTTCCTAACCACAAGTGATTAGGTCATGTATGTACAGACCGATATATCCTGTGCATACACACACGGCCATCTCCACTTTAACAGAGGCTTGTGGATGGTGGGCCGGATGCCCTCATGTGGGACAGAGTTTGAAGGGGAGACGCTGATTGATGCAGTACATGGACTGTATTTAAAGTCCACACAGGTTAAGTGATATGCCCCCAGAGTGCAATCAACATGTGTAAAATATGTAGCAATGATGCTTGTTAACTTCCTGGCAGTGGTAATATGGTTAATGGAGTGGTGTGCTACTAAAAGAGACCTAGATGTGACTGTCCTAAAACAGTTTCTTTTTGTGTGTGTGCGTATGAATAAATTAGATTATACAGTATTTCCAAAATGCTGAATATACATTATGGAAATGTTACCTGAAATCCCCCATTCAGTATTTTAACACCACAGATAATTCTTTCCTAAAACATAGCTTCTGTTTAATGCAAAGAAGTTCTTGACTGCTAATTTCATTAATATCAGTGTCAATGTAATTAAATGTTTGTGTTGGCAGTAATCCCAGGAGGAGTCATTACTTTCATATCTCATTTTAAAATAAAGATTTTCATCTTGATTGAGTCAATCAGGCAAGACAAGAAATTAATTTAACTGCCAATAACAAGCCATCAAAAGTACTTGATACCTTTAAAATACTAAATACCTGTTTGGCTCCGTCCTGAAAAATAATGCATGTACATACAGAATATATTTAACATATAGTGTACTCACAGAATGCTCTGCTGTGCACATGGGATGCCATGATCCTTGTGCTATTAATTCTTGGTTTCTTGTGCGTGCGAAACCAAGTTGTCAGTATTTCTACAATTATGTTATAGTGACAAATTCCTGCACTCTAAATTTGCAGGGACACAAATGTGACATGCTTAACAACACTCTCCGACAAGACTGACCCTCATTGCCGTCTAAATAGTTAATATCTTTGGTGAAGTTTGCAGTGGCAGCCCACTGAGTCGGACTCCTCAGCATGTTAGAATAGCTGCTCCTTCCATTTCTTAATAATGAATCAAAGTGTGTTTCAGCATTTCTTTATGGATATGTGAAATTTAATTAAATGTGAAATTAAACTGATACGATACAATCCCTTGCTTAGAGACATTAATGAAGTTCCCACTACGGTTTATGTATAATTTAATACATTTTAAAAAGTATTTAAAACTTGAACTTCCTTAGATTAAATACTGAGGTACTTTTGAAATGTTGGCTGTTTGCTGACTTGAGTTTTGTTAACTTCTTAGACTATTTGTTTTAAAGATGTGATCCTCAAACATTTCAGAAGTAACTTACAGGAACTACACAAAAAAATAGTAACTCTGAAGCCAAAAAGAAGTACTGTTAAAACACACACCATGAAACTTTGTATTAAAAAGTACACTAGAACACCAGCATGAAATGATGCTACCCTGAACATTTGTCCGTCTACAAGCCAATCAAGAGATCGACAACTCTTTTAAAAGTTTTTTAAAGTTTTTGTAGTAATGTTTAGTGTGCCTACCTGTGCCAAAGGCTTTCCCAGCTTCACTGCCATAAGCTCATTATCTCACCGTACAACACCCGACCCTCAACTCTTCCACTCTGTGTGTGTCTCACTCTCTTAGTAGCTGTAATGTGGGCATTCCTGCAGTCAGACCAAACAATAAGGGATGTGCTCCCTGCCTATGGACCATTACATCATCAACATGTCCTTATATGGAGCTTTGCATTGCAGAGGCTCGCAAGAAGGGGGTGTGCTTGCTCGCATGTGTAACTGTGTGGTGTGTGCATGTGTGTGCCGAGCCTGAGTGTTTGAGCGAGCCTCCTGAAGTAACTGTTTAACTAAAGGATGTGGCAGAGAAGAGGGAAAGGTTTTTCTTGACGTATGTAACGTGTGAAATATCTGCCCGGTCTGTCACTGCTCCGAAGACAGGGCAGTAAGTGAAGAGAGACAAGGAGTTCGGGTTACAGAGTGTCCTTCTGGCTCTTGTCAACATAAGTCATTTATTCAGCCAAGGAGGGAGGAAAAAAAGAATCGGCTTGTAAAGTTAATAAGAAATTCTTGGATGAGGATTTGTAATTGAGACAATGCTGAAAAACACATATCTTTGACAGTCAAGTGAAATGTATATTCACAGCCCACACCTAAGAGATCCCCTGACATTTTGACAGTTTCACTGAAATGGTTTGTTAGCAATCATGGAGTGCTACTAGCTGCTAGGACGTTGTTTTGGTGCACACGGTAGGCCAGCTGATTTAGTTGCCAGGAATTCATCTTTTCTCTCAACATGGTCACTTACACAGGCTCCATTTATACCAATAAGTCCTTACAGTGAGATTTGGTACATTATGTCAGTATACATCAATAATGGAAGTATTCAGATCCTTATTAAGCAAAAGTTGAAATATCACAATGTAAAAAAAAATACTCCATTACAAGTAATAGCCTTACATTCAAAATATTATAGAGGTAAACATATAATAGTATTATTAGCAGCTATACTTAAGTATCAAAAGTAAAAGCACTCATTGTGCAGAATAGCCCCTTTCATGAGCCAGAGGTATATTATTGTTTTTTATTAAGAAAATCATTTGACATTTTGGGAATTACGCTTATTTGCTTTCTTGCCGAGAGTTAGATGAGAAGATGGATACCACTCTCATGTCTGATCAGTAAATATGAAGCTACAGCCAGGAGACAGTTAGCTTAGCATAAAGACTGGAACCAAATTGCCTATAAAGCTCACACCTTATATCTCGTTTGTTCTATCCATGCAAAAACTGGAGTGTAAAAACGACGCGTGGTGGACTGCTTCCAGTCTTTATGCTAAGCTAAACTAAACTAAACTAACTTTTCCCTGCTCCGCCTTTGTTTTTTGACGCACAGATACGAGAGTGTTATCGATCTTTTCATCTAACTTTCAGCAAGAAACCCAGTATGTGTATTTCCATAAACGTTGGACTATTTCCTTAATAATACCTTAACATATAAGCAGCTCCTACATGTTGCAGCTCACTTGTAATGGATCTAATTTTAAGTAACCCAATCCATGACAATGCATCATATTTTATAAAATGAGCACATGTTTTGTATGTATAAAATCTTAATCTGCCACGTAATAAGTTACTAGAGTGGGCAAACAAATGTAACTGAGTAAAAAGTTCCTCAAAATTTCACTTAAGTACAATTTTTTTTTTTTTGCTTTCTGCTACTGGTATACATGTATATGTTGCAGCCAACATTGTGAGAATATCTGAAGTGAGGGTTGGGTAGTTAAACATCTTACCTGTGGGTGTAAAAGTGGCTTCACGCTAATTGCTCCACAAACAAAATAATGGATTTTCATGCAGCAGTGTAATCATAGCTTAAGCCAGCACACATCGCTCTTTATCAGTGGCACATTGTTCAGTTCACAATGCCTCAGTCTCTACTTTCATTATCAGATTGCTCTTACATAACTCATACCTTTCTAAGGCTATGGCTGGTGACTAAATCCATCTTTGAAAAGTGTAAACATTGTGCGTCATCTATTGTCATATGATGGGAACCAATTTTATAGAGATTTTTCTGAGAGGTTATTGCTTAGCTGTCAGTGTCTCTATTGTTCCGAGCAAAAATGTGGCTTGTTCATTCAAACAATGGGACTGGTGACACTGCATGGTGCAGATACATTTGGGCAACTCAAATAGTGACATAAGTACTTCCTGACAAACACTGTGCAATAACAGCAGGACCTCTTGTTTGGTGTTAGGCGACAATGTATGACATGCAATAAGACAACAAAGTAGTCACATATACAGTACGTATCAATCTGTAAAAGCAAAGTGTATTCTGTCACTACATGCTTTCAGACAGTACGTTGCAGTTCTAACTAATTCCAGCCGTGTGTGAAATAACAAGGCAAGACTCTTCCTGTCTCCTGCCCACTGAATAAAATATGTCATGGCTTCATAATGGCTGAGCTCACAGTTAATAATTGTTACGAGCCTTGCCAACCAAACTGAGGGACATAGAGATTTGCTGGATTAATTTAAATCTGCACCAGGCAGGATTTTTGTGTAAAAATAGAAACACGGCATACATCTTTGACCAATATAGTGACGCAGGTTAAACATGCATAAGTGGTTAATCAACACACACGATCCAGCCTTACGTCATGACCCTTCCTCTTGACTGAACATTTGCCAAACACTACACAGCACAATTACACGTCCCCAGTTGTCCCCTTTGTGCTATTATTAATTTCTAGCTTTAAATGATATAAATACACATCAAACTTACAGTAATGATAGGAAACCAGGCTGGTAGATTGAGTCAGCTTTAAGTCTACAAGCGTCTACTAACCATCTTTACCAACTTTTGGACACCTTAAAGTCCAGAAATTTAAAACTGAAATCTACCAACCTGTCTGGCCAACAGTGTACTCCGAGCAAAATTTAATTAGGTGTTCTCAAAATGCTGACAAATACGGCAAATGCCAGCATACACACTGTGACTTGAATTTTGTTCATTTAGTGGCAGATGGAGCAGCTTTTGTGAGTCGCAGTGGGAGCCAGACACGACTCGCAAGTTCCTAAAAAGAGGTAAACTGAAAACATGTGGCCCGACGACTTATGTAAAAGAAATTGCAATTAATCACAGTGTTTTCGTCCTATTGGAGGAGACTGTTGTTGGACGATAATGAATGAGGCTGTGTGAAAAAGTTTGGATGGCCAGCTTGTGCACACAGCGCCAATAGAAGCCAAAGATAGCATTTCTTTTTGGTCAGGAACTCTCCATGTTGCCTGTGCAAACACACCAAATTTGATTTGGTTTGGAGAATACTGCAAGTCTTAAACTTGTTATTCAATACACTATGATGGGGTTTTCTTTAAGCGCCGTATGGTAATTGTCACATGGGTTGTTGACAGCTAAAGGCCAGGGGATTCGAGGCTGGAGGAGTTGGGAGCACAACCAGAATGACATGGCTGAGCTCCCTACTGAGACTAAAGTCTCGACTCTTTCTCGCCCCGTATGACAACTCGATTGCTGAGAGAGTATTTTTCCTGAAGCACTCCAAAGTCTTTAAAGTAGCATTGTAATACTTTGCCACAAGGCCATGGGAATTGGGGAACTGTAGTGCACACTTGGTGAAGCAGCATTGATTCCAGGCAATCTAAAACACAATATTTCACAATGTGCAGATTCAGTGTCACAGAGTCCAACAACTGCCCACCAAGCTTCAGCTCTAAACTATGGTGTATTTTAGTTTTGTGTTCTCACCCATTTCCTTGCAACAAACTGTTTGTTCTTGGAACAAACAATTTGGCCATCCAAAATTAGATTCTATTTCTGGATCTGGACATATTCAGGTCCCTGAGTACTATACACTTGAAACAGATGTTGGGGATCAAACACAAGATCAGGCCACACAAACATGTTTGCTGTGACAAGCCTCTGCCAAATGACAAATAGTGGGGAGATGAAGATGTATTATGTAACCTCTATGGGATGACTGTAGTACTGTCAATACACAGAAGAATGTAGAGGTTTGGGATTTGGTTTGCATGAGTAACGTGCGGTTCGGCAAGGCAGTTGTTAAATCCTGAGGCATGGTCTTCCGGCATTTCATAATGTTGCCATGTTCTCCTGAGCTGAAACTTCCTTGAAATTCCAAGAGTGGACAAATGACACCACATAAGCTACATGGATGAATGAAAGTATGTATCTGCTACATGAAGCAGCAGATGATTTGTAATTGGAGAAACTTGTCCTTGTCCAACTGCGACCTGCTCTCTAAGGCTGTGTCCAGACCAACACTATTACTGTGTCAAAAAACATCAGCCTCAGGGCGTGCTTGTGGCCTAGTGGTTAAGATGCCTGCCATATAGTTGCAAAGTTTCCAGTTTGATACTGACTGGGGACCCATGTTGCATATCATACCCCTCTGCCCATGTTTACTATCTGTATTTACACTTTCACTGTCCAATAAAGACAAAGTGCCAAAAAACTGTCTTAAAATAAAACACAAGTTGAACCTAGAACAATTTCTACAACATCCCTAAATTGGCCATTTGAATAAGTGCAGGCACACATACTTGGTGAATGACTTTGTAACATGAATGATGTAATTTTACCGTCTACCTCACAATCGTCGAGAAGGAGGCTAAAATGAAAACACAGGTATGTGGCGTTTTGGAGTCTCGTAAAACTCAAGGATGTACTAGTGCATTTTCATTCACCTGTTTTTATTCTCGTTCTCAATTTGTGCTTAAAAACACCTGAGTGGAAACGCTGGAAATTCAAAAATAAAATAAAATTTGAAGTCGAAATATTAAGTCGTTATGCTTGGCTGAGGTGGAAAAGAAGCCCGACACTTAACTGTCCTCTCAAGCTTCTGCTCCACTGAAGAAATGAAAGATGGCGGCAGACAAAAACATCAGATCTGTGTAGACTGATGAGGAGACAATAACGTTACCCAAATTTGATGAAACATATTTCCATCATATTTTAAACATTGTTTTCACATAACGTGGAAAGGTGCATTAGTTTGACTTTCCTTTTGCCAATTTCCTGAAAATTCTGTTAAAATTAGCGTTACATTTGGATGGAAACATGACTTATTACTCAAACTGGACTTCCTGGATTGCATTTTATCTTCTCGCCTGTACCTGTAGCAACATGTTGACACCAATGCCAGGGACTATATTGAGTCCGAATGCCCGCTTAAACCTCAAACACGTGGCTTCTACTTTTAAGGTTATGTGAGTGAACACATGATATGGGATATCCTTGATTTCTGTTACTTACACAGTCTCCGACCAAGTGTGATGAAAAGTACAGCTGTCGTATGAGCGCATTACAGAGTTGCAAATGCGTGCAGGAAAAGACACCTGTGTGTGTGTGTGTGTGTGTGTGTGTGTGTGTGTGTGCGCGCGCACGCGCACTGGCTGGCACCTGATATCTAGCATGAATCTGATAAAACCATTAATGTCCAAACCAGATGGAAACAAGACATATCGCAGGGCGCAATACGTTTTCCTACCTCTGTGAGAGCCACAGAAGTGAATGCAAGTCTGTCACACACATTTGCACGTTTGGGGTTTTTTTTTGCCCTGTAGCTATATGTGTGAGGTAAGGATCTGATCAGCCGTCTGCATGCAGCAGATCCAGACGAAGCCAGAGACAAAAGCACACACTCACCCTCTCCACTGAGTGTGATTCTGTGTTTGGTGTGATTTCTGTTGCACATCAGACAAACCACCTCGCTGCAGCCGTCACAGACGAGGCCCGGTCTTGCCCTGTACACTCAGCGCTGTCTGACACACACATGCTTGTGCGATACACACAGCCCTCAAGGCTGATTACCTGACATACAAACATGACATCATCGGCTTGTAATCAAATCCATATGTCTCCTTCCCTCTTCCCCCTCTCTTGGTCTATCTCTGTTTCTCGCTGGAATTCTTTCACTCTTTATATCCCAGTGTCTCCGCATTCCTCTTTCTGTTTGTTTATCCCTTGTCCCCCTCTCTTGTGTTTCTCTCCCTCCTTCACAGTTTCTCTCCGTCCACCACTTCTGTTTTTTTTCTGTCCGTCTCTCGTTTCTGATCTCAGCCTGGGCCTCGGCATGGGCTTCGCTGTTAAAATGGAACGTAATTTTGATTGCCAGGCTGAAAACCCTCATGTGGACATTTGCTGGCCTTTTATGGCCAAAATCCGTTTTTACGGCCATTCTCTGGCTGGAGACCTTTTGTTCGTTGTTGCGATGACATGCTGAACACTCCAAATAGTTGTAAAATACTAGGCTTGAATCATCTGTGTTTGTGTTCTCTCTCTTTAACCTGCATTCTCTCTTTTCCTTTTTTGTATTGTCTTCAAGATTTCATCTGTTTTTTATTCTATCTTAAGTGATTTTAGTCTGTGCACCCCATGTCCATGCCTGGCACATGTCTTTTTGTGTCTGTCTCTCTAGTGAAAAGTAAGGGTGGGGGAAGACCTTGACCTTTCACCCCCTCTTTCTGCCAGCTGTAACCCCTGGGGAGATTTGTAGCTCTTAAGGCATGTTTGCTACCCTCATTAGAGAAAAAAAGTATTTTCTTCTCCAGATACGTATCACTCACAAAAGTTTCTCCAGTTTCCTTCATTGAAGTTTGCTACTAATGCTGACTTAACTTTGATGTTCAGGATCAGATATGATATGGATCAACTTTTTCCCTCCTTATGTTTCTGTTGAGTCTGTACCTGTCTCCATAACTCACTTTCGCTGTTACATAACTACGATTCTTATTTGTGTTCTGCTTTGTTTGAACAGAAGGGTTAAATGTTTTTTATGATCTATGAAACCTTTTACAACACAGCAATAATTACTCATCCTTTGTAGCTTGAAATGTGAAAGATTCCCCATTTCATTTACCATTTCAGTCTACATGGGTTGTATAATTGAGACAAACTATTTTGGGTAGAGGTACAGCACAGCCTATTTTTCCTTTTTCTTGATGGGACAATCTTGTTGTTCTTTCCCTACTTCAGCGATAGGAACAAATAGTTCCCTATACCCGGCTGCATAAGGAATGCAACACGTCATCCCACCATGGAGTGATATAAGATTATAGGCAGGAATCAATCTTGCAGCTTCAGATTGAAGGGCTGCACCAGGCAGACAGGCTGTAATTTACAGACTAACAACAGCTATTGCCTAACAAAAGGATCACACTTGCAGTGCGAAAGTGTGTACATGTGTGTGTGTGTGTGTAGTCGACAGGGCAGGCGTGTGTCTGCTGCCCTCAATTGGTACAGCTGATAATCATTACCCCTGCAGCACTTTGGACTTTGATGTAAATCACTAACACTTAAGGGGGGATGTTCCGATCGCTGTTTGCACAGAGGTGGTGGATTTCAAAGCCCCGGGGCCACACATCAACCACCAGCCATTACATGTGCACTATGGAAAGATCTTGGTATCTCCTGGCTGTACATATTAGTGAAATGTTCACTGACAACATATTTCATTTGTTTTCTGCCAAAATATCCGATCTTGCAAAACAATATCCTTTTATACACTACTAATAATGACTACAGCATCATTAAATGTTTTTATGGTTATTTTTAGGTACTGAATGTTATGGATAGACCATGGTTTTGGTTTAATACAGCAAAAGTCTGCAGTGACCCTTGTCTTTGCAACATATAGAACAACATAGCTGAGTATGTATACAGAGTATAGCTGTGAAAGAGACCGATATTTTACACAATATTCTTTCAGACTCTGCCCCCTATTACGTAGACTTTTGATATGATGTAGACTTAGCTGTGGTAGTTTTTGGCATGTTTAACTGCTAACACCTCAATGAAGTACGTGCCCTACAGCAATGATTCCCAAGTAGCCCTTCATCGACGCCACCCGTTATGCTCCGAATGTGCTCATCCCATTAGGCTTCACACCCTACTCTAACAATGACAATAGCTAAACAAAAGAACATGGATCTTGTAACTTAGCAGCAAATTCACAGGAAGAAAGGAAGTGATATACACACACACATACACGCACTAATCTGGCCAGCTGTCAGGTGAGCAGGGTGGATCTGCCTCCAGAGACTCTTTGATGGTTTCCTGATGGATTAGCATTGATCTCACGCAGTCCGTGGAGGCGTACGAGAGTGGCTCTCTAATCAGATTTCAAGGAGCTGAGAAGTTGTGAGGTCGTAAAGCTTGAAATCTTCCCTGCCATTTGTCACACCTGTGCGCTTGTAGATCTACCTGTTAATCTCTTCTTTTGAGCTATAAAAGCAGTATTCTCATGAACATCAACATCCCAGCCTCACCTCTGTCCTAATCAGCCCCTCAGCCTGCACCAAAACAAAGGTTATATTTACGCAATTAAAGATAAGTGCACTTCAGCCTTCAGTGCGAGTGTGTTTACGGGGGAGCATACATGTCTAAATGTTGGTTCAGCCTTTAAAAATTACAATGTGGCCACCAGCCAATGGAGTGAAGTTTTAAGGAAATGCATGTTGTATTTTATTTGACGTTAGTTCCATTTGAATTCAGTATACTTGAAGTAAACAGCTCATGTCTCTGAGCTAACATAGTTTTAACCACCTACTCTTTCCGACACACATTGTCATAACAGTTGAGGACAAACAAACTTCTGTTGAATATTGGGTCTACAGCAGAGGAAACCATCAGTGCTGTGTATCCAACTCCTACTTAGAAATCTCTCCCATTTACTCACTCTCTGACTTCTCTGCAAACACTGTCCAGCATCTTTAAACACAGGAAATGAGTTTCCTAATCAGGTCATCCTTTCACAACTGCATTAATGGAAAAAATCCAAAAGCCTCGTCCTCTGCGAAATGCACTCCGCTGATACGGGTGTTATCACATTGCTATTTCAACACTGGCCAGATTAAGGGGACAGCTCCAAAGGCCGTCATGCACGAGGATCCGTTTGAGTCAGAGGAGAGTGCAGATGAGCCGCAAAGCAACAAGTTGGACAAGGAAAGGTTTTTATGTAACAGACATGAGAACACACTTTTGGCATTTAGGTAGTAAGCCTCATCATGCTATTTGAGGGAGATTTACGTGTGAAAAACAAAGTGTATAAATGTATGCCTATGTAGGGTGTTTAGCTGGCCTAGAGGAATTCTTGTTCTAGCCTTGGAGTTGGCACATAACAAGGATTCTTAATACATTTGTTTCCCACATCAGCAGCGGATCTAGTTTTTTTTTTTTATTATGACCCATTTTCTGATTCCAACACCTTTTGAGGGCAACATTCTCCATCTTTATTGTTTTGTAGCCTGTTGCACCAGTTAAGCATAAGTTTGAGTCTTAGTTGGAGTGTAAAGTCAAGATTAACTGCTACGTTGTAACTAGTGTAACTGATTTTGGACAGACAATGAGCAATTTATGGGGTATTCAATGGCATCCAAGGTCTAATTTATTTATAACTCGGTAGGTTTTCAATGTTTCTGATTAATCAGAAATCCTTCCTTCCACCATATCTGTCAGTCTGTCTGTCCTTCTTTCTGTCATCACAGTCTCTCTCTGCAGATGACGCACCCCTGACGAAACTCGCCAGATGTCCTCATTCATCATTCATTTGTCTGAAAGCTCTCATAACGCTTTGGCTCCGTTCACCTCTACAGACGAGCAAGACCTCAGATGACACATATCATTTTTCAGCAATAACGGCCCGACATGTGAGGGGATTAGACTGATTGTCTACATTTACTGGAGAAGTGCTATCAGATTACAGGTGATTGTTGTATTATACTGTATGTATGAAGATAATTCAATAAGTTTTAAAACCTAAGCGAAATAATAAAACTCTAAAATGACCCATATAAGCGTTTTCTGATCTTACACCACTGTTAATCTAATAAATCTTGAGCCAGGTCCTTTTTTGCCACATGCCTGTGACCCTTCAGCAACCACTGCCTACTATAACTATTTCCTTTACATGTTGTTTTAGAAACCATTTATTGTTCCTCCCTTCCCCTCTCTCTTCCTTTCCTTGTCTCTTTCTCCTTCCCTTTCTCGTCTTCCTCTCTCTCTCCTCCTTCCTCCATCTCGTCTTATCTTCCTGCTGTTCTCTCAGCCTTTCCATCACGGCCAGCCAGCTGCTTGCTCACCCCGGATCCTCCCACTCGCTGCTCTCCTCTTTGTGTTCAGGAGGAATGTAAATGATAGTGATTCGGGATGTGGGGTGTGACGCTGGAATTTATTTAAGCGAGACAGAGCTGTGATGGACTGCGAGTCTGCGAGTGTGTGTCTGCGTGATCGTCTGTCTTAGTGGGTGTGTTAGGGGTGACATCACTCCCCTCCCAGAGTGCTCAGAGGGGATGAGACCCCGGCTGGGCGGCGGTTTGGGATCCTGGACACAAGCTCTTTCTATTGTCTGCTCACTTCCTGTGCAGGCGTACAGCTTTCATTATCCCAATTACTTGGCAACTGGCCTCAAATTGTCTCTGAATTAAAGTGAGGAGAAGCAGCAGACTGAGGCTCATACCATTTAGCTGCCAGGTCATCACTTCAATTTCTCATGGATTGTTGTATGTCATCCCCACATCTGTATTTGTTGTCTCAACATTTTTATCTGTTAAAAGACATGTTTTTCTTGGCAGTGTGGCATCCTTTTGTCTCCCGTGGGTTATTTAGTCACTGCGCAAAATGATTTAATTTAATTTAGATGTTGACTGATGATGCAAATAGCTTGAGTTAATCCCTTGTAGAATCGATGGATGCTTGATTGCACTCTTTATTGTGAGGCAACTAAATAGCATGTATCTTGAATTGTAAATTTTTTTCAAAATGGTATTAGTGATGCTGTTCCACTCCAGGACACTGGTGTCCATTATAGTCATCAAATCAAGTCCCCCTGCATTTAAAGGGTTTATGTGGCTTCATATCAGCAGTAGGCCAGTTGAACGCATGTTGTGACTGTAATAAGCACTGTTTGTGGGAAGTGTGGGAAGTGTAAAAAAGGGGTTGTTATTATTATTTAGTGACAAGGTTTTGCTGTAGCTCTTGGTACTGTCTGTGGTTTGAGCACTCTGTGACTCCATACGTTAGTTACTCTGTGTCTTGATTTAAATCGTAGGTTAACATACAGAGTCCTGAGGTTACAGGAGGTTACAGGACTGCTCAAGTCTGATCAGTCTGACTTGAAATTACATGAAAGAAAAGTAACAGCTGGTGGAATCAGTGCTTACATTAGTATTATCTTGTTAGCTTCCACTTTCCGAGTTGAATATAAACTCAACAGTACGATGGGTCCTCCCAGATGCTGAATGTTATAAAGGGGCCAATGTCTTAAAGTGCTAACCAGCTCTGAAAAAGGGGGGGGGAGTCTTGTATCAGTGGTCGTAGGCTATATAGAGCTATAACGTGCTCCAGTCAGTAGTGGAAGTTGACAGTGTGTCTCCTAGCAATGCCAGCTCTCAGACTACAGTCAACCGTTACCATGGTAAATGCCCACCTAGAGACTTGAAGCTTACATTGTTTTTGCAAATATGTCCAAAAACAGTTTTATCTTCAGGTCACCTTTTATCCTGCAACCTGGTTTAAACAGGTCAGATTTGCACACTTTCGTAGCTGTTTTAACCATGACTTCATGCCAGTCCATAAAATCTGAAACCTCTCAGGGACATAGAGAAGGAAGGAGCATGTTAGGGATTCTGCAGTACAGTGCAGCCCTGGTGTTTTTGGGTCTCTTGGCTGCATTAGGATCCCCATGGCAGAAAACACTTATAATGTTGATGAAGTGCACCGGTGGGATACCTTAGTGCATGTCAAGGGGCTGCCTGAAAGGCTTGGATCAGCAGCATTATTAATGAAAGGCCTGAATGTTGGATTTTAGCCCGTCTCTATTCTGGGTGATGTCACCGTCTGCATAGACACGACTAGTCTCACCTCAGTGACTGAACACAACAGATGGCTCACATCTGGAGGGATTCCAGAGAGGCATTTTAGCTCTGATGGTTATGAGGTTTAGCTTTGTCCACTGACTTCCAGTGTTGATGAGGATTGATGGTGATTTTCATTTCTTTTAGTTCAATTAGCTCTGGCAGGGCGCCTAGTCTTGAGAGGTTTTACAAGATATTTAAAAAATGTAAGAAACATCTGTTGGCGTAGTTGAGTGGATCTTTACATACACTTCTGTCCTCTTGTTTTTTTCCTACATTTTGAAACCTTAACAGTAACTTTTATAATTGCCGAAGCACTTACAGCCTTTACTAGATTCTGATCTGACACTTAAAACCTGTGCGAGACATTCAATCTTTTTTCTTTTTATTTCATTTGATACATAGTTATCCAATCAGATGTTTTGCAAATGCTAAAACCTTTTGAATTATTCAGCTGTTCCATGAAGAACAAGTTTGACGTGCAAAACTCGTGTTTTTTTTTCCATCTGTTATTTATACAAGGAAGATTATAATTGCACTTTGCATGACACATTCTTTTTCTGCAACACTCTCCTCTGCAGCATTATACTGTACATATACACCTGGGAGATTGCTAATGCAACAGCAGTCTCGTACCATTGGCCGCTCAGCTGCTCCACACGAGTAGTTGGGGCTTAACTGGGGCTTAAGCTCTCAAAAGTTGCCCAAAGTAACCTTAACAGCACTTTTTGAGCCGATAACCTTCCCATCACATGCCTAGTTTTCAACATTTGGGCTCCCAAAAGCACCCCAAGGCCTTGAGTTAGGGGAGCCTAATGAAATAAAGACACCTAACCACTGTTTTCAGGAATATACTTGTGTTTGGGCTCAAAACAAATGCCAAATCAGTTTTTCATTTGATCTTAAAAATGCATTTCATTTTGACCCTTCCCAGCAAGAGAAAGGCTTCCATTTCAAATGTAATATCAAAATCTGGATGCAGTGCAGTCCCTCTGAAAGGACGCCAAGGCCTAACAGCAGAAGAATAGCTGCTAAATCAGATTTTTATGTTATTTTGGGTTGAGCATAATATACGGCTTCTCGAAATGTGAGCTCATAATTTTCTTTGTTTGAAAAAAAAAAAAAAAGAGTGCGCCTTAGGAATGAGCTCATGCTATACTTACATTAAATTAGAGAGATCCAGGCATAGCATTTATTCTCTCTTGTGTTTGCTCTTTGTCCAAACCGCAGATACCATACCTCCTCCCTGGCATGCTTAAACATTACAAGAACCACTCTTAAATTGTTGGATGCTTTTATTCATATTATAGGTGATATGAGGAGAGAAGAACTGATATTCTCTGCTTTGGCACTGGGACACTGTAATACTTGTGGACTGATAATAAAACAAAATATTAGTGTCCTACTGGAGGAATGAGATAAGGACAACCTTGCTGTATTTATCCAGGTGACTCGATCAAAGAAACCAGAACAAAAGAAGCATAAAACATTTAATGTCACACTCGGCTCTTTGCAGAAGCCTCGTAAGACTTTAGTATCCAACCTTACTTGTCTCCTTGCTGACATGGATACTTCCCCTTTCTTCCACTTCACTAAGCCATGAGAGGCTCCTGAAACTGGATAGACCCTTTAAACCATTTTTCCACCCTTTAGTCATGCTCCCCACCCACCCACCCACCCACCTCTGTCCCTGCCAGGAGGATTTGCTCGTTTTCAAGCCCAAAAACATTTGTCCGGAGATATCAGCCCCTGGACTTTGACAAAAGTCTGATTTCCTCGCTCTAATCTTTAATGGTGAAGTAGCACAGGCTATCTTAAATCCTGCTGCAACCCCATCAAAATATTATCTACTCGGACGTCTTTATCCTTCAGTGCTACAAGGGCATCAAACTAAGTGCCAGCTGTTTATGGCTCAGTGAGGGTGCAGCTCCTCACCAGGTCAATGCAACATCAGGATAGGAGATTTTTTGAGTAAAACTAAGTTGACTGCATAATTTAATCTTGGAAAAATACAGTGCAATTGAGGTTTTGGGCCTGGATCAAAAAGACCGTTTTGCTCTGGAAATGACTTCTAGGAAGAGTGCGGTTTAGAGTTTTGGGCGGTGGAAGGTGGATGTTGTTTGTTTTGCTGTTATGACAAAAAGTGTATTCTACGTTTTGTGGGTTAAATATGAGTATAAATGATTAACCATAGGAGCCATCAGGCTTGTTGTACTGGTGTATTAATTAGCTTGGAACTGGTCTCGTCTCCTGCCATAAAAAGACAGAATTTGGTTTTCTCTTAAGTCATGCATATTATTGAGAGTTAAATTACATTTCTGCAGGGTTTTTGCAGAGGCTTGGTGGGCTTGTAAAAGATTAAACTGTTAAACATTGCTTCCACGTTCTTTTATAGAAAATATTTCTCACGACATTACTCACAGATACATAACAAAGTTTTAATAATTTCCTTGAAATATTTATAAAAACAGTAATTACTATTGAGGGAAAAGGTGTGTCTGAAAAGATAATGTTTACCCTCGTATCTCAAGCCTAAAAACAGACCAGTGCCAGCTATTCTCCAGTCTCATAACCTTACAGGAAAGCCTTCTCATCAATCATCTCCAGCACCTTGCATCGGATCTGCGAGGAGGGAATTTAAAACCCAACCGTGGCTCTTATTTCCTGGTTGGTCTGAGAGGCTTGTCAAAGCCCAGGATGCACTGCGACAGGGTGGTCCCTTTGACAGGTCTCCATTGTTCCCCGCCAAAAGAGTCGATCCCCAAAGTTTTAAATTTTGGTTTCCATATCACAGCTTGACACCCGACCACCTCAGTCCCGACAGGTCCTTCTTGAGCTCAACATACAGCCTTGAGATTTTTTCACTCCCACAGGTAACTACAAACTCACTTCTTCCTTTCTTTCTCAGTGTTTCTCTCGCTCTTATATGTTATACCATACCTGAATACAAGAAAATCCAACTCCCTTAGCCACAAATAAAGAGCTGCATTCACAAGTAACAAGTAACCAAAACAGTAGCTTTGTTTTTCGGTCTCTGTCAGACAAACTTCGTCAAGGAAAAGTAAATGAAACCCTGCTCCCTATAAACATCCCTAATTAACAGTTACCACCTCCAAATCAGTTGCTTCCTAACACCCTGAGAAAGTTACAAGAGCTATTTTCAATTTTACACAAATCCCATAAAATCCCAATGGTGGCTGCAGACGCAATGACTTCACAAAGTGGATTTGTTTAATGGATAACAAAATATTTATCTTACAGTATATCTATAGTTGCTTATACAGTTAACATACTAGAAATTCTGAAAAGAAACTGATTTCCAAATTCAGGTTAAGCTTAGGTTTGTCAGTTATTAGACACTAAAATATAACCAAGAAATAATGTTAGAGAATGGAAATAAAAGCAGATCCTCTGCTTAGTCACCAGCCTTTTTTACACCCTTCATTCTTTTTGTGAATATGTTCTGTCTAAAAGCTTTAGTCTGACAATATAAAGGAATAGCTAGTTAGGTGAGAAGATCAATACCACTGTCATATTTGTCCGTTAAATATGAAGCTACAGCCAGCAGCCGGTTAACTTAGCTTAGCATAAAGACTGGAAACAAGGGGAAACAACTAGCCCGGCTCTGTCTAAAGGTAACAAAATCCGCCCACCAGCACCTAAAGCTCTCTAATTAACATGCTATATCTTGTTTGTGTAATCTGTACAAAAACCAAAGTGTGAACACAAGTTGTCGTATTCTGGAGTTACTTAAAGCATTAATATGCAACTTATTTTCATCAAAATACCACAAAATTAATAGCAAGTATATAATTATTAGTCCATCTCCATCCATTCTCTGCTTGAAATAGACTTTTCAGCGATGATTTGATTTTGTGTTGTGTCGTTTGTTGTGGCTGTTTTGTCTTGACCCAGAGCTTTTAGTCGAGTTTAATATGAGGTGGAAAGCAACAATAGTGCCATAAATCACTACCGCTGCCACCAATTGACAGGATGCTATTATTTACTGCTTTGTTTACACAGAAAGGTTACCTTCACAGTCATATGAGTGACATGTGGTGCGATGGGAACTTCCCGTATGAGAGGGAGGTCTTGTAGGCTAACATTTTCATACTACAATGTAGTAAAGTGATTCTTTTTTTGTGCCAAAAACGGTCCAGCAGGTGGGGTTTTGTTGCCTGTAAGGCCGGCTTAAACGGACTCTTCCTCCCAGTGGTTGAAACAGGATATAAGGTCATGAGTTGTGCTGACATAAACGTCCTTAGTAGACTCATCTGTCAAGGTCTTGCCGATTATTTACTTTATTTTATTAGTATTTAAACATATTTCAACATCTGCTGAAATATGCTGTCATGGAGTGTCCAGGTTTTTATGTGCTTCATTTTGCCTTCAGGCGTTAGCAGCGACCTATTTATGGCCCAAATAAGAGTTTTGCTTTTAGCGAGCCCCATTCTCTGTACTGTTACACTAGCCACTGACAAATACTGACCTCAAATAAACGAAACATAACACTTTATTTTAAACCCTCTTATTTAGCATTTATAAGCAGTATATAAACATTTGATAAATATTATATGTATTATTGGAGTATTTATTCCTTTATAAAAGCTTCTCTACTCTCCCTGACAACTGATAAAACTCCACCCGCTGACGAAGGCCATGCAATGTGGCTGAAAGCTCGGGAAGAAAGTTAGTAAGTGGACCTTGAGTGAATCATTTTTTTAACACATTTGTAATAGTAGTTTTAAAACTTGTCTGTGAATGATTTTACATATGTGTAAAGGTAATAAATGTTTTTTAAACATTTATAATACATTGTAAGAATATGATTACAGCTATGTAATACTATTATCAATCATTCATTAACTGTTTATACACCAGTTAGGGATGCTTCATAGGAGAAGTTGTATGTCAATATTAATAAATGCTTAAAAATGTCCTGCTTACAACTACATAATGTGTTAAAACAATCTATTAAATGCTAAATAGGAGGGTTTAAGTGAAGTGTTAATGTCTTACATTTCCATCAAGTTAATGGCCTACAACAGCACAGCACTAATCCTGTCTTTGTTAAAAAGAAAAGGGCAAAAATGTCACTTTCCCTGTTTACACAATTCATCGTGGCCACGTCCAGATAACCCATTCGCCACAATGAGACATTTGAGTTGCCAGATCCAGGCAGGCTCTTTCCTCCCTCCATATTTCACTCACTATCTCGACACTGACTTGGCCGGGAGCGCAGGCACAGGCTCATTGTTCAGACGCTGCAGCTGCCAGCTACGAGGGCGTAATGTGCAAGTTTCTCGCTGTCGCTTCCTTCCAGCCTGACAGGACGGGAGAGAAAAATGGCTTCCCTTTGCCATGTTTTGCCAAGCTGTAACGCAAGAAGGTGTCTGCTAGAACAAATGCGAGAAGAAGGTAAATCAGAGAGATTAGCCCTTTGCTGGCGGGTAAATGTATCCTCTACAATGTCAACTTTACATGTCAGCCTTTGGATTTTGTCTGTTGCAATTTGAGTCTCGCCATCATCCGCTGTCTCCAGCTCTAGCAGAGGCCACGCACGGTTCACAGCAAGTGTAGAAATGTCATGCTTACTCTACATTAGCTGCATTTTTCCTCCTTGACCCCGGCCCCCTCCACCCTTGGCGCTATTTCCTTTCACAAATAGAAGATTAGCTCATACATCACTCCTGCTGATTCCCAGGCATCATAATCATTTGTCAGGCTCTATTCAGTTGACCATTTAGTTGTTTGTGTCCTTTTTTTTTTTTAACCCTGACAGATGTTAGAAGTTACAAATAAGCTGTCAACATGCTCTAATAACACTGTGGCTCAGTTCATTTTTATATTTCATATGTAATTAAACTCACGGGTGCCATTTTGCCATCACAAAGCACCATGTGACTGCTCTTATGCCACTAATTGCCCCGTTTTGTCCCTGTTTGATTGGAATAAGACCTTTACAGAGACGCTATTGAGTCTGTTAACCCACCCCCATACGTAAACCCTGAGGCTTTTACTCCTTTAAAGGAAAAATGCACTCAATTAAACAATCTCACATAAATACTGGTCACAATGTTAATGCAGAAAATGGGCCTTAAATGTTGGAAGACACCTTCTGCACTCCTCTGACTTTGAAATGAGAAGCTGATTTTATAGATTTTTTTTTAAATTATTCCAGCAACAAGACTGAACCAGGCTATTCCTCTATCACATGCAAATAGTGCCACTAAATTTTTGTTTGGCTTTTTTGTTGAGCAGCTCTGCAAAAATTCCAAAGTTGCACACTCAAATGCATTACGTAAACAACATTCAAGTTCTATTTTAGGGTTG
The DNA here is from genome assembly GCA_005408345.1 of Macquaria australasica. NCBI lineage: Eukaryota > Metazoa > Chordata > Actinopteri > Centrarchiformes > Percichthyidae > Macquaria > Macquaria australasica. Next base: position 90,533 of record SEMN01000135.1, on the reverse strand, counting down.
CGTTTTTCTCCTTTTATAACAAGCCTAAAAAATGTTGGAAAAGTACAAGCAGTCGGTCTTGCGTCCTTGTGGTCGGTGAGGTCTAATCGCTGCATTCTGTCAGGGAGATGTAATCACATTACGCCATGCAATGACGACTCTCTGGGCCTAATTACCACCTAGTTTGCAGATGTAGTGGAGTGATATATTGACAGTCTCTCACACACACTTTAAGGTAAGGGTGCACACGTAAAAGAATATGCTTTCATGAGTGGTATCTGTTTTATATTAGTGCCTTCTGTCTTCTAACATGTACTGATGCACCAGTACCTGCACATCTGCAGTGCAGAGTCGGTCCAACTGTGCACCTTGTCTTCATATTTTGTCTATGAAGTAACTCCCCAATAAAACAAAAACAAGCAATGACACATTGTTAATCAAGAAGCATGACCTGCAATGGCTGTGTTCACAAGGCGGTCCACAAACAAGAACAAAATAAGCCACAACTACTTTATTCCATTATATCAAAAGGAAATGCGTATTCACACTGTAGTTGAAGAGGAAAGCTTTCTAAAACTAAAATTTTCTTAACTACTATAATTTTGGTGCAGGGCAGTGTTGAGAAAACATGAATGCTTTGTCAATTTTCTCCACATTAATGAAGACAAAATAAGAAAATGCAGCGTCTGTTTTACTTCAAAGCATAATATGAAAGCCCTACAGACCAAAACATCTGTAATGCAAGTTTTCATATCAGATTATCATTCTTCACTCTTAAAATTGATCTTAGACTGAGGAAAACATAATTATTCAAATAAATCACTCTGCAGACAGAGTCGGTGTCTTACAGCTGATAGATAAAGTTGTGCAATTCAACAGCTTTTAAGGTTAAGTGAAAAAAAAGGAGGGTAAGTCTTAATACCATCAACTGTGTTACAGTAGATTCAGACAAATGAGCCTGAGGTCGAGGAGACTGTGGAGCAATCTGTTCGTTATCTGGCCAAAGCAGAAAAGGGAGTGTTGGCCGACCAGCCCGAATTAGGTCAGTAGCCGCTCACTTTTTCCTACGATGTGGGAGTGATAGTGTGACGAGCGTCTAGATACACAAACAAAGGTGGTGCAAAGCAGGAATACAAATTCTGCAGAATATGGGCTCATCTGTCCTTTTACATCCCCATCCCATCAATATCTGTAGAGCATGAGTTCAAATCAGACATTTAGTGCTCTCCAAGTATCCAGAGGGCTTCAGTGTATCTACAGAAGTCATATTGTATTAACCCTGTGTGCAAAAACAACAACAGTATATCGGGAAACACCATTTAACCACTAATGTCCTGCTGTCAGTTGAGGTCTTATTCACATCCTTTAAGTAAAGTCCTGCTTTTAAACTCTTATAGATTTATTATAAGCAAAATGTGCTTAAAGTATCAAAAGTAAAAAGTACTCCTAATGCAGAAAACCTAGTCTTGTGATTATTATATATTTATATTGTGTTACTGGATTTTTATTACTGATTTTAACAACTTTATATTTTGCGGACAGTAAATATAGTGCACTAGATAGTAAACAGGGAGTTTCTCAATCCTCTGACTTGGTTCTGTAAGGTTCCAACTGTGAAGCCAAGGCCAATTACTGTATGCAGCTCGTGCTACCGTTTGTTAGCATGAATTGATGCTATCATAAGTAACTACTGTAGAAATTACAACAAATAGCAAGAATAGATTGAAGAATAGCCATCATATAAATGTATTGAAGTAGAAAGTACCAAATCTCCGTCTGACTTTTATTGAAGTTGAAGTATAAAGTAGCATAAAACAGAAGTAGTCAAGTGAAGTAGAAGTACTGTAAAACTGTACCAAAGTACAGTACTTGTAAATGTACTTAGTTACTTTCCACTACTGATGAAAATGTGGCCATATTCTATTAATTGACACGTAAGCTGTGCAAACATCTTGAAACTAATAATTGTCATAAAGGCCACAACATCACATCACTTTGGGCATCTGAACCATTTTACAGTGTCCTTTCAGTCTTTGTTTCCTTCTTTATTGTCCTTCTCTCTCTGGATGTAATTCATCCATAAATTAAAAGAACTCTCAAGCTAAATCCATTTGCTCTTGGTCTTTGGGGAAATGAAGCCCAGCGATGTACTGACGCATTTGGAGACCAGGCATGTGTTTTGAAAGAGCGTGACGAGGTGGCTGCATGTCATATGTGTGCTTAGAGGGTGTCGCTGAATGTGTCACACTCGTGTGAGTCCTGACCTCGACATGGAGTCACGCTGGTGGGGCTTCAAAGCGCACAACTGCACATATCTGAGTAACGTCATATACAGTAGTCCGCTGGATGAATCGTTTTCACTCCCATAAAAGGAAGTGTTTGACACAGAGCTTCAAAAAACACGTAGCGATGTGTACTTTCCCGTACCAGCATTTTAATAAACAAGACATCACATTTCTTCCAGAAAATGTATCATCTCACATATCTCCTCCTCTCATGTATCATATTAAAAGTTTGAACCTGGCTTTGAGCAGGAATGTATAATATGCACCAGGCTGGAACATTTTTGGGAGGAATACAGGTGTGCTTCTCGTAGCAGCCTTTGCTAAGAGCTCAGCAATCACATGTCAGCTACTACAGTTGATGAATAAGGCAGATTTCTGCCTCCTCACCAACAGTTTTGGGAGTACTGATTATATCTTAACAACGCATAGGTGAAGACGGATCCTGCTCATGCACGCAGTGGAATATATGTATATACAGCTCAACAGCTGCTTGACAACTTCCTAAAACACGCTGGCATTTCCACAAAACACTGTGTAACTTATTTTTTCTGCAAAGGTCACAACCTGCCTCTAAGGTGAACCTGCAGAGACAGGAACGCTGATCATTTAAAAAAAATCCCAGATCGTAAAAAAAACAAAAACAAAAACACTGTGTTCTGTTTCAAAGAGAAGTGCAGGTCTGGATAATAAGCATCTCAGCGATGATGAAGACATCGCTGAAGAATGTTCTCGATCTGATCCGCATGAGTGATGTCACCTCATGTGCAGTTAAGTCAACCAGATGGCATGAAGATATATTGTGTGCCCTGCAAATCATTAAGAGGAGGAGGAAGGTCACGCGGTGTCACGTTTGCAGCTACTGTGCTTTTCTAGCTACAATAAAAAGCTCAGTTACAGTGATTATAACTTATTGTGCCAGTAAATGACGTCAATGCGCTTTTGTTTCATATCATGTGCAGGGCTGTTTTCCTATCGCACGGCTTTGTTTCTATGGCAAGATCACAACAGTTGTACTTCCCCATAAAGGCCAAGATGCATTGTGCAAGCATCATGACTAATAAAACACGGAAAATTACAATTTCAAGATTTTTATGGGAAAGTGCGCACATCTTATTAATGTGAATCATGAAATGTTGCTGAAATAGAGTGACATCCAAAACCCACAGACATCTGATTTCAATGATGCACGAATGCTTTAGCTGTCAAATAGCCCAGGATCATATTGGCAATATATATATATAGCCCTGTTCTAGACCATGCAGTGAATATATTTAACATAGTGAGATAGTTGTCTGACGAATACTGGATTTTTTATGTCGATACCAATATCAGTATTTGAGAGTCACCAAACAATTGTAACCATGAAATGTACTGAAAATTTTACTGCTACAAACTTAAGGCATTACTGTCTCTAAACAATGAAACATATCTTTCCTGTACTGCAGTTTCTTTATTTATCGCCATACGTTTACTCATATACCGACAAATCCGAGATAAGCTAATATTAGTATAATATATCGGCCTGGCTGATCCGTCGGCTCTATTTATGGCCCCTTAAAAAGGACACAATGTCTCTTTGTACCCTCATCACAGATTATGGCCTTGATGTGGACATGAGTGGGGAGAACTTCGACTAAAACCTGATTTATTTGAATGATTCTAAAGCATAAATTGGTGAAAGCATCCAGTATTTTATAAGAATAAAAGCAAAAAATTATAGAAAAGTCAGAAAAAAATACACATTAAGTTGTAAGTTGTGGTTTTTATTGTTGTCTTGTAATATCCTTTTAAGTGCGCCCTTAACACAGGCTATGGTTCTAGTGTGGCCGTGAGTTTTGTGCAGTCTGACCACGGAGGATTTTTCCTTTTCGGTACAATAACAGTAACCGAAACCTCTTCCAATGCACATATAGAATATATATATATATATATGTGTCTATGTATATATGTTGTTTTAAGATAGACTTGAAAAAGTGAACCTATCCTTTAAGTGTGTTTTAGTTGGTGGTCAAAAGTATCTAATTCCAAGCACTTTTCACCTTTAATAATGCCATTTTTCTGTTCAGGATTTTGTGGCGGTGTTTGCTTAGCTGCCAAATTAAACTCTGGCACCGGGTGTGTACACTTGATCACCCGCAAAAAGAGCAGCATTAAAACATTAAAAAACGAAATGAAAAACCAAACTAAACTGCAGCAAGTGAGGATTCCATCCAAAAAAAACCTGGACTCAGTAACACCAGACCTTTTGCCTCGCTTCTCCCTTTGGTATAAAATGATCCCAGACCAGCTGGCTTTGTAAACATGAGGGTGCTGTGTGCATTTTACTGACATTACATCACAGGAGTTCTAGGTATCCAAGTTCATGTTTCATGCCTCTTTGCTATCATCTGGATACATCAGCTTGTGAAGTTGCCTGGTGCAGCTTTAAATGGTAAAGCAGGATGAATCAGCTCAGATTTCCATACGGTCTCTCTGGGTTCACTGTATCACATGACAACATCAGCTGAAGTCCTCACACTAACATCAGTCAGTATGTTCCAAACGTGAGCCGGGATTTAAGTTTTTTTATGCTATGCATGAAAGAGGATACAGATGGTCATAAAGTTCACTCCCTGCCCTTCACTTCTCTGCAGAAAAACAAAGGCGAGCAGAAAGCCTGCTGTGGCGTAGCTGTATGCAAGCGTGTGTGTATATCTGTGAGCTGAAGTCATGTTTAAAGTAACATCTGTTGATGGTTAGGATGCCGCTCTCGCTCTCACACCCCTGCTGCTCCTGCTGTACCCGGCGCGCGATGAGGTCATCACTCACGGACGGCTGCTCGATCACCAATTAATCAGAGGGGAAACGGGTTCATCCCCAGCCCCCTGCCCAGATTAACATGCTTTTTAGGGCTTCCAGGGAGGAGGTCAGTCAGCAGTCGGGAGGCATCCTGCTATGAAAAAAAAAGGTCAAAATAAAAAAGGCAGCAGGAGATGAGGAGTTTAAATGTACAGCGGGAGTGTGTGTGCTTTTAAAGAAGAAAAATGGTTTTGTGTATTCCCAAATCCTGCTGCACATTACCCCAGGATGTAATCACAACTTGCTGCTTTCCAGGGCCCAGTAAAAGGAAATGATTACATCCAGCTAAAATGCATCATACAACAACAGATTAATGAGAGTGAAATTAAAGCCCAGTGCGACGTGGTGCCTCTCGCAGTGTACATGTCGAGCCGTGGCAGCCGGTCTCAAAACACACAGAGCCGTTTCAGCTCGCCTCAAACAAGTGATAAGTGGCTTTTCCTTTTAGAAGTCAAAGCTATTTTGGGGTTTGCAGTTTTTCTAGCCCTCTGTAATAATGTTTTGGAAGGATTGCAGAGCAGAACAGAAGCCGCTGAACAAACTCTGGGTTTTGTGCTCAGGCAAAGGACTAAAACGTCGTTTACTCAAGCTCCTCAGGGATTCTCTGTTTCTTCCTGCTTGAGGCAGTCTTGATGACATGTCTACCTCTACATCTTTAGAGGATCAGTGGACTGTTATATGACAGAAATATATCTTCTTGTTAAACGTTTTTGTGATCAGCACTGGAAGTTTTAACGGTACAGAGCAGAACCCCAATTTTATTGACTGCTGGACTTCAAGTTTTAAAAGATTTTGTTGTGTTGGACGTCAGTTCCATCCCTTATGATAACAGTATTCTCTCCAAAGTAATATTTGTGATGTGGGAACACAAGGACATCACTAAAACTTTAAGAAATAGTTTAACATTTTGTGAAATATGCTTATTCGCTTTCTTAGGAAGGAAGTTAGAGTCTGTGTGCGGTAAAGATGAAGAAATTGGTGTTTTTGAGTATAATTTGTGTTTTATTTCTTTGCCATTTCGAGCCTACCCACAGAAAGGAGTTGGATCAACCAATCAGTTGTTGAAATTTGGGAGGTGTGTGTTTTGGCTCCACAGTTAAGAACAGATTATCTAAATGAAAAACCCTAATTGCAGGGGGAAATAATGCAATGAGGTAATTACAGTGGGTCAAAGTTTAACCAGGGAGTCGGTCAACTGTAATGGATGTTTTCAACGGACAGTTTGCGTTACAATTTTACCGTTCACCTATGTTTTCTCTTCCGAATAAGTTTGGCTAACCTTCGGGTTTGTTCAAAACCTGCATGAACTGATGGTCTGTCTGCATGTTTTCTTCCCCATCTGACTTTGTGATTAGAGCTTTACCATAACCAATAGAAATGATGGCCAAAACTGCAAAAATAAGAACCAAGTTATAGTAAATATCCAGCAAACTGTACAGCAAAACCTTGACATGATATTTACAACCATGAGTAACACCTGCTGTTCAGTTTGGCCCCTCATATATGAACCACAGAGGAGCTGAATCATGCACTTACATCAGTACCGTATAGTATAACGTGTGGCGGCCCTGAAAAATATAATGTCTCATGTGAGGATTGTCTGGACAACAGGGAGGGAATGAGGTACAGTAAGAGGACACCTCCGAACACACACGTTTACCTAATAACTTTACACATCACGCACACGCTCGCATCTACGACCGTAGCAGAGTACTCAGCTACATAAACAAGGCTGCGTCCAACCACTGACAGATGACAACGGCAGATGCTGAAAACCCCCCACACACATTTTACTTGCCTCTATGTACATGCACTCACGCCGAAGTCTGCTGGCGAAAAATACACCTTCATCAACTATTTCCATGGTAATCTGGCATCTTGTTGAACACGCAGTGTGATTGATGCTTCTCAGAGCCATTAGGTTAGTTTTTCTTTTCTTTTTTTTGTTCTCCTCTCACTCATATAAATCTTTTGCCTTTTCTCACGCGGTAATTAGCTCGACCCTGGACAGGGGCCTATTTTTCATGGCAGCCTGTCCTTCCTGACATGCCTGGTGACAATACGCAGACCGTCGTCACACCGTCCTCCGGTCCAACTCAAACATTCTGCTACGGCTAAAGTGCAATGATGTGATTGTCCCAAACAGGTCACGGGCCGACATCCAGCTGTGTTTCCTATGTGAAATTAATTGCTGAGGGTGCATGTGTGTGTGTCTTTATGGGCGTGAGTCTGTCTGAATGTGTTGTAGGTGAGTTTTTGGGTTAGCGCACACACCCTCTGTGTGTGTGTGTGTGTGAGTATGATATGTGATATTGCTGAGGAAGCAGTAAACAGAGCACACTGCCCAGTAACTGCTCTGTGTGACATATACAGAAGAAATCAGTCGGACATGTTTCCACCTCTGTCTTAGCTGGCAATGTTAAACAGCACCTCCAAATAATGAATCCCAGACCTGTCTCACATTACAGTATTTAATGGATCACAGTTTCACAATTGGAGGCGTTAAGACTTCTGCAACATGCCTGTACAGTAATCTAAAATAGTTGTAATGTCTCGTAATCCAGCGTAAGGTTTGATATTTAACACAAGTACAGCATGGATTTCATGGCGATCCATCTAATAGTTGTTAAGTATCACTCAAAACCTCAAATGTGAACCTCATGGTGGCCCAAGAGGAGAAGTCGGGACCACCAAAGTCATTAAGCCTCACTGTCTAGAAAACATGAATGTCTGTACAAACCTTTTTAGCAATTCATGTTGTAGGTGTTTTAAGTGAAAACTTTGACCTTCTGGTGGCTCTAGAGGAAAGGTCAGGTGATCACCAAAGTCTTTAGGCTCCATCCTCTGGGGACCATGAATGTCTCTAGAGAACTTCATGGCAATCCATCAGATAGTTGTTGCAATATTTCAGTCTGGATCAAAGTAGTGGACTGACCGACTGACACTGGCATCCCTAGAGAGCCATGCTGTTAGGATGTTGTGATGTTTGTGGTCTTAGGTCAGTTTACAGGACAGATGATTAAAAAGAGTGCAAGCAAAACTCAAAATTCAAGCAATTCTAATATATTGCTATGATCTTGGACAGTTTAGAGAATTACCACATCATAGCACATTATGAAACCGCAGCATAAACAATCTGATCGTCAAGTGTCCCTTGTTCTGAGCTGCTGCTTCTGAGCTTCACTGGCACTGAAATGCAGACTTAGCAGTAGGAACGTTATCCAGGGATATGGTTTTTCACTCTGGTTCACAAATATTCGCAGTGCTACCATAAAGCAGAGCTGTAAATGTAAAGCTTATTTGTGTATTTAAACTCAAACCTAAATTATCTGTCGACAAAACTCTTGCCTCCCTCTCTCGGCCGCTGGATCATCTCCAGTAAAAACGTGTGGTTTGCTCCAGGTTTGTCCAGAGGTGTTCAATAAAAGGTGATAATAAAAGTAAAGGATTTACTACAGGTCATGGAAAAAACAATAATAGAATTCTTTAGTCTGGTTTTTCCCCTATAATCCTGGAGAACACTTTGATTTAATGCTAACATTACATAGGATTATGAAGACATTAAGTAGCGCTGAGTGGCTGGAGCTGGATGGAGGATTTGAACAACTCTTTTACTCCTTTTTGAGCAAAGCAGTCAACTCTCAAGATTATTCAATGGCCACTATCCTTATCCTTCCATCTCAAGGTCATGGGAAAAGTCAAAAATGTGATCACCCTCCTTTGCTGAAACGACTCGAGAGGCCCTCTAACTCTGAAGAACGTGCTGACACTGACTGGTAAAGGCAGTCGTACTGTAGGGACAGTGAGGCAATTAGAGATGATGGATATTGCTAAAATAAGAAAGCTGCATCAGTCATAATTTTGGCTTCAGTTCGATGCTGCACTTAGGGGCTGAATTCATGCGTGGTGTTGTCACTTGACATAGTCGAGTGCTTTTTCTGTTCTGCCTGTTGGATTTTAATGGAACGTGCAGTGCATCGTCATGGTTTGTCTATAGGGGTGTTTTATAACCTTTCATTTATAGCACCTCACAAATGAGGACCTCTAGTAGTCTTTCAGTATTGTATAATTGTAGTATGTCTAGTCCCACCCCATAATACAATCAAATAACACTGGCTTATTAGCACAATTTTCATTCACTTTTGAGTCATCATTTCCAGTGATGTTAGGGTTTGATTCAGGAGGAAGACTCTGATGAGACTTTGAAAAACAGGAATCAAAGGTCTAATCGTCATTGACACCCTGTTTTCTAAAGCTCATGGACTCTGTCTTTTAAGCAACAGGAGGCTAGCACAGGCAATTTGCTTTAATGTAGTTGGAGGGCATCCAAAAATAGCACTTGAATCAGATATCAGAATTTAGAAAGTGAGTGTGACACCGAAACTTTCCCCTGAAACCAAAATGAGATTTCCTGTAATTGCTTTCAGATCATATGTCACCAAATATCTCCAAGGACGCCAACACAAATACATTTAGACACCGCAGGGCTGAAGCAACGATTGTGTTTGTTGGAAGACTCAGTGACTACCTGAGCTCTCGCGTGGATTTACGCACTGAGCTCTCGCGTGGATTTACGCACTGACCTCTCGCGCTCCTGCTCCAGCAGGTTGGTGAACTCATCGCTCTTCTTCATGAACTCTCCATGGTTCCTCTTCTCATCCTCCAGCTTGTACAGGGCCTGTTTGTGCGACTGCTCCACCATCAACAGCTGCTCCAGCATCCGCCGGTGCGTCTCCCTCTGCTTCTCCACTAACTTGTCCAGCTGTGGAAGGGGGCACATAGAAAACATCTGTCATGTCTGGACTGCTCTGTGTTTGTCAGACAGTCACTGAGTCACAGTTTCTTTCTTTAATTATGATTAAGAGATTGTGTTACCTCTTCCATGGGCTTCTCATAGATGTCCTCCTGGAAGACGTCGGCCTTGCCCTGGATGGAGTCCCTCTGCAGGGCCTGCAGGACTTTCTGTGGTGTGACAAAGCCATATTTGGCCTCCAGCAAGGCCAAGTCGATTTTCTCTGCCTTCAGCACTGTGATCACCTCATCTCTGGCCTGTTGTGGGGGGAAGAAGGTGGATTTGGTTTGATTCAACATTGTGAAGCAGGATTAACGTACATCAGACTTCCAATTCGCTGTGGCAAGACAGCAAGAGGTGACCAAATATCAGTAAAATAACCTCAAATAATAATAACTCAGATTTGTCTCTGTCATCCTTCTCTAACTCAGTCCTTACATTTTAGGGAAATAAATGTACTTATGAATGTTAGTCTGTGAACTGTAATTTGTCAGTTTGAAAAAAAGGCACAATTTTCTACTTCTATCTCTGCTCTGTTTTCTTTTCTTTAATTTGTTTCCTTGTGTCTAGCTCCTTTAACCTCAGCAATAAGACAAACTTTGCCCTGTTCCTATCATACAACAACACTGCCAGGGAATTCTTGGATCCAGAGCTGGAATGACAGGAAGTAGCCTCAGCTGTTGGCTGTCCATTAACACAGGCTTTTAGTCCATCTTGAGTGCCCACTGCCCACTGAGCCGCCGTGTCTGACTATATGTCCGACTGGGGCCAGTGCCATGTCTGCAGGCCTGTCTGCTGCTGTAATGGCTAATTGTTCCCAGGGCTGAATCCAAGTTTGCTCAGTCATCTCTACAGTTTGGATTACCTGCAGCTCTCCCTCAAGCAAGCTCAGCAGAAAGACGAGGTCATCTCTGGAAAGGTCCCTGCCCTTCTCCCTCCGAGCCCCCTTTGCAGCACCGCTGGTGCTGCCACTCCCACTCCCACTCCCACTCCCACCAGCACAGGTGCTGTTCTTGGCCATCTTGTCATTCCGCTGAATGGTTCCGGTGTCGTCCGGCGGCTCCCGGTGTCGGCTGCGGCGCTCAGACCTTCCTGAGGGCTCCTCTCGCTCTGCAGATCGCTTGCGTGTGTCCGCCTGCTGCTGCGCCGGCTTGGCCTTGGTTACATCCTCCAGACTGTTGCTGCGGGATCGCATGTTCCTCTACCTGTTGAATGAATGGAAGATGGAAGGATAAGGGTGTTTTTTCATATCCTGCATGCAGATGTGCACACGCATTTCCTGCACCGTGTGTGTTGCGTGTTTTTCTAAGTGTCTTGTGTATCTTTTGCATTATTTATCTTTGCATTAAGTCAAGACAGAGGCAAAACAACAAACACAAAACACAATATGCCACATGTGAATCGATGACCTTGACTTAAAAGAACAAAACACTCAGCAGCTCTTACACTGCCATGTGTAATCAATCTGTGATGTTTGTTGCTTTCCAGGAGTTACTATTAGTAATACTAATAGTAGTAGAAATGTTAAGGTCTGGACTTTTCATGTCCTTGGATACTGTGCATGTCTAAACATCATTTTTGTTTATTACATGTCAGACTGTGCAGTGGGATCTCTTCACACCGTGCAGATTGAACCTGTTCTGTCATCATACAGTAAGTAGGCCATTAACTAGACCTATCTGCTACGTCTAGTTCCACATTTGTCATCTGTACAGCGCAACAGCATGTCGTCAGTGCCTGACATAGAGCAGAATAGAGTCATCATCACCACGTCGTACCACCGGCCACAAAGCACGGTTATGCCACAAATTCTCTGACAGTGCCAGAACTTTCTTTGGACCACGGACCTTAAGTCCTGTCACAACGAATTACCCAAAGCTGCCGACCGTCAGTCACGGCTGATGAATTTTCCCATAACGTGAAATTTTTGTCTAGAAATAGGCGGCCAAAATCAGTCTGCCAGAGGATTTAGGCACTGGAGCGCTGTGGCGTTCTTGTGTACCTACTTACAGATGATGATAGGTGGTCTGATGTGTTTGGGCCCTGAGAGTGATCGGAAAAATCCGACTAGATGACTTAGTGAGCTATGAATAAAAAGCATAATTTCTACCAACCAAGGTCTGTTTGGAGTATACAGTGTGTCTTTGTGACATCTGGTTTATGAATGGGCCATTCAATGACTTACTGACTATGATAAATCAAGCTATGATAAATAGATGAATGCCGTAAGCTGCAGACAAACAGGCAAAAGAACTATAAGCTCCTTTGCCAAGTAATTTATTACTTTTTCGGCATTGTGCTCAGCTAAAGTAAATATATCCAAAAGACAAACCAGAACTGAAATGAAAACATGCTGAGACTCATTTGTGAGTGTTTGATGTGAGGGGGAATAATCTGCCTAAAGACATTACATCATCATCTAACCGGCTCGACTCATATCAGAAGGTTTCCAACTAACTAAGACAGTATTTCACAACACTGTACTCACTGACTTTTATTTTGTCATTTGTATGTGGCAGGTAACACAAAATAATAATGTCAAGTTTAAGTGTACTTCTGATGACTTCTGGTAGCTCAGAAATGGTGATGATTTTATCTGCACTCGGGCTTTAGTAGTACATCCATGCCATGCCCATAGACCTCAGAGATCTTTTTAGATCGAAGAAAGTTATTGATTATCTGATATTTACTTGGATGAAAAAGAGGATTAGCTAAAAATGAAATAAAATCAATTGATAAATCAGTAAAATTATAAAGGAGTTTATAATCACAATCGGTTGATAAACAGATAAATTACAAAAAAGAGTGGCACCTAACTACTTATTTAGAAATTGTAGGTACTTGTACTTCACTTGAGTATTTCCATTTTATGCTGCTTTATAGTTGTATTCCACTACTTTTTACTTCATTCTATTTATTGACAGCTATTAAGCAGATTAAGATTTTATGTACAAAACATAGGCCTGCAATAAAATAAAAAAATAAAATAAAATATTATTGATTAAATTACCCAACGATATATAATGTATAGTTAAAAATGAGCTCCACCTTGACCAGCTAGAAAATGCTGCTTATATGTCAATGCATCAGTAATAATAACCCAGTAATAACATTTTAAACAATAAAACAATGACAGGGGCCATTCTGCTTGCATACCTCCAAGGAGTACTTTTAATACTTGTGTACATTTTGCTGATAATACTTCCTTATACTTAGTCACTAATTTATACTGTGATGTTGCTGTTTTTACTTAAGTTAAAGATCTGGATACTTCTTCCACCACTTAATAATTAAAATAATATAATAAAACATCTCAAAAGAAGGGCAAACCTCCACCAATAAAACAAAGAAAGCAAAGTTAACATTGTAAGATGACATTTTTCAGCCTTAGTCTTGTGTTGCCACTGACACAAAAATGAACATCTCACCACTCCAACACAATTTTCTGAGATGGACTAATTGGATCTTAGAAACAATATGTTCAAGACTCCGGCAGTGTGTGTCCAGCCTCTGTGTGAGGCCCTCTGACAGTTTATGAGTAAGAAAGATGGCTGGGTGATTGCATTGTGCACACTCTAGGCAAGGCGCCACATGATTCAGAGCTGAGGTAATTCCCTGCAGTCTAAGACAGACTCCACATCGACTTACTCAGAGATCTGGGCTACAGCCGATAGACAGAACTGCTCAAAATGTGTGTGCAAGTGTGTGTGTGTTTGTACAGATTTAGGTAATGTACATTCATACTTTTCCTGTCCAACATGTAAAGGATACAGAACAGTTTGTGAGTTTGTAACCTTACCCTGAGCGTCATTAGAACAGTATGTAACCTTTCTAATGAGTTAATGCACTAGATACATAATCAACCCAACTATCAGTCACTCCACAGTCACTGTGCAACAAACACACAGATGCTCACACTTACACACACATGCATAAAACGCTGCAGGATACAGATTTGAGCTGAGATTGAGCAACAAATCCAAGGTTCACAGACATGTAACGCGGTCCCGCTGAGGATTCCTACATGTGCAAGTATCACGTATCTGCAAAATCTCCAAGATGGATCAGAAATATATCACATAGTTCATAAAAAGGTTCACAGAGGGGACAGGAAAATAGCCTCGTATTGGATCTGACGAATCCCCAAATCGGTCCCTTACTGTTGTGGTGGGAGTTGAATAAATTCGTTTTGAGATCAGTGTCATATCTCTGGCGAGTGATGTTCCTGATTTTTGTGAACTGTGTAATTGGTTATTGGAAACTTGGAGCAAAACGGTCGAAATTGGACACACTGGAATGGTGAGCAAGAGTCCAAAGAAGCAGGCCAAAGCTGTGCTGATTTGTGTTCATGGACTGATGTAAAATAATTTGCTGAACTGTAGTTACACCGCTCAAAACACCTTTTTTTCATTATCCAAATATCAATTCCGTTCCTGAAGGATTAGTCCTTTGAAGATTTGAATGAGATCATCAAAAACCCGAATTATAGTTAACAATTTACTAAAATTATTATATTAATATAATGAGCTTTTAATATGAAGCTATCACAGATATATATCCAAAATAAACATTTTCATTTTGATCAAGTAGACCTCAGTTGATTGACCTACAGTAGATAAGATAAAAGCAGAGTTAATCCCATTTTTCTTCATCGTTAAGTTTTTCTTCAAAATCCCATCACTGGCTATCACAGTCCACATCTAAATAAACACAGGGTGTAAATAGACTTCGGAAGGCAGCGGTGCCAAATGAAAACACAGCATAAAAAAGATGCTGTTTGGAAATTTCCTTTGGGCCTTCCTTTGCCAGAGGAGGCAAAAACACTGGCTCTTAAAATGCTTGTGTACACTATGTGCACACATATTTTCTTTCCATGACCGTGCTGTGTTGTCCTTGTTGTCAGCTTGGAGAAGGTGTGAACACAAAACTGCCAAAACACATTTAATTAGACACCATCTGTGGCATGAGACCTCGAATAACCCTGTCAGAGCTTTACAGTATAGGACACTTTTAGCAGATTAAAACAGAAATATTCACAGTGGTGAATACATGTATTTTTCAGAATCTCTGTGACGAATGAATGAATGAATGAATGTTTGGGGGGAAAATGTGTCTGGAAAGATCTTCTTAGTTGGAAACCTGACGCACATCAGTATTTCTCATGAAGTCACACTATTACCCAAGTGTCACCCTACAGTTATCATGTTTGTACCTGTGCTTCTAACGCAATAATAATACGTAATGATTTCCATCTGTTGAAGTACTCATTGACAGTAACAGCATGAATGAACGGGTGTGTGACATGTGTAAAACTGCCCAGAGATGACTTAACCGTGCTTTGTCCTCTCGCTAATCCCATCCAGGCAGCGTCAGGCGTTTTAGTCAGAGCAACTTGAATAAACGCCAATCATTTTTCATTTTGTGAGTGGGGATCAGTGCCAGGAGGTGATGTTATGATTAACAGGTGCACAGATCTTATGCAAGGGACTTGGCTGCTTAGCTTGGTTTTGGCAATAAAGGCGACGTATTGAAAAGAATCATTCAAGCACAGGCACGATAATACGCGGAAAGAGAATTAATGAATGTGTTTTTTTGGTTTAACGGTCTCTATGACTTTTCATTTCAGGTATGCATACATTTATACATGGATGTATAACATGCGTGCACACAGTAGTTTTTCTAGAGGATCAAGTGGACGCACGAAAGCAACACTTGTTTTTTTAGCGAGACTGCAGCCATGCTAGCTGCTCTGTGAGGCTGTACTTTGGCGCAGCGGTGCTTTGAGCTGCTAACATGCTCACAATGACTAAGCTAACGTGCTGATGTTAAGCAGAATACAACAGAGGCTGATACAAATGTCATTAGTTTTGCAGGTATTTGGTCATAAACTAAAATATTGGACACATTTTGACCTACTGATGGCGCCAGAGGAAAACTCTGGATCACCAAAGGTGTTGGGGGGTCATCCTCTGGGCACCATGAATGTCTGTACAAAATTTCATGGTAATCCATCCAATAGCTGTTGAAATATTATCTGGACCAAAGTGGTGGAACAGACCAATATTACCATCCCTAGAGCCACAGTGCTAACATGGCTCAAAATTAGCAATATTAATAAAAGCAGCTTGTTTATTCATTCATAAGTTCTCTTTCCCTTTTTTTCCCCTCCTTTCCTGAGGCCCTTCCATTACCTTGTGCTCTCATTAAGCAGTGAGGACAATGTCCGAAGCCAAAAGCAAAGCTGTTACTGGAAACACTTGGCAGTTTGGGCTTGTCTAGCCGGGACCACCAGGGTTTCTCCGACTAGCTTCCAGGTCAAAAGGCTTATTCATTCAAAGAGTTTTTACGCAGTGAACTCACCGAGCCAGCCAGCCAGCCAGTCACTAACTCATAAACCCTCATAAAGTCCGTCTATAATGGCCATCAAGTCATTTTATCACACATCTGAACACTTCAAAAAGCAATTAAGCTTATTATTTTGGGGCTTTATGATTTTGGATCTTTTTCTACGACTGTTGGGACTCACAGTCTAAACCAGCACCACACCCCTGCCACACACACACATATATACAGTATATATATATATAAAGTATTTCCCAGATGTTACCCAAACTTTGTCAATATACCTTTAAGTACACTCTCACCAGGGCATTAGGGTCTTTAACAATGAGCACTTGCTGTCTCTGAAGGCTAAAAAAAAAAGTGGGCTTTTTAGTGATGACTTCACTTTTCATGTGAGCTGGTGAAGGGAAGTGAAGCAGAGGGAGGGCTGTTAAAGTCAAGAAGGTGAAAGGTGAGGAAGCAGGTGTGCTACAAAAAAATATACCTCTTCACCCTATTCTCCCACACACACACACGCATGCAAACAGCAGCCTGTGTGGACAGTTGGCATGCGAGCAGAACATATGCACGCGTGTACACACCCACCGCTGCACAGGCACACACAAATTACAGAGTAAATTCCTGCAGCCTGACATCACGCTGCTGTCAATATGATTGAGGGGAAGAGAAACGCAGATCAAAAGAGAGCAGAGAAAGGGGAGAGAGGGGAGGGAAAGATGGAGGAGCAGCAGTATATTCTGGATGGATGGATGTATGGAGGATCTGCTGGTAGTATGCAGCCTACTGTACAAACTGTACACTAAATCACATTTTGACATAAAAGGTTTTCATACAATTTTTTAAATTGTCCGTAGGTGTGACTGTGAGTGCGAATGTTTGTCTGTCTCTACGTGTCAGCCCTGTGATTGACTGGCGACCAGTCCTGGGTGTACCCCGCCTCTCGCCCAATGTCAGCTGGGATTGGCTCCAGCCCCCCCGCGACCCTCTAAGAGGATAAGCGGTATAGAAAATGGATGGATGGATGGATGGGTTTTCATACAACAGAAACAGAAAATTACTTGGTGTTTTGTGAAATAGGCTTATTTGCTTTCTTGCCGAAAGTTAGATGAGAAGGCCGGCAAATTTGAAGCCACCGCCAGCAGCCAGTTAGCTTAGCATAAAGACTAAAAAAACAGGGCTAGCCTGACTCTGTCCAGAGGTAACAAAATCGACGACATGTCATACAAAGTAGTTCTTTGTTTCAGCATGTCCCAAGCTCTCGGCCACAAAGCAAATTTACCAAAATGTTGACCTATTCCGTTATGATCCTGGTTAGCGCAAAATCTGTCAAGGGAAACAGAAGATTTTAAACTGAGATACCAGGAATGTTATGCTGCTGTGGCCTTTTTAAAGTCTGTGAATTATTGTACAGCTGCAGGAACAGTCTTCCTCTGTCAGGAACCCACACAATCTGTTTGTAGCCCTTGAAAAAGTGATCATGTGGAGAAGACGCTGGTTTTCATAGATAGGAGGAATGTATGGTTTAAAATGCTTGTTTTCATCCCAGCATGTGATGACTCAAAGCAACACTGTAAAGTCATGCATCAATATTAGAGGTAACTGTACAGGAAGAGGTGAAGTACTGAGACTGTGGCAAAGTCTGATCCATGTAAAATCAGATCAGATGTGGCTTGTTTTTCACACCGGTAAAAGTCCTGGTCAGGTGTGATGAATGTGAGGTTGCACCCATGTGCTGGACTGTGTAATCAAATATTCGTTTTTGGTGTATTTCACTTTTTGTTGTTATCATTTCACTGGCAGTAAAGAGTTCAGATTCAGGTTCATTTTGCATGCAGCTGTACAATCTACAGTCTGTACTGTCCTGTGAATGTACCACACATGCTTGCACATTTCATTAGTTATTCATGAAATCAGTTATTCATCCATTGTTCTTTACACATTCCCGGTGAATAATGTCATGGCATCTTCATTTTCATCCATGCAAATCGTTATTCGCAATTATATTTACGTACGTGCTTGCATGTATGCGAGGCCACACACTCAAAGAGCAAAAAGAAAAGAGAGAAATAGAAGCAAGTCAGTGATGATTAAACTACAAACTTGCAGAGCCGGAGGAGGTCAGAAAGCCCTGAGATCCAAAATCACCACTTTTTCTTTTGGCTCAGGGGAAGGATCAGATTTATTTGGCAGGGCAGAGTGAAAACATCTTGAAATAAGCTTGATAAGAATATAAAAGAGAGTTCATATAATACAGTTTATTGTTTTTATGGTGCAGGAGTCCACTGTTTTGCATTTAGCTGTTACAGCTACTACTGTAGTTACTGAAGAGGTAAGAGAGTAACCTTTTAGTAGATTTAATAACCCATTAATACACCAGATAAGT
Organism: Macquaria australasica; assembly: GCA_005408345.1. Lineage (NCBI taxonomy): Eukaryota > Metazoa > Chordata > Actinopteri > Centrarchiformes > Percichthyidae > Macquaria > Macquaria australasica. The sequence goes on along the minus strand of SEMN01000135.1, from coordinate 71,914 downwards.
GATAAATACAACAGCTTGATGGCTTAATAGTAGACACACAGACATACTGTGTGTGAATGGTTTCAGTAATACAATTAAGTGGTAGTAAATATGTTTTAGATGAATACTTTGGAAGAAGGTGTGGGGCTTCTTGAGATGAGTTTTTCCATTGTAAAATATAAATATAGTTCTAGTGTTTCTACTTGTATTGCTCCACTTAAAGTTATGAAACAGTGTTAAATGCATCAGAAATCTAACAGCACCCAAAGAATGAGAGAGCAGCATGCTGTGCCGGAGGGGTTTCCATCATCTAGCCAAGTGAGATGTTTACAAACAGTGCAGAGGTTGCCGCAGCAACAGGTAACGATCAGCGTTCAGGCCTCGAGGCTGGATGAGGTGCCATAAAACCGTCGGAGATGCTTCCTGCAAGCATCAGCGCTGCTGGACTGTAAAGCAACAAGAGAAGCGGTTTGGGAATTCCTCTGCACTGAAGTCGTCGAGGACAACCAGGCAGGCAGGCAAACAGAGATGTTTCAGCCCAGACGTAGGCACGCTGTTATTTAAAGCTGCAGGACATATGACAGCGACTCACTGCTACAGGGCTTATAGCTGTTAAAATGCCTGTCAGGGGTGAAAAAGAACACTGGTGCACATTTTTTTGCATTAAGTTGTCTCTGCTAGATGATGCAATCCCAGGAAATCTTTGGACAGGCCAGAAACTGTAACAGTGTCAGCTTAGCACATTTCCCCCTGCAAGCATGTCTCAGAGACAGGGATCATATTCAGTAACAGTGTGGTTCCATTGTGCATTTCTAAATCTGATTATATGGGATAAACTTCGGTAGTGACATCAAGAGAGGTCTTCCAGCTGGAAATGGAGCAGTGATGATAAATCTCACTCGTGTGTTCAGGAGGCAAAAACACTGAATTTACCTATCTATCCATGCAAGCAGCTGTCATAAGATACTGTACTGTGCGTATCATGGGGAATATCTATTATTTTGTTCTCACTTGCCATTAGTTCTGGTAGGACTTGTGGAAATATAGTGCTACAAAAAGGGCATTGCTCCACAATGAGCAGTAGAAGAGCATGTGTTTTTCACCAGGGGGCGCCATGTTGCCATTAAAGTTTGAACCTTCAAAACTCTTTTAAATTGAAGAAATTTGCAGATTAATTGATTATAGTTGCAGCCCTAATGTCTTATATGGTACATATTGCAAAGCCCTCTTAGACAATTGTGTGATTTTGAGCTATATCAATTAAACTGACCTGAGAGATTTCAACCTCTTTACAGACTGACACAAGAAAACACAAAAAAGAAAGAAACACGCTCATGCAGGTAGCAAGACATAAAACTGTTGACTGAACGGCCAGTGGAGGTGATTGGTCCTCTGGGAATATAGGAGGAAAGACAGGGCACGGATGGGGACTCGTGCTTCCTCTGCCAGGTTTATGTTTGAATGAGTTTTCAGTCTGGGAGGAGGACCAAGTCTGATGTTAAAGCATGAAACGTGGCCAAGCATACATGCACTCAGTCTTACTTGCTGTACTGAATGTGTAAATGCACACACACACACACACACACACACACGCATACACTCACACACATATGCTGTCTGGTTGTTTGTCTGCTTTTGAGCGCCAGTGTTGCCATGAGAATGTCTTTCTCATGATCTCATGGCTGGCTCCAAATGTTGCGTTTTACAGTGTGTGTGTGTGTCTTCACTGTATATTAGTGATTTACCTCATGCCAAGGTCTTCACATTTAACAAGGTCAAGCTGGTGAAAACAAAAACAGACAGCAGTACAGTTCAGCGACCTCTCAACCAGAACTGAGACCAAATGACTTTTTAATGGGGCCAGTAATGCTGTTTTGATTCAAACACGAACATGGCGCACATGAATTGAACCTCACTCTCTTGCTGTCGCTCTTTAAACTTGACTCTACTGTACATATAGCCCCGCTGGACTGGACTCCCATGTCAGCCCCAATGCATGTTCTAAACATGCCCAATATATTTATTATCCCGTATCGCCTTTCATCCCTTGGCAGGTGCTCCACACTCAGTGTCATCAGACTGTAACCTTGTCTGTTTTGGAGCAGGTGATTATGAGAAAGAGAAGCTTGAGGACCGATGGGGTTTGAGTTGGCCAGGAGCTGCTGGACGGTAGTAATATCATACATGTAACACCATAAGTGAAGGGTCATCCAGTTCAGTAGCAGGCTGGCTGGTGGGTCTCAGGCGGTGGCATGACGTCACAACGGTGGGCAGGGTACTTTAAAGCTGCACTAATCCATATTTTTATATTTAGAGACCTAGCTGCTGAACATAGTGGATCATTTAGCTGCTAAAGCTAGCCCCATCTGTTACCTCATGACTCTATATGTTACTCCGTGATTTGATCACATAACTCTCTGCAGGAGAACCTAAGGGGAAAAGTCAAAACGTAAATTTTTTTACCTGTTATTTAGCAACACGTTGTCTTTTTCAAAGTAATTTCATGATCTCACAGATGTCTACTATCTGCCTGGAGTAATAAAATGTTTGCCCCGACAGACCAATATTTCCACAGACTACTCCCTGGTTTGCCACAGCTAGCTTTAACTTCTAGTGAAGAAACAGAGCAGGCTGTAGCCGCACAGTCTGCAGAAATGTAATGTGTTTTCATCAAAATCATAATCACTAATATAATCCTTAATCGATCCCTACAATTTCATATTAATAAACCTCATCTAAGAAAAGAAAGAAATGTGTTTATTTCAGGCTTGCATGCAAACCAGTTTTTTTTCTGTGCAGAATTTTGTAAAGATCTAGCATTTACTATTAAAATGACATCACTCAGGTATTCTGTAATCATATTTTAGGCAATGTAACAGCATGCTGTTATGTTATTCTAGAAATATTCCACTTTTTTACCTAAACCTGTGACTTGGCAGACAGGGGACAACAAGAGGAACATCAAATAAATTGTACCTCCTACACTGGTTACAGGAAAAGCTCTGCAATTACCTAAACAGATAAAATGAAGCAACACATGAAACAAATTTGCATCCTATTCACATCACCCCTTTGCTAATGCTGCCAGAGCTGCTAAAAGTGTCCCCTGTGAAATTTAATTTGTTAGAGCATGCCACAGTCCAGGCGTTCGGACTGAAGGAAAGTGGTTTGATTTATGTTTGGACCATTTTAATTTCAACAGATCTGATCCTCTCATTTAGCTTCTAACTTTCTGAATTCCCCCGGATTACGCAACATTTTAAAAACATCCAGATCTCTTTCCCTACTTTAAAATCGGATCCTCTGTTCCTGCTCCCTGTCCGCCCCCTCTGAGGGGTCCTGTGTGCCCAGCATGACGGAGCAGCTCCAGACAGATCCAATGGTAGGAAGGTGTGAATAGCTGAAATGATCTGTCACCACAAGGGCCACCAGGGAAGAAGACGAATCACCTACAAGCCCACAACATCCTGACACCCTGATCCTCTCTGCTTCATCCAGAACTTCTAGACACAGATAAACACATGCACCGACTGACAAAACCAGCAAAATCAATGTCTGATAAAAAAAAAAAAAAGTGATAATAAGTGAGTAACAGCAAAATGGGGCACAGAAACTTTGCTTTTTAAACTAATGGTATCATCAAAACCCAGACCCACATGGCTTCTTCCTAATATGGAGTTTCTCTAGTCACTTATTCCCCTGGGTGTGCTGTTGTACGACTTCAGTCATTTATACGGGAGTTGATTCACACATACAAAAACCTTTCCAATAGTCCTACAACTATTCATAGGCCATAAATGACACTTTCAGAACTATTACAAGCTTCTTGAGTCAGATGTGTTGGATTTTGAGGCATTTTGGCCAACATCCTCTAGGTGCTTTTCTGCAGGAATATTGAGCAGATGAATCTGGTGTTGATAATAGGAGGTTTGGGACTCATTACTTGGGACACGTACAGTACAGTGTAAGTCACCCAACTTGCAGCCTATACGATCAGGAAATAGATTGTTGTAGCCGAGACAAAACAACAGTTAGTGGGTTATATTTGCAACTTATATTATGTTATCATGTTTTAGATATTTGCTGATATTTTACCTTTACCAAGAGGTAATAAGGCTGAAAGTGCAGAATCACCCTCCTGTTAGGCTCTCCTGGGCATAAACAAAAAGATTAAAAAGATGTGACAGATATTTGAATTGCATTTATTTCTACACAGTATGTTTGTGCTTTCTTTTAACACAAAGTCTCTGTTCTTTTTTTCAGTTTCTGACTCCGTTTTTTAACATCCAGTGTCCATCTTAATGTCAGGTTAGGTTAATAACATTGCCTTTGTTTTAGCTATTGTTCAGAGGTTACAAGGTCTTCATAGGGACCCTTAGCTCTGTTCAGCCAGCAGAGGGCAGCACTTTTTTATTTTTGGGAGTGGCCTTTTGGGAGCCTTTAGACTGAATGATGCTGCAGTGTCTCCATTGCAGATTTATTTAGTTACTTCTGGCTACTTGTGGGTATATATTATATTTGGGGCTAGTTTTGATGCGTAACCATATTGTCATCCTTTAGCTTAAACAGCCTGAACTGCAGGTGGGCGTGTTTTGCACTTCCAATCTGTCATGGTGTAGTTTACTGTATGTTAAATGGATCATTGTATTAGTGGCCTGCAGACAGCTTGCATCTTCAAAACGCCTGAGATGACGCTCAGACAGATTAGCTACTAGATTGTTATGTTGTGTTTTTAGAAATGAGAGAGTGCGATTGATTTTGACTTAGGAGCTTATACCAGAGAACAGCTACTGTACCTGAATTAGCACCTGGTGTAGTGTTTGGTTTGGATAAAAACATACATGTCCCTCTCATGTCAGTGTTTTAAAGTAACATGGGCTCAAGATTTTGTAAGTTAGTCCCCTGACTGAGGACTGACAGAAGATTAGAGAGTCAAAGGGCTCATCAGCTGGTCAGCAGGCTGTCACTGTGTCTGCAGTAATTGCATCTACCCTATATGATCCTAGAAGACACGTAAATGTGCTCATCTGTCCCCGAGTATGTCTGTTTCTTCTGTGTCTGTTCAGCTAACCTCTGGCCTTTCACTCAGACAGGCAATGACTTTAACAGTAACATAGACGCTACCGTACTAGCAATACTCTGTTCCCTTTCAGAAACCCCTCAAAAAAAAAAAAAAAAAGGCCTCAGCATGCACTCATTCATTCACCGGTGCATTCCCAGTCTGTCCATCCATCTGTGTAGTGACTGAGAGGATTGACAGTGGAGGATTACAGGGTCACAGCATCCATCAGCTGGTCCACATGCTGTCACTTTGCCCACAGCGTACACACAAACTGCCTCCAACTGAAATATTAACTCTGCTGAAGTGTCAGTCAAGTTATCATTGATTCATGTATTGACTGTAAAGTGTGTAATTCTCTAGACTACATGAAATTAAGAATATCATCTGATTACTGTCACAGTCGCCTTGATTTTGTAACCAAATTGTATAGAATGCAAACTTTTAAGTTCTGCACTTAAATTACAGTAGAATATACATCATGAAATGGCAGGTAACATAAATAATATTCATGTTTTTAATGTTTTACATCCATGCCAGCAGTGTGGCTGTACGGATGGCGATGATGATCAGTCAGTGTAACACTTTGGTCCGGACTGAAACGTCTCAACAGCTTTTGGATGGATCGCTATGAAATTCTTTTACAGCTATTCATGATTCCCAGAGGATGAAGCCGACTTACTTTGGTGAACCTCTGACGTTTCCTCTAGCGCCACCAGCAGGCAGATATTTGTGGTTTTGACAGAAATATCTCAACAACTATTGAAAGAACATAAAATCTGATTCTACATATGCTTACATACCACAATCCAGTAAGAATAGTTTTATATATCACGAATAATGATCACATTTGTGACATTTTTAGATGGGCAGTTAGTGGGGAGGAGTATCCCCTCTGCACTTGCTGGGTGTCTGATGCCCAACTCATTTTCCTCCCCTGTGTTTTCGTGCCTGAGCTTGACTTCAGATAATCATTGTCAGTGGCTGCACGGAGTCTTTTGGAACATAAAATATCAAGTCACAAATGAAGCAGAAATATTATGATTTTTCCCAACTAATTACAGTTGCGTCCCCTCCTTTTTTTTGCCTGTAATCCAATCTGTCCAGTGGCCGACAAACGCCAGGCTAAAATTAGGGGTCATCCAATCCCCTGCATGGTAGACACGAGAAGGCAAGAGCTGAGACGTTGCCTAGTGGTGTTGGACCACGTCCTGCTGAGGAATTGAACTGTAGTCCTTCAGCAGCCAAGGTTTCATTTATCAAGTGTTAAAGGTACTTTCCCCCTATCAGCCTAAATCTCAAAGTACAGTAGGCTTGTAATTGAGATGCTGCAGATTTGTCCTATATTCCAAAATCCATCCATTTTCTATACCGCTTATCCTCTTAGAGGGTCGCGGGGGGCTGGAGCCAATTATATTCCAAAATGAAATGTGTAAATTAACTTAAATGGGAAATGTAGAGCGGTCACTTTAACAGCAGTAAGTGAGCACAGCGTTCAGAGAAAGCTAGAGTCAGCAAGGATGGCTGAGTCTCATCACTTCCTCCAGCCGCTAACACATTTCTGTCCTACATGGCCTGCAGGATAGACAGCCGAATCACTGACTGTGGCAATACAAAGGCACAATGGAGAGTGTGTGTGTGTGTGTGTGTGTGTGTGTGTGTGTGTGTGTGTGTGTGTGTGTGTGTGTGTGTGTGAGCAAGTGTGAATCTGTGGATCAGAGCCAGGTGTACATGTATGTGTACAGTACATTCATTTGTACATGTGTCTATGCACTGTGGTAGATAGATGATTTGCTCCATTTATTCCATTTTGTCCATTTATTCAGTTGACTTTTAATAATGCAGAGTGAGTGTTCCATGTCCATCACAGGCCACCGTATGCCTTGCTGGAGACTTGCTGATGCTTTTACAATTCCTAGGTCACTGATAAAAGTCGACAAAAGTCAAAAGCTGTTTCCCACTTCCATACTCCATATAAATTGTATACAGTACATACTGTAATCTTTATAGTAGCTACTACTAGATACTGTTTTTGCGCTTAGTATACAAGATAGTAACATACTTTTGCATTTTATAGTAACAGGAAATTATGCAATACGTGCAAGGTCTTGCAATTTTTTAAGCAATGAGCATCTCCTCCATGTTCTTTGTGCATTGCATTGTGGGAGAATAGTGTACATCAACAGCACACTCAAAAATCAAGGGTTTTATAAACTTTATTATACTTCATTTTGTCACTTTTCCGACGTGAACACACTACAAAACCTACTAATAATTAGTATATAGTATGGATTTGGGACACAGCTATAGACTCCTTAATATCCCTTTAAACAACTTCATCCAGGGAGAAACTCTCTGTGGATGCAACTTTCGTATTATCAAAAACTATAAAAAATGATAGTTAAGTGTAGGCTTAGCTTTGCTTCTGTCCATCTTTTTGTCCCTGAAGGCCCGTCCCCCAGTCCAGTTGCCCAGCAACCTCCTCAATAGGCTGTCCGATGAGTCACACCCTGGGCTATTTACAAGTCAGATGTCTAAGCTGTAATTAGAGCATCGACTTTATGACTGCATGCTATTGAGTGCCATAGTCTCCAGGATAATGCAAATCAGCAAATCAATTATGTGGACTGTATCTGATTCACAAACAAACAGGTAGATGTGATTTGTTTATAATGAGCAATTATTGGTGTTTGTGCATCCATACTGTCCGGAAGCATTTTGTTGGCAGACTATTATGGGGGATCAAGATCTCATTATCTAGCAGCATATACGGCTTTAGCTTCATTTCTCAAGAGGAAGTGTGGTGATTTCAATATTACCTGCGCTGGTCAGTGATTTTAATCCCGTACGGAGCTCAAATGTCTGTGATTCCTCATCCGCCTCCCCACTTATAATTACAGCTCCATCACCTCAGCGCACAGTGTGATAACAGAAGAAGCAGAAAAGGATTTTTGATAATCTAATAGATCGCTCATTAACATCAGGCAACTCGATGAGGATAAAAGAAAAGAGACCAAACCTCCACAAAGTCACCAATGTCATGTTACAAGTGATTCTGGTTCAGAAAGAGACATTTAACCAAAACAATGAGCTGAAAGGTGCTAAAAATCTCCATAAAGCTGGGTGATATGTATACTCAGAAAAACTACAATGCAACCAAAACTGACCAAATCAGAAAGGAATAGGAAGTCAAAACCCAAAATATGACCAACTACAAGACTACTATTGACAAAGCAATGGCCTGGTGCATCGCATTATACCACAAGAGATAGAGTTTGTTCCAAGGTAACCCCAACATGTGAAAATAGAGGATAATAATGCAGTTCTCTGGCTCTTTCTCCAGCTTTGTTAATATTCAGTGGCTGTGCTGCTTCCAAGCAGCAAAACAACATTTCTCAGTGAGCTGACTCATGTTTTCTTTTCCAAAAAATCTGTGTACTTCAATTGTACAAGTGGTGCTGCAATTCTGTTTTTCTGGCTGAGTATCGGTGCATTGTCTTGTACCAAGTTACAGAATGAGTCATCAGTGCAGAGTGTACATCAGGTGAAAAAGTTAACATTTCCTTCAAGTCAGCTCTTTCAGAATTAATGTTTTTACAGTAGAGTTGTACATTTTGTGCATAGAGGTCTCTGCAAACCCCTGATTCAGGTAGAAAGAAGAAAAAAGAGAGGATGCAATGTTGTTTTGAAATAAAATCAGTACCCTTCTCAGGATGAGCTGCCCAAAGCCGCAGTTCATGCTTCACAACTCGGACACCAAACTCTGAAGCACTTTTGTGGCTTAGGCCCCCTGCACTGCTTATGAGTCATCTTGGCAGATGGGTGTAATGCACCCTCACTGACACTATGTGCTGTCGAGCCCTGGGCCTCGTCCCATACTGACGCTGCAGCACTCCTGCCAAACACAATCCCACTCTGTACAAATCACGCCCATTTAAGACATTTCCCAAATCTGTCAAGTGTTGTCCAGGCCAAAGGGAGTAAATTAACTGTCACAAGGTGCGACACTGACATTTATCACCACTGTAGCACTGCCGTCCTGTTTGCTCTCAACATGCCTCACTTCTCTTAAATAAGAGGGAGTAGGGGAAATGTTAGTGGGTCATCAGAAAATAGACCGATAATTGACTCTGTCATTTAGCGAATGCAAAAGCCACGCAAAGTCACAGAGCCATGTTAAGCCCTCTCATCTCAGCTGGGTCCATTTCTATAGCAACGGCAAACACAGAGAGGGGCAACAATGGAGGCTCAAGCTTGAAGAGGAGCATTTGCAGCAGGGCTCCTTGATGTGTTTTATTTTTTTCTCCGGTGCATATTTGGCGTCAGGCTGCCACCTGTGTCGCTTTATCCAATCATGTTACATATGCCAAGAATTTCACAACCAAAGCCGAGGCCCTGGTGGGGATACAATGCAGAAATAGCAGCGAGATGTGAGTCGGTTCACGTTGAGGTTGGCATGATACACAGCTCTGTAAAGATTTCGTTTACATAATGTAGGGCTACAAAGCAAGCTAAGCTAAGCTATACCCATGGAGAACAAGCTACTCTTTGCTTGAGTGCAAATTTAGAAAGGTTGTTGTGTTAGATCAGTAGTTACTAACATAACCCAATGTGCTGAGAAGGTGATAATAACACGCTACCTGTTGATACTTTATTGTTAGACATTTTTTACATAGAGTTAGGTGGGAAGACTGATACCACTGTCACATCTGTCTGTCCAGATTGTGACTTCTGACCCCAGACCAGCACACTGTTACTTATTAACATAAAACTGAATATTCTTATGTGATGGGTGGTGATTTTACTCCCCACCCACAATTTTGCGAACAGAATAAATAGGCACCTCACGTAACACAATAAATTATGATTACATTCTCAAAAATGTCTGGTTTTACAGAGTCAATTACTGTAATTTTTGTCAAAGAATACATTTTTAAGTTGAAAAGAGCTCTACAGTGTTACATGGTAATCTGTGTGACATGCAGAGCAGCCAACAGCGGCTGTGGACTTCATGGTGCACATGGCCCTGACGGTTTCTGCTGCATCATGGAAATCACTGGCCCCGTCATAAAGCTTGCAGAGGAATCTGAGTTCACTGGGCTCTTGTTGTATATTTAACATAGAACATAGGCACTAAAAAAGTAAAGGTGATGATGCACTGGTAAATCCGAGCAATGACTAACATTAATAACATCAGGAAATCAAAAGACAGCCCGGGTTAAAAATCTGTTCTAGTGACTAACTCTGTTGCTTCTTTATAATTAGTGCGCAAAGGCAAATGTTTCAGTGTGTATCGCAGTCAATAAGGTGTTGTAGTTTTTGTTATGTTCTGCATCATTAAGTAGCAATATCGTCAATGTATTTCCAAATTAGTTTGATTGAAAATTTCTTTCTTTTCTTTCCCATTTACTCTGAGCGTGATCTCTTTGTTGTTGCAGTAACTTGCACATAAAGTTTGACTGCTTTTACTGCAATACCAAGCCATTACCACCTGCATCATAATTTCCAAATTGCCCGTATCTTATCATCATGCTTGTGCTTGTTTTTTCAAATGACATAAAGCCAAACTTATAAAATAGCAAAAGCAGTATATTGTATGGAAATTCGGATAGATCGGACAGTAAAATAAGCATCCTACTAGTTTTTAAGAGGTATTCTTAGGTGGGCTACTGGGCTTTGTTTTTCCAATTTCATCTTTATTCACATTTTCAGTGGATTGACATGAGCAAAATGATACGTATACAGGAACAGGGTCTTTCAATGACATATGTGATGGGTTACATCTTATAGGCACATATATGTAGTCCATTTCTTCAGCATTTTACACATTGTTCATATCGTAGTCTTGAGATAAAGATCAGTTTCTTCATACATTTTGTTTTATTGATAACTGCAGACCAGTCGTCCTTTGTTGGAGGGTTTGCCCAGCCTTCATTTTGTCCCTGAGAGCCCATTTTTATATAAATTTCAGTTTTGTTGACACAAAAGTTCGTGTTCTGTTCTTTCAACAGAGCTCTCGCCTCATCTCCTTTCTAGTTGTGATGCAGACAAGTCTCATGAGAGGGGGCACAAACCCTTTTTATTTGTTCTGCATCTCACATTCTTTTTCTGTCTCTCCTTCCTTCTTTTCTTTTCAAGTGTTGCATGGGGAGAGAAAATAGTAAATGCAGACATAATGCCAACGTCCTTTCAGACTATCTATGAATATGTTTAAAATTTGATCCAAGAAGAACAGATTCTCTGAATTTACAAAAATAAACTGACTTGAGCTGTCTGACTGAGCAGGTTATTGGATTTTAACAAGTATGTAAAGGACTTATGTAAACTTCAAAGCCAGTTCAAAGAGTTATGTGGCATTTGCAGCTATTCTCCTTTTTGGATTTCATCATGTTTTTCACACATAAAATTTGAGCTTCCAGCTATCACCAACCGCTGATAGTTTTTAATGCAGCACAGGCAGCCATCCATCTCTAATGCTCCATGGTGTAGTGATGCAGCTACAAGCATTACTCACTTTTACACTTCCACAGATATGAGCAGCTACTGCGTCTGCTGCAGCAAATCACACTGTAACCACTCGGTCCAGCACAGGCTTAAAGATATGTGTGTGAATTATTTATGCACCTGGAGTTCTGTAGTGATGCACCTGGAGAAGAGGCTCTGCTGAAGTGTCAGCAATAAAAGGCAACATAAAGATAATAGAAGTGTGTTTTATTCAATGATACATTCCAGCGTAACATCCTGACTGTGCTGATGCTGAATTTTTGGTTTGACAGCTGCTTTAAAGATTTAAGAACTTCTCACAAATATTCAGGAAACGGTATCCCCTACATTTCAAAATAAAGTGACTAAATGACTGAGTCACATGCTTCCTAATACAGACTTTTCCCTTTTTATACTCATCTGTCCCTTATCCTCTTATGCTTGTCTTCACTTGCTCTCATGGGAACGGGTTCTGCGAAAGCACCTTCCAGCTGATCTTTCATTGCACGCCCTGCTGTACAAACTGATCTCTGCTTACTTATTTTGACTTCACTTGACAGCAGAAGGCTGCGGGTCAAGCCATGAGACATAGAGAGAGAGACTAATGTTGGACAACACTGGCGTTTCTCTCATGATATATATAGTGCTCTTTTCCCAGAGCTCCGAGCGGTTGGTATTCTCTGAGAGAAACAGGATCCCCAGGACCAAAACAAGTCACTGTTCCCGCAGCCAAACGCCATGTGTCCCTCAGTCCACACTCTTCTTGTACTGGTCAACCCCGCTTCAGCCACATGATGCTTCGATGGCAAAAAAATGCAAATTCACATATTTAAAAAATCTTCTTGTAAATGTTTTTTATGAGGAATTAAATGCATCCAACAAGTCTTTTTAGACCTCAAGGATACACCCAATGCCTTTTGGTGACAGGAGAACAAGAACACGCCCCTGGACACCTTTAATTCCTCCACAAATTATACTCTTTGAGCCAGTCATCAGTGCTTTCAGTAGATGTCTAGATGTGAAGGCAGTACCAAAGTGCGTCATACCTCGAAATTTAAACAAACTCAGGCCACTGGCGTCTGCAATATCATGTTTTTTTGATGTGAAACGAAACACTAAACTAATTTAAACTAAACTAGAAAATGTTTTCAATTTTGAACCTTCTGATTTTGTCTTTTAGGAATGAAGTTTGGGCTTGACAGGACCCCGTTATCCTGACAACAACATGAACTTGTCCTACAATTAATAAAACTACTAACTGACTAGCATTTAATGACATACAGTAGTAAAGACAGTCGATGGTGAATGTATTTGTGGACAAATTATGTAAGTTAACTGTATAACTTTTTAAATATGTATCATCATGTATGCAGTATTTGTTATAAATCTACAAATGACCAGATCATTTAAAGTGCTTCATTTTGGACCAAAACTCAGCTGGCAAATTCCAGTCCCTGCTACACATCCTTGAAATTCTTCCTCCATCTTTTTGTGCCTCAGCTTCTTCTAGTTTACAAATGAATTACAATGTCCAGCAACTTTGAATCATAAAATAACCTCCGCTCTAAATAATTTGATGACAGCTGAATGGAAATGAGACCATTTTAAATGCAGAAAATATTTAAAATATGATACAATTTATTACTCCGGTCACAGCTCACCTCAACAACTGATCTCATCAACTCAGGGAAAGACGGCTCAGGAATTCTGATTACCCTGAAGCAAGTTTCATTACACCCTGATCCAAAAATGTACTGAGACGCTTTATTGATTCCTGTGGGGAAACACTCTTTTCTCTTTGCGTCCCACAGAGCTTCAGTAGTGCTGCTCAAGGACACTGAATGACAGTTACGACCCATGAACTTCTCGCCACCCGTCTCCTTGTATCATGTGACTGTTATCTGTTTTGTGATGCATGTGTCTGGGTGCTCTGTCAGGATGTGATGGGAATATGAGAACATTAAACTCTGGGAAAGCTCTGTTAATCCGCACTTGAAGCATCAGAAAACTTTCAGCAACTTTCCCCCTCAAAATTCCGTCTTGTTGTGCTTGATTTACCTTGAAACTTCGTTAAAATCCAGGAGGATCTGTTTTTTAAGGGCTAATCAAGGAGAGATTTGCTGTGATTCGTTCACACACACACACACGCTCTCATCCTAGCGTTGCATACACCACCAAGCTCTCCCCATTGATGAATAAAACACCTTCAGTAAAGCCTCAGAGCCAGGCCTTCTAATCCGACCTACAGCTGGTGAAGCTCAAGGTGTCAGGAGGTTTGCCTTAATGCGTGTCTTGTTTAATGATCTCTGCCCCACTACCCTCAAACTGTCAATCACCCTGAAAGGAAAGGAGTTTGCAGCAAGGTGCTCTGCTGCAGAAAAGTCAAAATATTAAGACATCAACATTTGCTGTAATTCAGTGTTTTTAGGCTTCTAAAAATACAGCAATGTCTGTCTAACTCTGACACCTTGTTTGTCTGTGAGTTGTTAGCAGTTCAAGCAAAACGTGATATCACAGTTGTTCACTTGAATGATATTTAGAGGCCCATAGAGGTAAAACTATCCAGGGTTTCACAAGATAATAGCAATAGCAAATTTAGTGCAGCAGAAATACTTTCTTTCTTAATTGCTCCCATTTATACCCCATTTATCAGCCGTCAGATTTATCTTGTGACCTGGCCAGACAGGTTGGGAACCACTGCTCTGTGGACCAAGAAAGATGCAACCGTGCATGAAAGTATAGCTTGCTACTAAACCCAATTTAAGCTCTAAATGTGCTATACGCATATTTTGAGATCAGAATATCATATTCGGTTAAATACAGTCGTACATTCTCTGTCTGATATTAAAGGCTGTATCACGTATGAGCAAACCAATATATTGAACTAAGCTTACTGTTAACCCAGATTCTGTTTTTGCGATCAACTGTTTATTTGTATTTAAAAAAGCAAATTAAAAACTGAACCCTGCCCCCCCCAGACCCAATCAATGCCAACCTCCCAAACCCCCACATCATCCAACAAGATCTCCAGAAAATACGTAAATCTTCAGTGTGACAAAGTACACAGAGATGCGACTGAATAGATCGTACAACACTTTCATGCATCAAAGGTTATAGTCCAAAAAATTCAGGTCACACTCCACTTCAACTGTCGTGACCCTACAAACACCATTCACCGTAAACTTGCTGATCAATCTGTTGGTCGGCTGCCGTCTCGTTGGCTTACGGCAGATTACCGGCACCAGAAGGCCGTGGCTCTCCGCCCCACTATCGTACATACTTAAACAGATTAACCTGTCACTTCGAGTCGCATGCCAAACTCCCAAGCCTTTTAAAGCTGCATCTGGAGCGTGCTGGGGTGTCCTTCTGTCAGCCCAAATATTTACTCACAGGAGGGAGGTTTGTAGGAGTCTTGGAGGAATGCTTCAATACCTGTTGATGCATTTTATGCTTAGTGTAGTCTATTAAATGTCGAGAAAATTAGCCAAATATTTCGCAAGGTGAAAAATGCTTATTTTGTCCAACAAATAGCCCAAAATTTAAATATTTGACTTATAACAGAGAAAAGCAGTAAAAGTTCATCTATAGATGTACTATCAGTCCTTTATGTAACTATAAATGCAGCTATAAACTTTCTTAATTCATGGTGATGATCTTTGAGAGCTATGCTAATCGTTTTTCTCAGTAACATCTCTCTTTTGCTGACACATCATCAAACTATGGATGCCTGGGACATCCCATCTGAGCATGTGATAATATGTTAATGATAAAGTGTCTGAGTTTCACAATTAAGAAAGCTTTATCTGCCTGACATTTTACTGTTGTCAGTCCCTCTCTCCCACTCCCCTTAGTATGTGTCCAAACTGAGACACGAGTGCAGGCCTGGTAACTCGACCCCCTCCCTCTCCTCCCTGCCTCACCCGTCCTCCCTGCCTCACCCGTCCTCCCTGTATGACACTGCTGCGGGTTCTCATGGACACACTGCCCTTTGGAAATTCCCTGGCTGCAACCAATACGGCCCGTTGTGCGACACCAGCGTCCGCTCAAGACAGTATCACTGCACAGGAGCGGATGAATTATCACCGCAGCTTTGATGTGGTGGGCAAATTGTCCACGGGGTGCGTTACCACCGCCAGGCAGATATCATGTTTTGCCCTCGTCAGCAGACTCAATTGAAAAGCACTGGTGATTTACTGTAAGGCTGCAAAACTGTAAAAGTAGGACTTTGAGCTCAAATGCATCTTTTTCAGACAATTAAACTCCTGTCTTTACAATCAAAATCAAATAGTTTTGTCTCCTTGCCAAATAAATTCAACCCAATTGGAGCTAATTCAGTCCAGTTAGATTAAATCAAGGTCAGCATACATTCCCTGTGACCCGCCCCCCCCCCCCCCAGAGCCTCCTGTAGTCTCTCTCTTCTGGCCTCTAATCTCTGTATCTGTCTAATTAGCAACAACCTTGCAGAAAAGCTGCCACACCGCAGATTACATCCCGCTCACCAAGTGTTCAGTAAACCCACTCAAGTTATTGTTCTTAGCAAACTGCACAATGGGGTTGTATCTTTGCAGAAATACGGAATAATATAATCAAATCCATAAAAGTTTTGAATGAAATGCATTATTAATGAACAGCATGAACAATATTTAAAACATGTGTAATGCCAAGTTATGCCAACAGCAGTGATATATTGTACATATCACTTTGCATTTGCCAAGGATATCAATGTTTTTTTGATTTCTACATTTACCAGACAAGTGATACTGCTAAAAAAAAAAACATAACACAGAGAGATGCAACCTTTTGCATATTTACCTCCAAAATGAAAGAGATGAATAATGGATCTGTCAGGATTTGAGCATGTACACACACACACACACAGAGAGACACACACATCCCCTGACCCACACACAGCACACAGCCTCTTACCTCTTGCAGCGAAGCTTTAGCCCACTGTGCTGTAGTGCCTCTGCAGTGCCACTGGCCGTGCCTTCAGCCTGCCGGCTCAGATGAAGCGTTATCCTCAGTGTGAATGTTTGTCCTTCCCCGACAGTGAGCGCCCCTTTTCTCTCCTCTGTCGCGTCCTCAGCTGGCCTCTCGTACAATCCAGGTGGTCTGATAGGTGGGAAAGAAGAGGAGGAAGAGGAGCGTCTCCTGACAGACTGAGGGAGCTGCTGCTGCTGTGTGTGTGTGTGTGTGTGTGTGTGATGATGTCTGAGGCTGGGGAATGCGAAGACAGACTGTATGTGTGTGTGTGTGTGTGTGTGTGTGTGTGTGAGGAAGAGAGAGCAGAGGGGGAGAGACACAACCTGCCATGCAGATATCAGCCCTGTTGCAGTTAAATTTAAACCACCCTCCCTCCTGACACCTTGAGCAGCGGCTGCCCTCCCTCTCCAGAACGCAAGCACACACAGAGCTCTGACGGTACCATATGGCCCCTGACAGAAGACTGAGCCCCTGGGTGTCTGTGACTGTCCCTGAGGAGAGAAAGACTGATGGGGATGGGGGGTAGCAGGGGCAATATTTAGACAGGAATTTAGATATTTTATTCAGTTGTTGGTGAGAAAATGAAAGAAGAAACGGCACCAAAACTGTTACATTATGTAGTCCTTTTACCCTGCAGTGAGACTGTTTGCACACTTTGGACAAAATACACGTCACATAATATACTATATCTGAAAAACTAATGTATCTGATGCAAGTGATGCATCATGATCACGTTCTTGGTTATTTTGGATAAGAGTAAGATTTAGCATTGCGCTACTATAACATCGTCGGAGTCACGATGTACAGTTTAGAACCGGAGATATCGTCTTTTTTATTCTACGCATTCTTCTTCCTTATCAGCTCCGTCAGAGATTTGGGTGTGTTATGCTAGTAGCAGGTAATGTAGCCTCGAACCAGGCTACAGAGGTCTGGTAAACTTACTTCTTTCTAACTCCACACCCCCAGATTTCTTTCATTTTCAGACTTCAGCCCCAACCGACGCTGACTCAAGTGACACCACTTGAGGCAATTTATCAGATTTGGTGCAGCTCCCTCTGGAGCCACACGAGGCTTTATACAACTCACATATGCAGCAGTGCTCCCTAAGACCTGTAAACAATCTTTGAGGCGTAAAATCGGTGGAGTTCCCCTTTAACAAAACCCCTTCAAGGGATTTTTTTTTTTCACCTTGGAGTGGGGTGGGGTTGCACCAAAAATAGGGACCCGACACTTTAAGTGTCAGCCGCTGCGCTGGTTTAAAAAACTGGGTTGCTTTCTGATGCAGTCTGAGGCAGAAGGGTCACAGACTGTTGAGTCAAAGGCAGCGTCTTTCTCTCTGCAGGCGTCAGAGCCGTAATAGAATTATGGGCATTGTTCAGCTTTAGATGGCATGCAGAGCTAAAATAAAGTGCTTTTAAATGAATTAGTTTTCTATTCAAAGTCTGCTTTTTGTTCTGGACTAGAAAAATATCAGAGCAAGCTGACTAAGTAAGGAATGACCTGTGGTTATGTGTGACCCGAATTGCGTCAAGACTCAGAGTCCAGAGTCCTCCAGCTGTCAGTGGTTCTTCTCCCTGACACACAGCCGTTAATCTCCCGGGCCAACTCTCTTTTCTTTCACCTTCATTTACCCAGGGGTGTGTGTGTGTGTCATGAAAGTCTATGTTGAGTGCTTTACAATTACACACTTTACACACTATAAATACCCTCCATGTCAGTTTTGATGTGGTGAATTGGTGACAGTTGTTGGAGAAAGGTAAATTAAGTTTGTTCCGCTTGTGTTTTTTGTTTTTTTGGCTTATTCTGCCCCAGAGTTTCATATTCAAAATCTTGTTTTGTCTGACCGACAGTCCAACACTCAAAGACATTCAGTTTACTTTCATATATGACAAAGAAAAGCATCAAATCCTCACATTTGAGAGGCTGGAACCAGCAAATGTTGAACTGACAGAAACGATTATTTGATAATGAAAATAGTTGCAGATTCATTTTTTCCTGTTGTAGCTCTCCTCCACACTGATCTGAGGTCGTCCGTTTGTAATCCAGAGTATCAGACATGTCAGCCCATGTCTCTACAACACTTTACATTTAAGGCTTGTAGATTAAATGTGCAGTGAGTGCAGTACACTTCTTAAAAGAAACATGGGTTTTCCAGCCTACAGTGGGGGAAGTGGGAAGTGACTCAGCTGTTCTGACTGCAGCTTTAATGTAATGGGGTGCACGCCTATGCAGAAAATGTAGCTCAATGTTAAAAAAACACACTGGACGGCTGACTCTTGCTTGAAACCGCAACTGTGCAATTCAAAGACATTATATCAGCAAATGAAAGGCTATAAAGAAAATGTAAATGGTGTATGAGAGTTTGCAAAGCTCTCTAGCCATATATAATGTTGCTGCATGCTCTGTGTGTGTGAAGCTATACACTGGGAAGAGATAATAATATGGCACAGAGGGCCAAGAGTATGCAGGGTTTTATTCTGACACCTTCACTCAGTGGCACATAGTCGTCAATCCTTCTTATATACCTTATGTTCTCATTCTATAGTGATTATGGCCCGTACTGCTCCTGCTACAGTTTTGCATTTCCCCACAATATTAAGAGTGGATTCCAGTGAAGATAAAAGCTGTTCACACAGTATTTTCCACTCTCAGTAGAGCTCCTAAGATGAAAAATGGCTGAAGTCATGGAGGGGGACTTTTATGGAGTTAAGGAGTTTCTTTATCAGATGAGAAAATGGCTGCAGGAAGCAGAAGAAAAGAGGAAATGTTCTCTAAACCCTGAACAACAAGGATTTGGTGAAGTGTTACAGATTGCATTGTGCATGGATGGTATTTATGGCGGATCTTAACCTCAGCAGAGTCGTGATTTTTATTTCCCACTCAATGAATCAAGGCAATGCACAACAGTATTTCACAGCCTCAACTAATTGCATTTCCCTGCAGACAAAACAGCAATTAAGGATATTCGAAGAGGACTTTACGAGTGTTGTCTTGATCATAATGGCATCCACATTATGATGCAGTCTAGTCTTAATGAGGAACCATATTAATGTTGTTTTGTTAGTATACTGCCTTATAACCTGCATTGAGTGATTATGGAGTGTTATTGATTGTGCATTTTGTGTTTATACAACACACGCGCGCACAAAAATGTGCCCAAATCAACCAAAGTGGGTGTGAATTTATATATTTCTCTCTGTATTTATAGGATATATCTCAAAGTACAGCACAGATAAGGTTCACAGCATGGGGATAAATGTTTCATTGGCAGCTCTGTCAGGCATTTTAAAAGCTATGTGAAGGAATGTAAGTATGTACTTGTGTATGTAATGCAACGACATGCATGTGTGGTGAAATTTCATATCTAATGTAGTCAAAGATACAAGTAAAAGCACCAGCTGAAAGCACATAAACAAACCTGAGCTCAGAGGGGAAGGTTTGGGAGAGGGGAAATTGAATTTGCTGCTTTAAGAGCAAAAATCGATGTTTCGTAAGGTGCTAGCATGACAGATGCTTACAGAGGATATAAACAACGAGACTGAGACCTGAGATTAGACAAATGACTGACGGCACCTTACTGGGAGTTTGAGCTCAAAACACGCATTATTGTCAAGCCCAGACATGTGAGTCGCAGGCAAATCCGAGGCATGCGGTAACTTTACACTGGACACTAATCACAAACATCACAAAATTAACCTCACTGACAGCTCTGAGAGCCGCACAACAGAAAGTGCAAGCCTAGCCATCTCTCACCACTCACACATGGTTGTGTGTGTGTGTGTGTGTGTGTGTGTGTGTGTGTGTGTGTGTGTGTGTGTGTGTGTGTGTGTGTGTATGTGTGTGGGTGTTTAGTATTTGGACATATGTATTGCACGTGTATATGCACGTGTGTGTATCCTATTACTTTACTGTCATTCTGTTCATTCACTACCATATTCAGTCATCTAGTTTATTTACTTGAAGGGTTTTTTAATTGAAATAATTGATTATATGAGAAGATAATATGGCTTTATTGACCCCGAGGAGACCAGAGAGGTATAGGTAGGAACAGATAAGTAGCAAAAATATGTACAAATAACAAAAATACATCCAAGTTAGAAAGCTACATGGTGAGATTTTCTCATTGTTATGTGTCTGTAATTAGCCTTTGTTTCCTCATTTTGATGTGGAAAATCACAGCAGCTGTTTTAAATTTCTTCTAAACTGTCCACCAAAATTGGTTTCTGAATAAATGAGAAATGAGAATTGGGGCCATGCAGCTGCAGAATCATAATTTCGATCTACCTACCTGGGGTCAGGAGATAGAGTTAAATCTGAAGGGTTGCGAGGTGATTAACAGAGGAGGAAACAGATTTTTCTTTCATCTTTGCAATTTTCTAGTCATAGAAAATAGATGATTTTACTGCTCCAGGGTTGTAAAGGTAAGATAAAGTAAAAGATCACTGTTTTGTTGATCTGGTAGACATATGCAAACCAGTGATGAGGGATCACAAGTAGTCATTGCTTTGGTAGCTGCTGTTCTTAACACTCCTCATATTTCAATGATTGGTCTGGTGCGTATTTGATCTTACTCAATCAACTGTTGGATGTTTTACAGGCTTTAATCTTGCAGAGAAAACTGTAAAAAAGCGTATGTAATCTGGTTTATTGCATCAAATCATCAACATTATTATAAAGACAATGAAGTTTATTTTCATATGCAACACGTGCCACAATTTGTTCCTTTATTGAAATGAGACAAAAACATTTTCAACAGTCCCATGCCACCTCTCCATACTGAACTGCAGTAAATTACGTAATTTCTTTTATTTCTTGCAGGTAAAAGGCTAAAAACTCTCCATCTTCCTCACATTAATGGCACTAACCCATTTGCCATTAGAGTCTCAGTAAGTCAGAACACCTGTCTCTGTCCAATCCTCACTCTGTCTTACATCCATAGCCACCAGGGTGCTGTTTTATCGGCCCTTTTTACGACCTGTCTGCTTGGCTTGTTCAATACGCTACATGTCGGAGCAGCTGTAAATGGCCTTTTAGGGACACTTCTCTCGGCACCGGAGAGCTTTTACACAACACAATGGCCAGTGTGGATTTGTTAGGTGTCTGCGCGTGTGTGTACGAGCTTTTAGAAAGAGTGTGTGATGGTCTGAATGATGTCTGGGAGGCTTTTGATGTCAGTGAAGGTGGGGTTTGAGTGTTGGTATTTGTGCCTCATTGCAAAAGTGTTTTGGGGTCATTTGGGGTTTTTATTTTAAATGGCCGACAAGAAAAGGAAAAACTCCGATTGTCCATTTTTTACGTGTAATAGACCTGAGCGATGTATGTTAGACACACATTTTGCTTCATCTATAAGGACATTTCTGTTCAAACAGGATTTCAGGAACAGTAAACAGTGTACCATCTGCTTAACATGCCCTACCAGTGAAAAAACAGATGCATGGTAGAAAGAGACACTTACACTGGAGAGGAATTGTCGGTATGAAGAAGATGAGAAAAGTCATTTAGAATTTGATTTTTATTGAGGAATGATTTGTTAGCTGCAATTAGAAACCATGCAAATGTTTTCCACTTGGCTAAGCCAAGGCAGTGTCATAAAGCACCAATTTATCACACACACAGATACACACACACTCTCTGACCTCTTCCTCCTTCCTCTCTCCCTCGGCATTATGGGAGCGGGCAGTTTAAAAACAGAGGTATTTACGACTCAGCGCTCTCCTCTAGAGTTCCTGGAGCTCCACAAACATGTGGGACTGGCAGCTCAGTTTAAAGATAGACAGGGTTTTGGTTGGCTATCTGGCTATTTTGTATCAGGGTCCATCTGTCTGTCTGCACACCTGCCTGTCTATCTGTCTGTCTGTCTTGTGCAGTTAAAGCAGGACTGAATATTTTCCAAGAGAACTGGGAAACTTACTGATTACACAACTGTTACTTCATTTAAATTAAGTGTATCTCTCAAATAATGGCAGTGGAGTACAGTATAAAGTATAATATTTGCCTCTAAAATGTAGTAAAATAGAAGTATGAAATAACACAAAATGGAAGTTCTCAAGTACTGTAAAGTAAGTAAAGCACTTGATACTTGAGAATTTTTAATGGAAAAATACTCTAATCAAATCAGTTTGGTCACATTTATATATATATTTTTTTCATTTCTGTTATATACACAATAGTAACAGCAGTAGTAGCAGTCTAGTAGTTGTAATAGAAGAACAGGTAGTGATGCAGTATTATACATATAAGAAATGAATTGTCATTACTCACTTTCAATTGTTTACACTATGCAAAAAGTGCAAAGTTTACTGCCTTTGTTGGCCTTATATAAAATGAGCTATGTGTTATCTCAAGTTAAAACTTTCAACAACGTTTAGCAGTGCTTCAAAACTAAAAGAATCTGTCGCCATCTACTGGTCAAAAGGAGTAATCAGCCAACTTTGAGCCACAGGTGAAAATGATGCAGTGATGATTAAAACCCAGCAACTCCACCTGTTCAAAACAAAAGGGAGGGTGGAGGAGAGAAACAGCAGTACTCTGCAGAGCTCAACTGGCACAATTTGTATGCCGGACCTGCAGCTTTTTGCTTGTTTCTTTTTAATTTGCTCTTAAAGGGGCAAAGTCAAGCAGACATGACAGACAGATATTTAAAAATTCTGAGAGACAGCGGCCATACAGGGAATTACATCCCGTCAGGTCGACAGCTCCACAGAACTCCTCCTTTGGCGGATGTAAAGAGACACCTGGATTTTTGTAATGAAGACCCAAGTGAGGAGCAGAATATGGAGGTACAGTACATGCAGAGATGTGCTTTATCAAACTTTATTCTTAATGTAATCAAATCTGTTATCCTCTTACTTATCAACAGGCGGGTGCTAGAGATCAAGATAATGACCAAAACAGGACGTTTGATTTTAACACTCCTGAGACGAAAACAGGTACAGTCTACTCATTTTAGTTGACCGGTTGTATGATTCTGTATGCTGCTTTTCAATAAAAGGAGTGTTTAAATTATATTGAATAGACCTTAGTGACTCATTGTGCTTTCTTCAGCAGGAAAATGACATGACATTTTTGGTTCTATGATAGTGAAAGTCACTAGCAAGCTTGTAAACCTACAGTTTTAAATTGCAAAGTTGTTATAGCTTTATGCTGTACGTCTTACTTGGTTGCTATACTCTCTTCTTCCTGCGCTAAATGTTTCCCTTGTTGTCTGCTCAGAACACATTTCCGATGATCCTAACTCCATGCTGAAAGGGATGAAAGGCTATCGGCTGACACAAAGCGACTTGGAGTTTATTAAAAAGATGAAAGAAGAGAAACTTGTTAAAAAACTGCAGGTAAATGTGGTTTTCTCACTCACTGTTGCTGCTTGATTACACAATATGGCAGTGTGCTGATGCAATGGGATCTTCTGACTGCCCTCAGGGAGACCTGGAAGAGGTGCAGAGGTTGTTAAAGAAGGAAATGATGGCCGCAGAGCTGGCATGTGCTTCCAGGGAGAAAGCACAGGCTGAACTCAAAAAAGTGGGTCTTTTTTTAATTACAATAATCAAGAAAGGTGTTGACAAAACTCATGCAAGACACTCTATCTTCTGCACGCAAGTGAAAACCTTATCTCCAAAATGTCAAGTTTTCAGGTTTTCAGCAGCCACTTCACGATTCCTTGTAGTTCTTTAGCTGATACTAAGGCACATCTGACCTTTTTACCATCATAACTCTCTCTGAATGTTCAAGCCTGTGTCTGGTACAGGCATTTTTACGTGCATTTTATATTGCCCCTGAAATGGCATTATTTTCCAAAAAATGTCTTCCCCCTTCAAGGTCAGTCATGGTATAAATGTGAAGTTAATAATGATGGATCCTTTGAGATCATTCCTCTGGCATTTACTGTCTGTTAGATAACTGGAAATTCACAAAAAAAACACAGGCTTCAAACAAAGGTTAAGAGGCAGATTCGATCCACGACTTCAAACACAAGCCCACTGAACCTGCAGAATTAGTTTTTAATACCATGAAGACATTGCACATACCAATATATATTCACTGATCAGAAACTTGTGTACAGGTTTCTTGCACTTGAAATTGTAGTTGGAAAGAAGATAAAAAAAGATCCTGATGAAATGGTTGTTCTTCTGTCAGTTCCCATCCTGTGCAGAGCTCACTGAGTGGGTGAAGGTGGTCCTCAAAATGACATCGCCATCGACCGACTTAACAGACCTAGACACCAAGTCTCTCCTGGCCATGGTGACGAAAGAAGACCTCCAAAGAGCCATGGATGAGAAGAGGATTGAGCTCCCTCGGATGGAGAAGATGGTGGCAAACAAGTAAGCTGAAGAGTCACTGAAGGCGATGTATTTTAAAGGATTATGCCAGTGTTTACTTTTGATGTTAATTTTGTATTGACTGTCAACCATTTTAAAAAGCACACTGGACACGTTTGGAACATTTAATCCAAGAAAAATAAAGGGTAAAATACTAACATGGATTCCTCAAAAACATAGGAGGAAGAAGGAGGCTAAAGAAAGAGGGCAGCTTGAAAAACAAATTGCCAGTGAACAGGTAAGAGAGGCTCCAACTTGTATAACATTTTATTGTTGAGTTCTTTTTGACTGTTTTTAATCTGCTACAGGGGCTGATACAGGGGCTGAT
The DNA here is from genome assembly GCA_005408345.1 of Macquaria australasica. Taxonomy (NCBI): domain Eukaryota; kingdom Metazoa; phylum Chordata; class Actinopteri; order Centrarchiformes; family Percichthyidae; genus Macquaria; species Macquaria australasica. The sequence goes on along the minus strand of SEMN01000135.1, from coordinate 46,767 downwards.
GAGCCAGTTATCCAACCTGAAATTGGAACTTGCACAACATCAGGTGAGAATCTGATTTGATCGTATGTTATACCCATTCATTAGGTGTTTTGCTGAGTGCACAAAAATGTTGCATCTGGTAACTGGGGGCTTTTTAAGGATTTACTGTACTCCAAAGAAACAAAATATTGTTTCACAGGAAGCCTATAAAGCTCTTGAGATCAACTCCCAAGAAGCACCAGAAATCCAAGTGGCAGCAGAAGAAGCAGATACCTCAGAGGAACTACAAGCCACTAAAAGCCAAGTGAAACATCGAGGAAAGCAAAGAAAAAAGGCTGTTAAATCTTCCGAGAAGTTGCAAGACACAACAAACCAAAGTAAATCAACAAGGAGTAAACACACGGACAGCAAAACAGACAATCAGACCACTGTGAAAGATGATCATGCAAATAAGAACACAAGTGAATCTTTGAAGACAAAACAGAAGTCTGGAGCTGCGGCAGAGAGGCCGACAAAGTCGGTTAAAGCAGCCAGAGGGCCGCAGAAGAAAGTCCAGGAGAAAGAATCAAATCCACAAGAGTCTGTACACGCTGTGAGAGGGAGAAGAAAGCCTCCTAGGACAGCACAGACCGCAGCTCCACAACCGAAAAATCAAAGTAAAGTGAAAACTGGGGAAGCTCAGTCTGCGGCACAGCAGGCGGCTGCCTCGCGCAGCAGAAAGAAAGCTGCTGTAGCTGCAGATGATGCTGGAGAGGAGGAACCGAACGCTGGCCTGAGGAGATCCAAGAGGATAGCCAGCAGGAGCTGAATGTGTTTGACGGAAGAGCAGCTCCACTGGCATCGTTTTGCTCAAGAGGCGTATAGACATCGATGGTTCCTAGAACATAAATCCTTACAACATTTGATGATGCCCTGACTTTTCTTCTAGTGGCACCATGAGGTTGACATTTGCAAATGTTAGCTAACAGGCTTAACTTGGATGGTGAATATTAAACCTGCTAAACATGTAATGACATACATAAACATAGCATGTTACCATTGTCATTATGAGCATTTTAGCTTAAAGCGCCGCAGTCTCTAAGTACAGCCACTAGCATTGCTGTAGACTTAGTGTTGTTGCTAAATTAATTGCGACATTGTGATTTTTATTTTCTTTGACCTTTGTTTTTAAATGTATGTTGTAAATCATTTTTAAGAATCTATGTGGCTGTTTTTTATCCGTAATGTAAAAATACAATGGAACTTTCACAAGACTAGATTCACGAGTGTCCATTGGTGCTTTGAAGCTGTTTCCACTAAAGGTGTACAATAAAGTAAAAATGACAATTATAAATGAAATTATTGCTTTGATGAGAAAATTGTTACCTAAAGAGCTTAAATGTTGTCAAACTTGTAGAAAAGTCTATCCCAGCCTGTGAAGGGAAGTCAAAGATCACAGCAGCAGCATTAAAGCTGACTAGAGGCTTGTCAGCAGAGGGGCGTGAAGCCCAACCCTCGTGATAAACTGAATTAAATGTGGTTTGAATTCGATTCCTTAATGCTATTTTTACAAATTGACCTCTGGAGCACATGTCACAAATGACTCTTTAACTCTTAGACGTGTTCATTGAGGTTTTTCTGTAGATTATCAGTCAAAATGTTATCAGATTGGTGCTTGTTAACGCTGTGAATACTTTGATTTCTGAGGCTAAACCCAATTTCTGTAAGAGCCAGCGGACATTTTATCACACCTCATCTCTCTCTTTCGCTGTCACAGTTGGAAATGAGTCGCGAGCGCTGCTGAATCTCTGTAATTTCCCTCTAGTAATTCTTGGACGGCCGAGCGGCAGTTCGGGTGAAACATTGTTAATCTTGCATTAACTCCCAATCAATCGGTCTGAGCGGGGGAAGAAGAAAAAGGCCCCACGTTCGCTGTTCGTGAGTCTGGAGTGGGAAGAAATTGTGCTGACAGTTGGAATGTTTCGAGGCACCTTCTTAAATTACAAATTAAGTTTGAACTGACGGTCAGATTTGTCCGTCATCTGCCAGGATTTGCTTCACAAACGGCCGCAGTCTTGACAACCGGAGTAACATCTATCTTAACGGCTAAAGTTCTGTGTTTTTCCACCTTGGGTCTTGATCCTTGACTTTTCCTGCAATCTGGGAGGCTTATTTTCAGTCTGACTGTAATCCCCAGAACCTGAAAAGGGATTTCCCTTTTTCCCCCTCTCAACTATGCACACACACACACATTTACATCCCTGATTGGTGAGATATTTGTCTGATGGTCAAGCACAATGACCCGGCCAAGACCAAAGTAATACAAGAGCAGAGCGGGAATCCTAGATCTATATCCTGCCATTAAGTTTAATAGTCTAATATCAATAGCCTCTCCAGCAAACTTGCCATGAGCAATGAGTTTATTCTAGAATGGGTTTTAGTTTTGGCTGCAGAGAGTTCATCTTTTTTCTTTTCCTGTTATTCCTGCATCATTTCTGTTTTCTTCTCTGTGGCTCGGCGTTCCTCCCGAGTTTCTCTGCTTGTTTGCCAAACCTGGAACCCAGAAGTGCTTTTCAAAATCGAGGCATGGGAACGTTACCTCAAATGCGTCAATTTCAGAAATCAGATCTTGTTTACGGAAGGAGTCAAGGCAGACTGCTGAGATCCTGGTCCAAGGATTGCTCATGTCTTTTGCCTTGTGGCAAGATAAACTTCCCTCTGTATTTAGGCACTTATGAAATGACCTCAACATTTTTCCCATTTACGAAATAGGCATAACCAGTAGCTATTGTATCAGTAGCCTTATTATATTATTGTGTAGTTTAGTATATTAAAGGCAATGCATAAAAAATGTAAAGCTTCTTACAAGTGTATAATAGCTTAGAATAGCCTTGAAACCTGAATGCCATAATGTACAAAAACTTACTACACTGTGAATTGTATTATACTTTTTTGCTTGGGTGCATTTAGTGTAAACCACCACTAGGGGGCAGTGCTATGGACCTTAACCCTCTACTGCACACCACTGCCCTGAAGCAACAGAAAGTCTTTTTGTCCCTCTTTGATAAAAGGAGGTAATGTTGCATTTTGAGGTCATAACACACTTTCAGAAAGCAGAGCCACACCTTTAAATCAAGCTAACTTTTGAATCTCTAAAGAAGATATGTTGTTGGTTTGAAGACATCTTTTATTCAGTGGTGGAATGTAAGTTATTTGTGCTTTACTCAAGTTTTTTTTTTTTCATGCTACTTTTAGCAAAATGTTGTACTCTTTACTCCACTACATTTATTTGACAGCTTTAGTTACTAGTTACTTTACAAATTCAGATTTTTGGAAACAAGAAGTTCTTCTGAAATATTATGTTTTGTTATAAATTAAACAACCCAACAGTATATGCAAGTACAGCTGAACTGAGTAGTCGATTGACAGAAAACTGAGTGATTTAAGTTATTGTTAATTTTTAACATTTTATGGTGCTGGTTTCTCAAATGTAAAGTTTGGATTGTTGGACAAAACAAACATTATTTTCTGACTTTTCAGAAAATAGAAGAAAAACAGCAGATGAATCCATAATGAAGCCCTATATAAAATGGTTCAAAATGAGCTCCACCTCAACCAACTGCAACAGTAAAATGCAGCTTTTACATACATGATAATCTAATGATACAAATAACCAGACATTTTTCTGCATAATAAGTACTTTTAATACTTTTAAGTACATTTCCCTGATTAAACTACCTTTACTTAAGATACTCAATGCAGGAGAATTACATATTTCTTAAACCAAGAATGATGCATGTTTGCCACTTATGGTACAAACATCTTTTTTTTGTGTGTAGAGTGAAAATAAGGAGAGAGAGAAAAACATGCAGGCATACTCATATATTGTACTTGCTTTATATTTTTAAAGGTTCATAAAATATATTTGAAAAAAAAACTAAATTGTTACATACATAAACAAACTATATGCATTCCAATATAACTTTTCAAATGTTGCTTGTTTTTACCTAATATTTGCTATACAGAAATCTTATTCTTCTTGGTTCTTGTCCTGAGGCAAACTATATATATATATATATATATATACAGCATGTCTGGGTGGGCTGGATTTATCAGAAGACACACATCTTGCACAAAAAAAGACGGTGAAGTCTAATTGATGCAATAGAGGGCTAACATCTGTTAAAACACTAGTGTCAAGGTTAGAGAGGCCGTCCAGCAGTCTTTGGTGTGACAGCGTTATTTAGTTTCAGACTCTTTGCGTGCCGTCCTGAACCATCTGTCCTCCCCTGTAACGCTTCTCTGTTTAGCTTGGACACCGAGGCAAGACGGTCCCCAGTCCCCTGCCAAGGAAAACCCTGTAAAAGTATATTAGTGGGAGCGAGGGCTGAGACCAGAGGAGGTGAGGCCTGTGACATATGTATGAGCAGCCATGCCAAGTCTAGCAAGGAAGGCAGGAACACGTTTGCGCTCACTGAATGCATCCAAATCTCAGTGTGGAGGCAAAGTGTGAATCCTGCTGCTCAGTTCTTGGGCCAGTTGCACTAAAATCCTAAACAGAGAGAGCGCCCTTCACGAGGGGACGCGTCTCTTTAATGTGGTTTGTGAAACACCAAAGATGACCGCAGACACGAAAGAGCTTGGGTTTAATCGTTAGAGTGAAGGGTCTGAACCACATGTTCTCTAAATAATGTGATTTCCATTTGGAGAACATTTGTAAGAGTAGAAAGCTAGAACTATGTCTAAATGCTGGATTAATTTGGAGGTGCAAAAAGATCTACCTCTTCAAAACTCTCACAGCAGCTTAAATACATGATAAATCTGTTCAACATACAGAATCTGAGGTATCTGTGAGCTGGTGTGGATTTTTCTCGGTAAGAGCAAAAAGAGCAAAGAACTTGTTGCTGAAGTCACTTGTTTTGCTCCGTTGCGTGGAATCCACCAGGAAAGGAGAAGACAGGAAGGAAGGGTGTCTTGTACGTGTTCGGAAAGCTAAATGAAAAATAAAATGCAATAGACTAAACATTTGGACAATGCCTGCGTATGCACAGGCTATCTGTGGATAGTGAACATGTGAGGAGAAAGCTTTCTTCAGCTTTGTTCAAGCCCCTGAATCCTTTTTGTCAAAGAAGCAAGGGATTATTAACTGCATTATTATCACATTAAAGGAATCATTCCCCACATGATTGTGCCACCAGTTTGTAGGCTAAATATGAAGCTATACCCTGTTAGCTTAGCTTAGCATAAAAACTGGATAACAGCTAGCCTGGCTTTTGCTAGTTGATGAGCTTTATAGGTGCTGGTAGGCCCCTTTGGACAAAGCCAGGCTAGCTGTTTCCCCCTGTTCCCAGTCTTTGTGCTAAGCTGAGTTAACCGGCTGTTGGAGCTGGTATTGATCTTCTCATGTATATGTATATCCCAAAATGTTGGAACTCTTCGTTTAAGAGTGAATGTGTCCTTCGTATTCTTCCAAAAGTGTAAGATGATGGAGACCGTTCACTGACCCTCAGCTTTACTGGTCAAGGACGTCTGCACTTAAATGCCAAAATCTTTGGTGGTCTGAATGAGGCACATACTGCACTGTACCCTGACAGACATTAACAAGTCCACAATAGGCCAGCATTTTTTGAACAGGACGTGTGAAAGATACTATAAATACCAGTAGCCCTAAAACGAGGCAAACTGCCTCCACACACACACACCTGTAGTCAATTAGTCCCTCCGCCTGCTATATCTCATGTAACACACTCAAGCTCACTTCAATCAGCTGAGAGTGAATTCTCCCAGGCAGGATTACTTGTACTTACTGTACAGTGCAACCCATGCTCTCTCTTCCCCCCCAAAAAGACCTATATCAAGAAGCTGAAATATTCGCAAATAAATGTCACAAAACAGACATAGCAGGTGCTGAAAACTATGATGTCATGTTTTTAATCCTGACTATGTTAAAAATTGAAGTGTTGTTTTGTGCTCTAGTTACGGACTGTCAAACATAATTTCAGGGTTGTTACTTCACCAATATCAAACATGAACTCCATATTTTGTGCATGGGAACCATTGCTGTATGCGATGTCCATGTTACTGAGACAGGCAAACAAACTTGTGACTCTTTGGATTTAGCGTCTGTAAACTTCTGCAAACCTCCATCAGCGACTACTTTCTCAGTCAACACAGTCTGTGTGTAATCTCTCTGCATGCGACTTGATCGCGCCAATAAAAGCTTGTTCTCCTGGCAAATGAAGAGAGAGTGCGCCGAAGCTGTACAAACAGGGTCCAGAGCCGAGCTGCTGAGGAGGCACAGACCCACTGTGAAGACCAACAGTAGTCTTCTGCCTTTGCTTTTTCTTCTCTGGCTACGTTCTTATTATTATTCTGTCTCTGTTTTGACTCTCTGGCTTTCTCTCACACTCTTTCACCAGTCTCATTTCTATTCCTGGTCCTTGAAATGACACTGGAACGACACTGCCAGAATCCTTGCCACGTAAATATGATGTGCAGCAGGTTGAGATTAATACATCAGCGCTGTAGCACTGAGCTGCGAGACCTGACGGAGTTGATAAAGTCTCCCAGAGATGGCTGACTTCAGCTGTTTCCATTTCTGGAAGTTAGTTCTCTGGATAATAAAGAACAGTGAACTGTCAGGGTAACCTTTAGGGATATGTATATTCCTGTATTAAGGGACATGAGGTGTCCAGTGGGAATTTAATGCCCTTTAAATATCATTATCTCTTACTACACACACATTTAGCTCAGGCATCCCACCGGTGATGCCTCGTTGGACTACAGTGGCCTGTTAGATTCAAATATTTAGAAACTTCCAAATAATACATATGTTAAGTTTAAGTGACAAAGACCTCTAGCTGCCGTAGTAATTATGACTTTTCTCTATCTGGAGTAAAGGAGGAAGTGGTGTGAAGTTGTTATATAGCCATTAAGTCCAAAAATGGATTGGTCGGAGTGGATAGGTCCACTGTCTACGTTTCTTTCTTTTAACCATGACCACAATCATTCCCTAAGCTTAGTATTTATTTATGTGCCAGATACCCAGGTGCCAGTGTTTTACTACAAGAACATCTTACTTATTTCCATTTTTAAGCAATAAAATCAGGGCAAAAAAATTATATTTTAATGGCCTTATAATGAGGAATGTAGTTTCATAAGTAGCAGAAGAAATTGTGAAGCATTCACACTCAAGGAAAGGTGTTAAATTAGATATTATGACAAGTATAATAACATGAAGAGGTAGCAGGATAACAGAAATGCAGCACAGACTTTATTTCACAAGATTACATCTTAACGTGCTTTTAACTTTTTTAGAGCTTAAAGGAGCTTCCAGGGCCTCCAGATGTGTCAAATTATCCAAAGACAACAAGCTAGTTTATTAAGTAAAAATACAAGCAATGTAAGTATTTATGCAAAATATTAATTGAGCCCCAAACCACAGACTTAAATACACTCTAGGGTTAATTTCCCTACTACTAGAAATAAGATGGGCATAACTCACAAGGTCAAAAGGAACATTTACAGCATGTTATGGGCTAAATGTAAACTTTATAGTGTTTTTAAGGTTGTAATCCAAAAACTAAAACAGACCCAAACTAATTTAGACATATCTCCATGCTTGTTACTATTAGGCTTCTTAGCTGGAGGCCATCACAACACTGATCCACACTCTGGCTTCAGTGTCTCAGCCTGTGTGGCAAAAGAAGGCCAGGGTCAGTTTACTCTGCTCCTCAGAGGAATGCTGGGAATTGTTTGCACTGTCCGCTTCCACCTCTGCTGCTTCTGGCCAGCTCAGTTTTGCTGGATGCAGGCACACACACACATACACACACACACACACACACATGCATAAACTCATGCATTGTTTTGCCTGTCAAGAAATGCATGCACTGTGTCTTATGCCGCACCCTGTAAAGAGCACTGTGGCTTTGGTGTTATGGCTGCAGCGTGTTTGTCTTAATGGTGTCTGAGAGACTTTGGATGGAAGTAGAAATGGTGTGTGTGTGTGTGTGTGTGTGTGTGTGTGTGTGTGTGTGTGTGTGTGTGTGTGTGAGTGTGAGTGTGTGAATGTGTGAATGTCTCTGTATTATGTCTTGAGTGTGTGGTTTTGAACCTGTAACAGACAGAATCTGGAATCCCAGCGTTCTGGTGTGGTTGGCGTTCAGACTCTGATGGAGAAGGTAATGTCGAGACATTAGTCTGTTTGCACAATTAAAGGCTGCAAATCAGTCAATGTGCTCCAGTGCCTGTTTTTTTTGTTTTTTTGTTTTTTGTTTTTATGTATTTTATTTATATTAGTGCAAATATTTTGCCAAGTGCAGAAAAAAAACAGGGCTTTGTGGCTTCATCCGACACACAAGCAGGAAGGAACTCAGCTGTTTGGGTTTTTTTGCCCCAGTCACATGCACAAGAAAGTAATTCTGTTCAACATCATGCTCCTGCACTTGACAAATGTTCCCGAAGAAACACAACAAGACTCTCTAATGATACTTTCAAGTGTTTCACAACATGGAGCCGAAATACCTGTGGTTTGGGTGCTCTTCATACTTGAAAGCCTGTAATGTGCGCTGCAAATTACCCATGGAGGAGGTGGCTATAAATTCTCACCCACCCACTACAGCATGACCTACAGAATCCTACAGAAGGTGGGAGAAAAGGAATCCATCATTTATGTGAAAATGATCCCTTAATTAGTCTGGACAGCTCTGACAGTCGTGTTTCATGGAAAAGAGACAAGATTTTGGCTCATTGTCTAGTTTTTCAGGCTATTATATTTCATGTTTTTGCCTCCAGCGGCATGAATGTCAGACAGCTGCCATTCCTGACTGCAGAGAACTAATATGAGCTCGTTCACATTCGAAAATAAAATGAAGTGTGCACTCACCCAAATATTCTGATTCCAGTAAAGTAATTACAAGAATTACAAGAATTACTTTACTGGAACTATAAGGCTTATGAGTTAGGCTGATGAATTAGCCTTACAGTGCCACTTTTGGGTGTGTCTGAAACCCAAAATGTATTCGCACAACCTCACTAAACAGCTGGTACTGGAAGTTTGGTGATGTACTAAGTGCTTGCGTGTCGTACAGTGGCTACTGTTGTTTGTGGCAAAAGGGATACTAAGAGGAAAGCTGTGTTGGTGTTGCTTCTTATTCAGCAGTGCAGGATTATATAAAATTGGCTTCTTTCATTATAGACTCACTGGTTGCTCTGCTCCCACAAAGGTCACCTCTGTTGCAATGGTTTTGAATCTGTTAACAGTACAAATTACCGTGTGAAAACTAACCAAAGTTGATGTGACTCTGGCAGCAAATCCACTGATTGTGGTGACTTCATTAAAATGAATTTATTTAAGTCCTAAATTTAGCTGTTTTAAGTGTTCGTGTTATGTTATGTTTCGATCAGGTCAGAGAAGGTTAAATCATACCAATCAGTATTTACGCTAGCATGTCAAGAGCATGTGCAAATTGATCCATGTCATTTAAAAAAATAAATGGCATGCATCTTACATACCTGTTGCCAATAAAGCCCTATCAATAAATCGCCGGGGCTTATATTGTCTTTATTAGTTTATCGCAAAATATCTGTCTGTCCCATTACAAAGTACACTCTCTATTTTTTCTTTTTAACTGTAAAATGTATCGCTGAGTACATATTTTGGTCAGATTTGTGACCAAGTAGAGGGTATAGTATTTCAGATGCAGTTAACAACAGGTTTGTTTGCACTAACTCAAGTCAAACTACAGTTTGTTGTGCTGTAAAGTGCTCTAGTGAAGTAGAAACAGGGCCAGAATGGCTAAAACTAAAGTTTTTTTCATTAATTTTAGAAACATACAAAGTTACCCAGAATGTATGTTCAATGAGGAAAGCCTCTATTAGACAAATATGCCTGTTAACATGTTATTAATCTGTCTTATTTTTAGCCGTATTAAGTTTATTTGAGTGTGGGAATGCAGAGTATAACACTTGTATAGTGTTCAAAGAAAACATTTATTCGATCCCCTGGACATGACTTCCTGTTGCAGGCTAATTCCTGAATCCACACTGTACGGCTCTGCTAATACTCCCTAAGGAACTGCTATTAAACTCATGTTTATGTTCTGTTTCATGCCGTCTGGATCCTTTTATAATTGCATTGCAAAAGAAGTGCTGGCATGAGGGTGAAAGAATCACATATTTGTGTTGAAACCTTTAATACTGAATACTTTCTGCTCACTTGCTGGCAAATTTATAAGATTATTATACTTTAAATAGCATCCCAAGCCATTATATACAATAGCTATGCCTTTGAATTAGCCTGCAGAGTTTTGCATGCTATGATCATGAATGAATGAAAAAAACATTGTTGCCTCATTTACAATGCTTAAATATTTTCATTTTGGTGTTTGTGGCATTGCCTGTTGACATTTAGCTTAAACACTAATGTTGTTTCAACCTCCAGAGCAACGTTAGAGTGATTGAACCTTCAGTCTGCTGAGTGAGGTTGCAGCACACCTCCAGCCACTCACTGGGCATATAGAAAGACGCAGGGAAGGATTTACAGTGTGGGCTGCAGGGTGGGTGTGGGGGGAATCGTGACTGTGTATCGAGACACCCGTCTGGTCTTGGTCAAACAGCATTCCCATGAGGAGCTCCACATGGGCCCCCAGCATGACCTGCAGGGAAACTGTATGTAGAGACGACCCCAAACTGACACCGAGTAAAAATAAGTGATAAATAAAGGAGTTGCTGGATCAGCAGGCCAAGGTGTACCATGCTGCATGTATCCAGCATGACGCTTCTTCTGTCCTCACCTAAAATCTAATCAAAAAAAAGACAAAAAGGAATTAAAAAGCTTTAATTTCCTGTTTGTAAAAATGTTACAATATTCTGCTAGTAAAGGACAGTAAAGTGACTTAGACACCCCTAAAGCTGTAATAAAAAATTACAAATCCACCATAAATCACTAAAATTGAGCTTTTAAAATACCTACTGACACTTAAAAATAATAATTTAAATGTAATGCCCCAAACCCAGTGGGCCCAGACTTTGGCCCGACTGCAGACCAGATGAACAGACAATGACTCAGCTGCTTTTGAAGCTGTTTTTTTTTTTGGATCCACCTAAAATTGATTCATTTACTTCCCACCATCAAACACCGGGGGTTTCCAGTCCACTCATATGTGGCCCCTGTTCCAAGGGCAGCAGAGGAATGAAATGCAAACCAAAGCATTTGGCTCAAGCTTGCAGCCAAATAAATAAAACATTTGAGAGGGAGTCTCTCCCGAAGCTGTGGTATTCTCTCGTATACATGCAGTAATCTTGACGGACAGAGATTACCTTGGTGTCCAAGGCCGATGAAGTGTGCTCAGAGTCAGATGACAACATAGTTGACATAATGTGGATGACAGCGGGGAAAGTACTATAATTCTGTGCACATGTTGTGGAAAAGATACCATTTTATCTTCAGTATAGATGTTATTAGAGACCATGAATGTCCCGTTTCATTCCAAAAACTTAAAGAGAGGAAATCATCGAGTCCAAACTGATTTGAAGGCTTTGACTAAATTAGATATTTACTCTTTTGTCATTATCCTAAGGACTCTAGTGTGGACTTGTGTGTTTTTTGGTCTTGTTGTTTCCTGTTTTATTTTGAAATTACTGTTTTTGTTTCCTTGTGTGCTTTTTATTTCCTGTCTTTGTTTTCCCTCCAGTTTTGATTGTTTTCACCTGTGTCTTGTTACGCACCTGTGTCTGTTTCCCTCGTTGTCTCCTCCCCTATATATACCGGTCCTCTCCCTTTGTTCTTGGTTTGGGTCATTGTGGTTGTTGGTGTCGTTGGTGTCTTTGTGTCATGTTCCTGGTGTTTCCCTGCATATCAGTTTCTGAGCTTTGGAAGTTTATTTTGTAGTTAATAAATCCTTGGACTTATTCAGTCTCCTCGCCTGTCTGCATTTGGGTTCTCTCCCTGCTGCCTAGATGGCTCATTGTGACAGTCTTTAATCTGTTGTAAATGATTGGATTTCTGGCAAAAAATACATTCATATGACTAAATGTCCTTATCCTGTGATTATATATACTTCATACAGGTGCAGTAAATGTCTTTTAGCCTCCAGAATATTTAGAGTATGCATTCATTTCACTGTGATGTCATCCTCTCCAGTAAAAATTTTAAATGTTTACAAAATGATGTGTGTCGTCTTACTTTCTTATCTTTAAATATGTGTGAGAGTAAAACTGAAAGTGACATATTTTTCCGGTACATTCAATCGAATCACCATCTAGTCCAGTCACATTTATTTATAAAGGGGGTTTTTGGCAGGCAGGTGTGTTCAGGTGTGTGTGTGTACGTGCTCTTTTGCGAGTGAACATACAGTAAGAGCATCAGGCAGCAGTCAGGCAGCATGTAGGAGCTGGTGACTGACAGACTGCAGAGAAGTAGAAAAAGTAAACATTTATGAATCAAATCTGCCATTTTCATAATGTAATTACTCTGTTGTAAGTAAGCCATTACGCTTCTTCCCAGAAACACAAGCTGTACGCAACAGCTCTATTGATGGAGACTTTCTCAGCTACTTAAATGAACTGCGTGGGTGCTTTGTATTTATGATGTCACCAGACAACACAAGGAGGTTGTAGTTGGCCTTGTGAGGGTTAAAAATAATGCAGATTAACAATACAGCACCACGTATATCTATAAACGTCGGGTTTAATTATAATTCAAGGGCTCAAGTACCGAGCCAGATATATCAAAGCTCTCAGAAAAATCCAAGTTTCCCAGTCATAATTACAATTTAGGCATTGACGTTAACGCTATTTATAAGTCAGTTGCTACTGAGTTGCATTATGGGAAGCATAGGATGCTGGATTGTTGGAGTTTGGCTTATACTAGATACTAAAAGTCAAGATATCTCGGCCTCTGCAGACTCAACTTGGACTGCTCTGTTTTCTTATATCTGTCTCTGGCATGTCCTCAAACTTTATGGAATTGTGTTACTAAATCGGTTAAAGAAAAAACGTACTTGGCCAAACATTGCTAACCTAATACCCGAGTGAGATACTCTGGTTTATTCTCTGATTTTAGAAAAAGTACATAAAAGCTTTTAACTGTTTCAACAAAACAAATATGGAAGATACACTAGTAGCATCAATAATCCAGAATGCAATGCAGCTACAAGACAATGTTGTGTGTTAAGTGAGGCCACCAGGTGGCTAATTATATAAAATTAAAGTAAAAACTTATCTGGCTGTTTTTGGGGCTGCATTATGGGAAATGTAGGAAATCAGTAATGCCATTGTTAGACAAGTAATATTGGGGAAAAGTCGGTGTGCCAATAAAAGTTTAAAAAGACGCTTCTGGAAACATTTTACATCGCAAACTGATCATATCAATGTATAAAATTACACTGCAATTCTCCCAGAGCCAAAGCTAATCCAACCATTTACTTTAGCCAGCAAATTGGTGTATAATAACTAATTATTCTTAGTCTGCTGAACCTATGTGATTCGATCATACTTAGGAAAACATCCACAATGGGATCCATACACAGTGACACAGACAAAGCAGGAAAGGGGGCTTACAGCTCAGCGTGGAGGTGAAATGCCCCCGTACAACCCTGCTTGTTCTGTCTTCACTACAGACTTAATGGCCACAGGAAATGTTGGTAAGGGCGGTTAGCGGCTAATGATCCCTTTCCTGTGATACCACGTGGAACTGGCGCGCTTCGGTTTGCTCTGTAATTAGCCCGACTTCACCGAGGGAAAATACACGGTGACAAAATGAATAAACAGTATTCTGTTGCCTTTCCAACACTAAGTGGCGCGGCCACTCTTATGTATTATGTTTTCACGTGCTGTCCCACGAAGCACGCTACAGTGAATGGCTTACTCACTGTGAGGCGTTAATGATAAAATTTGACCTTCTGAGCAATTAACATTTTTTAAAGCACAGGTTTGGTGTTTGTGAGGGTTCTTTATTTTCTCAAAAAGTCTTACCATACACCACTGTAAATTAAAGCTCTAGTGGCACTATTTTACTTTGTATTTTGTGTGCTCTGAAACAGTACATACACAGGGTGACTTGTGTAGCTGCAACAAGGTAGTTTGGATTAAGAAAACTCAAAAATCTGCCTTAATACTAAAACACTGGTTAACATGATAAACATGTTAACGTTATCACTGTGAGCATGTTAGCATATTTACATCACCCTTAAGCTCAAAGCACTGCTATGCCTGACTCACAGAGCCACTGGCATGGCTGTAGACTTTTCAGCCAATTAAGCCGTCTCGTGATTTCACCCCACTGCTATCTGTCACTCACTAGAGCCAGTTACACTAAAACACAGTCAAGAGCTCAAAGGAAAAGTGAAAGGGCTAAAGGACTTTCTTTGAAAAAGTCTGTGCCAGACCTTGTGCCTTTCACACAGCCTGCTGGCTTTAATGAAGGGATGAAGACAATCTGTCGTCTCCAGAACCTTTTGTATCCGGCTGCTCTGCGCTCGCTGTCCCTCTGCCAAACTCTCAAACCACTCAAAGCAGGCTCTGAGACGACCGGCTTAACAGCCAGACAGAAAAATTCAGAGGTGGTCATGAGAGCGCAAACAGCTCGTCACCGCATTAAGTAACTGGTTCCAGCAGGAATCAGTGGGTTTGCTTGTTTCACTGTGAGGAAGCACTGCAGACAGCGCTGACTGATGTATAACCTTTACTTTGTTCCCCATATGTATGTTGTGACTGGGAACATATACACAGTTCTGCCTCATCGCATTAGGACCATTAGCCTTCTTGCCCCAGAGCTGTAACCGGTATTTAGTTTGCATCGTTTCATGTAATGACATCATGTAACTACAGTCAGGACCCGCATCTGTTGACGACTAAAGTCTTTTTTGAGCCAAAATCTCCCCTAATGACAAAAAACAGATCCAGAACGTAAGACAGAGCTCTGTTAGCTATTTACAAATTAGTGCTTGTACACGTGCACACACAAACCTATGGAGACCTTACCTAGAAAAAAGAGGTTGTAGGGAAGTTTAAAGATGTAACATCTCCACTTTGGCAGGCTGCCAAAAAGAGGCGAGAAAAGGAAATCCCTCCATATGAGCTTGATGTATGAACATTTGAGAAATCTTGCGCTGCCAAGGAAGGAAATCCAGTGAGAGCACATAAATCTCTCCACAAAGCGTTAAGGTTAATTGTAGTGGAGGGCCCATGTGATAGATGAGCTATTGCTGTTGAGTATCTCAGATCCACCTCTGACTGTCAGGCAGTTTGAG
Source organism: Macquaria australasica (assembly GCA_005408345.1). Taxonomy (NCBI): domain Eukaryota; kingdom Metazoa; phylum Chordata; class Actinopteri; order Centrarchiformes; family Percichthyidae; genus Macquaria; species Macquaria australasica. The sequence continues at coordinate 31,555 of SEMN01000135.1, read as the reverse complement.
AATATTTATTGCCTTTAGCATTTTGGCAAGCAGAGGTTAACACTTTAAAAGGTGTATAAATTGAATAATGTTTCATTGTGCTGACTAACAGATAATTTACAGTTTTAGCATGTAGTCTGTGCAAGGATTTCAGAACTGACTGCTCGCTAGATACGGCTGCTACACAGCTGTCAAGTTTCCAGTTCTCACATGGCACATGTGCAGTTTACAGTGATGAAGGTGTGAGATTTACCACTTAAAATGTGAGGCTAAAGCTGCATGATGATCCATGTAATAAAGGAACAGCATTGTTCTTGTATTGCAGTGTAGTGCTAGTTAGTTCTAGTATTATAGGTATGATCAGACTGGATGAGGATTTGGGGAGTGTAAAGAGCAAGACAGAGCTGCTAACAGCTAAAGTCTAAACACTGATGGCACCCAGGACCAACTCCAGCACAGTGAAGCAATACTATATAGTAGAAGTGTTAGTCGTTACTACTGGCACTAAGCTAGTTAGCTGAGCATGCTGACGTTTGCAGCTAACATTATAGCTGCAGCAGTTCTAAGAGATCAAGCAAGAAAAGAAAGATTCATTATTTGCAGGAGTACAAATGAGGCCCTGGAAGAAACTGCAACTAGTCAACGCCCTAAAATGCAAAAAACAAAAAAACAAAAAGACAAGCCCTCTTCTTCATTTGCCAAGTCAGTGGTCACATTTTACAGAACCCGACTGATTTGAAGATTGTAATGACCGTGCTTGTGAAATAGGTCATTGGCTCCAGTCTGAATTCTCACACTTTTTCCAGTGATCTATAATGAAATGCCTGCAGCCAAATGTTAGCCACAGTCAATCAGCACAAAACTTTAACTGAGAAACTTTAACATTTTTCACAGCCTATCCTATTTTCCCTTCCTCTCTCCTAAATGCTTAATTATTTCTTGAACCCTTTTTCTACCAAAGAACCAAGAGGTGCACTGGAGGAAGTGGAAGGTCTGCATTTTTCTGAGTCGTTAGGTGACTTTATGAGATGTTCTAACAGACGGGTCCGATCGACTGCCAAAATCGACAGCTGTGGGTCTGCTGAATGGAAAAAAAAGTCAGGCGACCTGAACAGAAGCTAAGAGTGGTGCTCACATCTGTGGTGACAGAGCTGGAGCCAGGGTACACTTATTAATTTTCTTCCCGTCTCCTCTTGTCTTTCCTTCTTTGAGAAATGCACACTGAGCAAACAAAAACTGTTAAAAACTCACTCTGAAACCATATGAGGCGGCCAAATCAGAGTGGAGGATTAAATCTGGTGTTTGGGCCTTAGTTTGGACTCCAAAATTTAGTTTTTGTCAAATGCATGAACATATTGCTGTAAAAACCTTGTATATCGATTTTTAGGAACCTTAGCACCGTGCCTCTGTGGATGACAGCGTCTGTTGGTCCAGTACTTTGGTCCAGGCTGAAATATCTCAACATTGGATGGATTACTATGAAATTTTATACAGACATTTATGTCCCCCTCAGGATGAATTGTAATAACTTTGGTGATTCTTTAACCTTTCCTCTAGCGCCATCATCATGTCAAGATTTTAATTTGTCCTGCATTACTGTGTTTTTTTCAGTGTTCATACGATAAGTAAGTTTAAAAGCTAAAATCAGTAGAGAATTTGATTTCTGGTCTTAGATTTTACATTATTATTGCTCAGTTTTGCATTTTACAGTAAAGTATTTACAAATGTGAGCATCTGGCTTTAAGAATCACCATTAATAGAAACAAGTGAGGTGATTTATAGTGAGGTGAAATACAGAATGTATGTAATATGATTATATTCCCGTTACCCTCAAATGATCATGTCAGAGAGAGATGCCAGGAAAAGAAAATTTTAAAAGTTGACTGCTTTTTGCCAATGTCCACTTCACTTCATTTCAGTGTTTTGTTGGTTTTGGAGCAACATATTTGGAAATCCATGCCCACCAACAAATTATATTTATGATGACTGGAATAATCACATTCCATCCATTTCATAGCTGCTGCAACATGAGGAAGAAGTTAGGGCTGTCTGACAGGGCATGCTTTTAGTTTTAAGAGTAATTCCCGTGGATAGTGCCACTTTTTTAAGACCAAAACTTCAGAAAATCATGTGAATGTCCTACAGAAGTCTTAACTAGTGAAACATCACGAGGAATCAGGACACATATGAAACACAAACCAAACTCGTGTTATTGTAACAATGCGTCCACCTGTTAGCATTACTCATGGCTACGAGCTGCCAGTCCCAAGATGAAAGGAAGTTGATTGAGGAACAGGAAACAGGGAGTAATAAGAGTCATTGCCAAGGTTTTCTGCGCTTTTCAACTTGGCCTTGAGATCTAAGTCGCAGGTTAATAACTACATGACCAGGAAGTCTGCATGCAGACAGGTATGAGGTCAGTATTTCCACGCAGCTGACTGCTTGTTGTTCTGTCTGGTGTATGTTGGGGAAACAGTTGCTGCTCTGGACTTCATAAAATTGAAAGTGATGACTGCAAGATGGACAATGGTAAAAGAAGAAAAGGTTCACTTATTAGAATTTGATTAATAGTCACGTTTGTAGGTGAACGAAGGGAAATACTGTCTTTTCTGTCCATGTTAACTGACCAGTAAGTGAAGTCATGACTATTTGCATTGCAAATTACTTTAACAAGCACCAATTAGTGTCTATTACAAGAGTCGGTCTAGACCTGCTCTACTCGAAAAAGTGCCCTGAAATAACTTTGTTATGATATGGCGCTATATAAATAAAACTGAATTGAATTGAATAGTGCAGTGAATTTCAGCACAGAGAAGCTGAAAGTAAAATCAGTCAGGGGGGAAACCAAAATGTTTTCTTTATAAGCAAGTCCTGCACGGGGAGAACATGTTAAAGAACTAAAATAGTTCTAAAATAATAAAAATAGTATAAAATACACAAAAATGCGAATAGTTACTAAGGAGCGAGAGAGGAACGAATCAAGAACGACCTGACAAATTAACGAATTATTAATGAGTAGTTCCTGAATAGCTCCAAATTGAAGACTATATAGTAGATAATGATGAGTTACTAGAGAACAGACTGGGAGATACTATATTAATGAATCATTAGGTAATGATTAGTTCATAAGTATCCCTGAATTCCTGATTAGCTCTGAACTAGTAGCCAATCATTCATTACTAATTACTTAATAATTAGTTACTCTGTTTGTTCACCCCCAAGTAAAGTGGTACATCATACTGAATCTTGATTGGACCTTACAACTATTAAACTATTAATGTCTGCTTCACAGAGCTGCTAGCATGGGTGTAGACTCTTGCCTGTGATTACATTAGCAGAGGGATTTTTCTCATTCTTGCCTTTTTTTTTTAACGCTCAAATAAAGAGAGAAAGAACAAGAGAAAAGTAATACTCTAATACTGAGTGCATGTGAGAAATAACAAGGTCCATATTGGCTTAAAACTCCATCTCCTGAGGAAGATTGTGTAATACAATCGAAAGCTCAGGAACAGTTTCTAAATGGACCTCGTGGTGGGATTGTTTTGTCAACTACTGTATGTGTACTGTGGTAGTCACAAAAACCTCTCCTCTCAGCTAGTTCTTGACCTCAGCCAAAACCAAAAGTGAGACCCTGCCCTTAAATCTGTCTGCATGCAAAGAATGCACTGAGCGCTCCAAGTCAAACGAGAATCTTCCTCCCTGTGATCTATAGTCGTGCAGCTGATTGGGCTCCCTCTTCTGCCTCACTTTGTCTCTGTCTATAATGACTTCTAATGCTGCAAACGTACAGTTCCAGTAGTGGTTTATCTCTCGCACAGATCCTGTCATCCGCTTTTCTGTTTTCCTCCCTCCTTCTCTAGCATACATGCTCAGATCCTGTGCTTCTCCTCTCTCAGCTCGTGCAGCTCCACCCACCTGCAGATAAAAGCCAAACCCCTCACCAGGGCTGCTGTTCAGCGTCCGTCCCAAACTCCTCAAAGCTTTGTGATACTTCCACCCTGCAGCAGCAGCAGCAGCACACACACACACACACACACAAAGGTAAGTGATGCGTCACCACTGGCACAGCAGGATTTGATGATGTTTTGGTTGGCATGGCCGCCATGTTTAGGTTTTTTGGTGTAGCAGTCAGTGAACACTCATTAGCTCTGAAGGCATGGTGAAGCTTATGGTTTGATTCTTAATGTGTTATTCTTGCATGGTTGTATGATTTCGATGCCTTGACAAGTTCATTTTGTCTTTTCTCTTGGAAAAAGAAATTTTCTTGACTTCCAAAATGTTTCATAAAACATCCTACTTCACAGAACTCACTGCTGTGAAGCCTCTGCTGACAGAAATCTCTGCAGATAATGTCTGATGGTTTTCCAATTGCAAAGAAAACCCAAAAGAGACACCTGGGAAGAATAACTCAGGCTTAAGCTTGTTAAAATAAATGCACGGTGCAGCATCTTGACAGGATTTAGCACCAGTTAATGGAATGTCTTGACATTTTAGAAATTTTTAGTCGCGTGTCTTTCCACTCAGAAAGAAAAATGTAGGCACTTTTTCATCCAAAGTTTGAGGAAGAAAAGGATTCAGTGCTGAGGTTATTGTAGTTTTAACCATCCCAAATAAATAAGAGAAAATTAGATTAAAGTCAGTTTTAGAAAGAGGCTTTCTGGCAGCACATTGGCTCTGAGAAATGAGTCAGAGATGGAAAGTTTGGGCTTCAGGAAATCATTTAGGCAACTTTTTTTTCTACCTATCTTCTGCCTAAAACATGCAGAAGTGAATGTTTTCAATCTTTAGGCTTCTTCTTTTCTTCTGAGTCAGGCTTTAAAATGGCTTTGATAACGTGATAGTCCAAAATGACAAACCTCTGTCCATGCAAACTGACCACAAGCTCCAGAGCAGCCAGCTTTTTTTCACCCCTCTATCCTCTCATCATAACTTGATCACAGAATATCTGAGTGTGTGCACCTGCCAGGAAACAGTTGGGAATCCCTGCTTCACACCCGACGTGGATTTATCACAATGTTAAACATGTCCAAGTTGAGGCTGCTGGAGTGTTGTTTCTGTTTTCAGCTACAAGCGGGTGGAAATGGGTTATAATAGCTGCTATGGATTGCATGCAGACGTGGCTTGCAATAGCAGGAAACCAGTCATGTTTTGGTTGCATGCAATTAGAAGTGGAAATATGCTTCTAGCTAATGAGCTTCACAGGCCTGTATGATGAGCTGAGATGTAATGTAATTTGAGTTACCAGAAAGGTCAGTTTTTATGGAACTGAGAGAAACTTTGTTAGATTCTTTACAGCTGTTTCTAACTTTCAGCTCTTGACTGCCATTTAAAGTGATCATGTTTTTCCTTTCTACAAGAGAAAACTCTTAATTAGGGGAAAATGTGGTAACCACACATAGCTGAGGTTGAACAAGTTGTACAACTAACTTGCTGATAGTTTCTGATTACCGTAACACACGCAGTGTTCTCCTCGGTGCACTGAAAGAGCCGTTGGCATCAGCAAAATGTTGTCGTTCAGCACTTAGCAGCAGCACCGTGGAAACGCACACAACACCGTTCTGCAGACGTGAGCAGGTCAAATCAAGAAAATCTAGAGCTTCATGATTTGGGGTTATGCAGCAGTGCATTTGATGTATGCCTGATTGTTTTGGAAGAGGTTATGGATTATTTATCCGTCCTGGTATCACGTCCTTTCCAGCTAGACTTCCCTAGATGCATGCATGCATTTTTTGGGGGTTGTTTGTTTTGGTTTTTCTACTACTGCATGCTTTTTCCATATTAGAAAGTTGAGGTGGATCCCTCACTTCAGCAAACACCAGTTAGTTTAGAGTTAGGGGTCTGAGTTTACTTGGATCTTCAGATTATAATTTGGGTTACAATGAATACAATTCTGTACACTTACATTTTATAAAGCTCAGCTCAATCACCAAATATACAGGTTGAAGTTAGTTTAGGGTCAGGGAGCGAATCTATTCGAAGCAGGTCCTCACAAACATGGTCATTGCAGTACAGTTGTGTTGTTTTTTGTGTGTGTATCCAAGGGCCTGAGGGTAGCTGGATCTTGTCATGTGAACTCTTGAGTTGTGGCCGCAGAATCAGGTGTCCAGAAAATGAAAAATGTTCAAAACCATCAGCTTCTCAGGGATTGACTGCATTTGCCGCATCTCTTTAATGAAACAGCATATTGATGCTGTAAACCCTTCACTTCCAGGCAAAAAGAAGGAGTGAGTGCTTTATCATACAGGGAGCTGGAAGCTATATTAGAGGATGTGAATGTCTCCATATAAAGTTTGTTGTGGAGGTTGCAGAAGCAAACCTGTGTCAAAGCTGAAGTTTGAATCCCCAGACTGTGTAGGAAAATCTGTGCAGGGAGTGAATCAGACGCCTCTGTCAGCAGGCTGTGACTTTATATATTTGTAGCTCTGTTAATGTCTCTTGACGGTATTTTCTCTCTCAGTCTCGCACTCAGACTCCTGCACAGTTCTCACCTACTGAACAGGAAGTGTTTATGTAGCTCAGAGGGAATGTGTCTCTTGATCCCGCAGCTGCAGCCCCTGTGATTCGAGGCCATGTGTCCAAACACTCTCCTGCTACCGTGCAGAGCACTGCAGCCTTAGAAATGTCTCAAAATATGAAATATAGATCATTTTCAGATAGCAATTGTGACAAAAACATTTCTCTGCAAGCGATTAATCTCTCACATTAGCTGCCATAGGGATCCTATTTACTCTGTTTGTGTGCAGCACAAAGTGGCAGCTTAGTTTAAACACACCACTCTGGAATTACAGCTTTAAATTTTGCAGATTTATTGCAAAGTATCTCTTATCTAAACTCCTAAGTAGACAGACTCGTAGTTCTTATTATCCCTCGTAAATACTCCACTGCAAAAACATCTGGACAGTAGGGAAAGGGAGGTTCATTTTTTCTGAGTGGCATATTTTACGGTGTGACTGTATAATACATTAAGTTCCCCGGGACTGTAGTCATATCCCATTACTGTCACCGGTCAGACGATGTATGCATGTTGCAGCAAGCCCTAAACGATCCCGGGCCATTTTATGATCTCAATAAATTGACGTGTTTAAAAACGTAGATAGTTTGCAAATGCAGACAACCTGAAAACCCCAGTGATCACTTGTAGAAGTCTGTGCATTACGTAGAGTTACAGTTAGAAAGTGCTCTGGGGAAACCATCATCAAAGCAGTAATTGCCAGCAGTAAACCCTAAGAAGCTCTCTCTCAAAGCGACATATAATCACCACCTAGTCATTTTTTAATATTAAACTGCTCTCACCCTCCAAATTTCACCAATTACGACTCCTCTGGAAGGTTTCATTTGCCCACTTGTACTATATTTTTGATGTCCCGTGTGTTAAAATTGCAAAAGCATTCATCTTAGGATGTTGGAAATCTTCCAAGGTATTTGTGGTCAGTTTATTCAAGTAGAACCAATGCAACAATATAAAAATACTCCATTACAAGTCAAAGTTCTGCATTCAAAATCCTACTTAAAGTAGAGGAGTATTATCAGCAAAATGTACTTAAAGTATCAAAAGTAAAAGTACTTGTTCTGCAGAAAAAAACCCTGTGACTTATATATTTTTATATCTGACATTATTAGATTGTTAATACTGCTGCATCAGTGTGTAAGCAGCATTTTACTGTTGTAGCTGGTCTAGGTGGAGCTAGTTTAACTGCTATATATACAGTTCCCAACCCAGGGGTCAGGTTCCTCCAAAGGGTCACAATATAATCTGAGGGGTCGTGAAAAGTTGTGCTAGCTACAGATGTGGATTCATCTTTTAGACTTTTCTCTAATGGGAACAGACTTTAGACTTGGAATGAAATCATGAGGTACATGAAGCATGTGACTTAAACGTCCACTGAAGAGACTAAAAACTGCGGCGACGATGAAAACATCAGATCATAAACATCATTGCCAGTTTTCTACATGGTGTTCTATCGTTTGAGGTTTAATTGATGCTCTTTTAATTATGTCATCTTCTTTTGCAGTGGTTTAATGTTTATCTCTATGATCCAACCCTTAAAGCAGTAGTGGATGGAAATGTGCATATATTGCATTTTCTTGACAAGGAGCCTGTGTCATGGGTCACAAGCCAAAAAGTTTGGGAGCCACTGGTTTAATGTTTAACAATGCAGTATATTTTATATACTGTATGTGTAGGAAGCTATCAGATAAATGTAGTGGAGTAAAAAGTACGATATTTCCCCTGAAATGTAGTAAATAGAAGTATAAAATAGCATCAAATGGAAAAAGTAAAGTGCAAGTACTTCAAAATTGTGCTCATGTACTGTACATGAGTAAATGTACTTTGTTACTTTCCACCACTGTTCATTGGAAAGGGTCAGAAACAGAAGAACGGAGTCAACATGTGACCTCTTTTACAGTGTGTGCTGTTCTTTTCTGATTTACACAGTACACAAAATATATTTATTCAGCTGCAAACTGCAGAATTCCCCACTGGAGTCTGTGGTTTATGCATAGTATAAGTGATCAGATCTGATTATTGGCCAAACGTTGTTATTGCCTATAAAAATAATCACTCACTAGCGGAGTGTCCCTTTGAGAGCCAGCGCAAATATGAGAGAGAGCAAGAAAAAAAAAGTGGCAAAACCGCTTGAAGTTCAGGCAAAAACTTGGATTAAGCTTGGAAAAGTCTGAAAAGCCTCTTAAGTGTTTCCTTCCTGCTGTGAAAGATAGTGGAACATGTCATGTAAAATAAGCTCTCTTCAGAGTAAATATTTTCAGATTCTTCCCATCCTTGCTTCCCATGGATTTTTTTCTCTCTAAACATATGAACAACTTCTGTAAAAGTCTATAAAAACCTGAAGTGCTTCTTAGTTCTGCATTGCTATTAATGCTGTCCACTGACACCAGATACTCTGTTTTGACAGAACTCAAAGCTAATAGGAAAATAATTCTCCTCCCGTACCCGATCTTTGCCTGAAAATGAAAATTGTGGCCAGACATTGAGTGAGTTGTGGTTCCCAGAGCTGTAGGAGAGGGAAAATCTGTCAATGAGGTGGGTGAAGAGGTCGCACAGACTGTGTGTGTATATGTGTGTGAGCTGGAGGGAGGTGTAGGTGCAATTATGTGCATGTACGCATGTGTATGTCAAAGGTTAGAGGAGCAGTAAGCAAACACTGCGGTTGCCAATTTGAAACTCATCCGGATGCTACTTCCCTTTGTGGTCGCTTGGTTATTTGGAACATCAGTTTGAAATGTGTTACCACCTTAAAATGAGGCTTTTCAATCCGCCTTAAGGTCAGCTGACCCCTCGTCTGCCGCGTCCAGTTTGAGGCTGTAGACGTCTCCGAAGGCGACTCCGGCCTTCGCTCTGCAAAGAGATCGAGTAGGTGTGAAGGAATGCTGAAAATAGGTTGGAGAGGAACTGGAGCGGACGAAGCAGACTTACTTGCTATGAGAAAAACTCAGTGATATTCCCTTCCCATCAAGATAAGCTGAGCTGTGGGAAAAAACAAAAATGTTACTTGATGATTGAGGCGAGATAAATCACCTGCTCGGAGACAGACAGGGCAGCGAATGCAGAAAAGAAAAACAGCTTCAGGTCCAGAATATGCTCAGAATAGGGCTTGTGGTTTGTGAGAATAATGCAGTGAGAGATGGGTGTTGCTCTGCAGATTGTACTGTAGATGGAAAATCGCAGGCGTGATGCACAAAACCAATGTCCAGTATTAATTACATTAAAAGCAAAAATAAATCTGATTGTGCAAAAGCATTTAAATCAACCATGAAACACGGTCTTTGTCAGGATTATTTGGTCTTTTCTTGTCACTGAAAGCACATTAGGTTCTCCACCCAGTCTGTGGACAACACCAGTAAACAAGACAGACTGATACAAGTATTGATGGGTTGAAAATCTAATTCAAAAATGGGGTTTGGCGCCCTCTATTGAACCACCAGCCTCACTGCTGGCTTTGTTTGCAGTTTGACTCATCGTTTCTTTCTCCGAAATTTGCTGTCAAAATTTTATTGTTTCTAAAAGTGATCACTTCACAGCAACTGTAGACAAATGCATATACAGTAAACCATTTTAAACTATATATTTAGGATAGAAGCAGGGCTGCAACTAATCGTTTGGTCTATGAAATATCAAAATATGTTGAAAATTGTCCTTCATCATTACCCAGAGCCCAAGGTGACAACCCAAGGACAGTCCAAACCCCAAACATATTTCATTTATTATCATATAATTCGAAGAAAAGCAACAAATCCTCCCATTTGAAAAGCTGGAACCAGGAAATGTTGGGCATTTTTGCTTAAAAGATTAATCAGAATTGCCAACTACTTTTCTGCTGATTGAGTAATTGACTAATCGTTTTCCCAGTGTGAGTGCAGATGGTCGCCCAGGAGAATCACTGCAGAGGTGGAGTGTTTTTCTTATAAAGGTTAGGTAGTAACAGCAACAACTAGTCACACACACACACACACACACACACACACAGGTGCATTCCCCAGATGTTGTCTTGGCTCTTATGCTACTTCTTGTCAGCTGATTGTTGGATTCCTGTGTGTGTATGCACTTTTTCGCACTGCGCTGACAGAATATTTACATGTATTTTGCATTATTTTGAAAGTACTGCTGTTAAAAATGTTAAGAGGGCTTATTTTTCAAAAAGTCACCGTCCAAATATGGAAAAAAAAAATACAGGGTTGTCATTTTATTTTTCATTCCTTATTTTGATTGGTGCAAGAGTTATATATGGCTAATATACAGCCAGTAAAAGAGAACAACATCTGTATTGTTCTTGGGTTTGCTGTAGTTCAGGTTAGCCATTAAGTATAAGGTTGGTGGTCGAATCCCATGGCTATCTTGTCAAAATGTCATAGAACGAGATACTGAGCCCCAAATTGCAATGTGAATGGGATCAATCAAGTTGAACTACAGCAAAATTGTCATGTAATATTTGCATAATATAAAGCAGAAGTTGCATTTTAAAGGTTGTATTAGGATCTTTAACATTTCCCTTCAAGTCATTTTTCACTGAGTAGATTTGTTTTTACCAATTCAATGCATATGTGATTGGAACCTACACTCCTCAACAACTGGGTAATAAATGACTCATGTTAGTCAGTGGTTTTTGATAATAATAAATATGCTATTTTTACAATTTCTCAAAATTATCATTTGAGTTCCACACCAGCATTATTAAACGTTTGTCATGTTCATCATCAAATCACCAAACGTGCAAATATCTTTCTAAGTTATGCTACTTAGCTACTTAAGTTATGGCAACCATCCACAACAACAGTAATGTTAGCTGACTATAAAGTAAGGTCATTTCATTGTAAAAGCGGATACTTTTTTTACATAATTGTACTCAAAATGTAAATGTTATCTAAAAAAGGCTATTAATTTAGTGAATGAACCTTTTTTCTTATGTAAATAAAATAGATTAACACTTACAGTATATCAGATGTAAAATTGTGTTGCTGAGTAAAGTAATGTAGGTGAGTTGCCATGTGGTAAATACGTACATACCTGGCAAATGTCCACAGGAAATGCATACAGGTCATTTTTGACCCACTATGGGAAATTGGGGTAATGATCAAAAAAAAAAAAAGTAAAAGTGGTAAATAAAAATTTTGAACCGGGAAAATCAAAAACGGGATTTTTTGAGGAATAACTTGAGTATGAAATGCTGAAATACTTTTGTCATAAAAATATTGCAAAAAACAATATGGTCATTTTTGATCAACTTATACATGTAGGAATTGACTTGGAATCATAAACAAAATACAATTTGTGAGAATATCTTGTAAATCATTGTAGCGTGCTCCAAGGTCTCTTAATTTAGGTATGATGACAGTTTGTTTTTAGCCCTGTCCTGCAGCGCTGTTAGCTTCCCGCTCTCATTGGAAAAGAAAGACCCTCTGCAATCTGTTTAAAACACAAAAGCCAGGCCTGACCACAAGCAATTAAGACTGGCACCCGTGTCTGTAAGCAATGACATGCCTCTCTTCCTCATCGTTTGTTTGTCGAGCGGTAGAGTCCACCCATCTGGAATCGGTCAGGAGAGGAACACAGAGGAGAAATGGAAATGTGATTATTTTCAAAGCCAAGCTGGAGGTGATAAAAGACTTGTGGCTCATCACCAAGCAGAGCCGGCTGTGGTTGTAAGTGTTGGCAAAGAGGTTCAGAGGAACCAGCATCCGCTCTGGGGCAGGCAATCTTTGTCATCAAGCGAGGGGGTTGTGGAGGTGTCTGGAGAGTTTTCGTCAAAGCTGAATTCATGCGCAAGATGAAAGACTAAAAACAATAAGCAGGAGAGTTTGAAAAATGAACCACTGTTTGGTCTTTGTTGTTGAGATGTGAAGAGCACACAGTGGGATTTAAGGATGTCAAGTCAAGTATATTTATTGTCAAGCCATCCGAATACACACATACAGTGGGATTTTGTTCCTTCAGTAACGTGGTGCAACAGAAACTGACATTTTCTATCTGGCAATAATGCAAAGTCAATATATATTTTGTCATGTTAACCCCAACTGTCTTGTCTAATAGTTGCCAGATGTTGTGCGTGCTTTTGTTTGGATCGTTCAGTGTAGATGTAATGAATGATCTTCTCTAGCTAAATGAAAATAAATACTTTTATCTTGTCCATACACACTCTATAGGACAGTTATGGCTCCCTGTCTGCAAAGGTCAAACCTGCAGCCAGAAAAGAGATAAAATAAGATGATGACAAGATAAAATAAGGGCTTTCATTTCTTGTGTTGGTCTCAAAAAGGCCATATATGCTTTTTTATCATTATGTCTCAGCTGGTCACCAAGCCAGACTGCAGGAAGTGACTAGAGGTGCTGGTAGGCAGATTTTGTCACCTTCAGACGGAGCCAGGCTAGCTGTTTCCCCCTGTTTCCAGTCTTTGTGCTAAGCTAAGCTAAGCTAAGCGGCTGCTGGTGCCAGCTTCATATTCAGAGTACAGACATGATCTTCTCATCTAATTCTTGGAAATAAGTGTATTTCAGTGTCGAACTGTTAAACAAATAGATGATGTTGTCAGCTGATATATATACTGAAGGGTTTTGTGGTCTGAGGTGTTTTCGGTTTCAGTCCCCGCCGGCAAAAAAGGTGGTGATGAAGTTGCCGTTAACCCAAGGACCTCCTGACTGGTGCCATTTCCTCCACATTTAGAGACAGATTGTTGTTCCTATCCTATTCCAGCTTTTTGGCTCAGTTGAGGCTTTGCAGAATGAACATTAGAGGACTGAGAACACATCACTGGGGGCGCCAGTACTGGAGTTAACCCATCCTGACTGATTGAGATCTTTCCTTCCGGAAGTCCTGTTTCCCTACTCATTTCTGCAGAGTGATTGTGCTGAATGTTGCTGAACAAAAGTCTTACATGCAATAACTGTCTCTTTTGTTCAGGTCGGTTAGAGCCAAGCGAGAGGCAGTGCATGTGGTGTCATCTGTAGTGGGTGATAAAACTGTAAGGTTTACATTTTCTGTAGGTTAAAAAGGCAAATAGGGTTCAGTTTTATAGTTTTGATCAGTGGGGTTTTTAGTAGTAAGTACTTGTACTGTCTGGTAAAACTAGCCCAATTCTGACGTTTTACTCATATAAAACTGGTAAATCGTGAAAAGCACACAGCTTCTGATATTTTCACATCTGTTTGGGCTTCATTTATTGAAAAAAAAAAAAACATCTGAGAGGAATCACTTTTCATCTGCAGCTTTTGTAAGATGAATCACAGCGATCTGAAAGTTCAGGTCACCGTGATACACTCAGAGTACACTTTCCCCCTCTCTGGTCAGTCTCCAACACCACGTGAATGCATAAACTTCAGTCCCTTGATGATATCCCAGACTAAACTCTCCAGTTTTCAAATTCTGGTAAGAGTTATTTTGTGCGAAAATACTGGCTGCACTGTGAAAGATCAGAAATTACATGGAATTTCAGCTCCACAGGGCTTTTACTTTAAATAGCTCAGTAAATCTTGCTACATGTTTTCTGATCAATAAGCTGTAATTGAAAGCGTATGGTTGCGCTGGAAGAAGTAGTTCTTGGAAATTACCTGTTAAATCCTCAAAAAGAGTAGGAGGAAAGCAACGGGGAAACGGTCTTCTGTAGCTCAACAGGCACATTACTCAACCACCTGATCCCAAGTAAAAGACTTTATTTGTTGTGTTGAAACATTTGCCATACAGGGTACTCAAAGCTAAACATACAGACAGACAGTGTAATGTCCTTATAATTCAATACTTTAATACCAATTTCAGTCTGTGGTCCAGACACGGTTACTCCAATTTTTCTCCCATTACACTGTCTGGAAACCAAAAGATGACTGATGATATGGACCTTCTGTAATCAAATCCTCTCCCTTCAAAGTAATTGGTAGCTACAGTGGAGTAAATAGCATATTTGCTTTCACATCGAGAAGCACTCAGGCATAACGTTCCAATGGAAATATTAAAGTACAAATACCATGCAGTTGTTCCAGTTGTTTTAACCACTGTTGTTAAAAACAAACACCATGTTTGTGTATTTGACCAAGCTGAGATTCTTCTCTGGCAGCAGGATGCAATAACACAGCATGGTTTTTAGAGGATGAATGTTTAGACAGTTTGTGGTACGGTTATTTTATTATACTTATTATACAATTTATGATTGCTTTGACTCTCACAAGATTTAATGTGCAACACTCTTAACCTAAAAAGGCTCTACTCCTAATTTTGGGCTCAAAATTGGGATTTAATTATTAAAGTTAATATAATGGGATACATATCGACTTTATCATAGCATCAGAACATTGGAGTTTGATGTTTGAGAATTGCTCACGTGACAGTAAATATAAAGAAGAGCGTATAAAGAGTTCAGAAGCAAAGTGGATGCAGAACCCAAAATATAGACTGCAAAGAGTTTTTTGAATTTTTGCTTTTTTAATTGCTTTTAAGTAGAACATGACTGCAAAATAAATAGAACACAGTAACAGATGATTCCCAGATATACCTGTTAATCAGTAAATGACATTCCAATAAAATTCACGCTATTATATAGTTGCCCAAGAGAAGAATTAAATTGAGTAAAATTACAGTTTCTTATAGTCTCCAACAGCAATTCAGAAAAGAGAATTGGTCTTCACCTGTCAATTATGCATACAATTCCTGCATGTATTCAATAGAGAAGGAGGAAATAAATAAAGTAATGATAATAACACTAATACAGGCTTGATACAGACAATATACGGGACACATTGTCTCACAAAAGTCTGGTGAAGAAAAAGACCTGCTTCTACTGTAGCACAGACCCAGATGGTTAATAATGTACTTAACCCATACCCATGCATCACCACAGATGGAGCTCTGCCAAAAGCTGCATCCAACTTCCTAACTGAGCTCCGTTACTCATGCAGCTCATCCAGTAAATGGAATAGGATGTGTTTTCGTCTGCCGCGTCTCTGTAACCAATGAAGACTGACGTATCCTCGATCCCTCGGTTGGAGGGAACATGTGTTTCAAAGCAACCGGTCTGTCCTCTTGGTTTTGCTGACTTATTGTTTTATGGTGGTCGTCTCGTTTCCTCGCCAAGCATGTGTTCCTTTTTTGTCTGCAGAGAATAAGTTGCATTGTGGGGAGGACAAAGGGTTTTGATCAAGTTTAACATCTCCACGTGTGAAAGCATGTTCAATTTACAAGATCAATACTTGAGGATCAATCCCTTGCTGGTTTTATATCTGAAAAAGATGTTTAACAAATGATTTGCTCCAGCTCTGGGGTTTGGGGAAACATAAAAAAACTATTTAGTCTGGCCATAATAGCTGTATGTGTAGTAATGATAGTAATAGTGAGTAATAACATAATATAATATAGTGAATTACGGCATATACTTTCTGTATGTGCTGCTGCCAACCTAAAATTTATAAGATTTATCATATATATCCTGTAACATACTATCTCGTTATTCTGCTGCTGTGGTTATGAAACTGATGAACAGTGACATAGATCAGTGGACAGTGACAGTGAATTCAGTCTCATGGTTAGACAGTGTCTGTCTGCAAGCTCTGTCCATGGTGCTGGATCTATATAATATACATTGAATATCATCTTTTACTTTGAGAGTCCTCTAAATTCAGTCAGACGGGTATGATGACCACAAAACAGTGGATTTAAAATGATTATTAAGTCACTTTCCACATACAATGCCCCTTCTGTGTTATCAAAAAGACGCTGTCAGTTTTAGGAATGTATATTTACAGTATGAATATACACTTGCTATGGTGTGTGAAACTGAATGTTGTGACTGTAAGGAAAAATCCCAAATGACTAAGATGTTCTCTTGTATATTCTGCTCTTTTCCATTTATCTTTCAGTTTATTTATTCATTTATTTTTTACATTATTTATTTGACTAATTTTCATTTTCATATGTATGTACTTTTTCTATTTAGTTCTATGAGAGCTTTGGGGATTTGCCTAGGCATGGGCTGGAGTGGGTAGGGGACTTGTTGGTTGAAAACTGAAAAGTGAAAATTATATACGTTAACGCCTAAACATTTCACTTGACGTGATCCTGCCTTGAAAGAAGCAACAAGCTTTGTCCCATTTGCAGTTATGACTGTAGGTTGCTGTCTTTATCTCACTTACAAAGCCCAGTATAAAAGCAGAGGATGTTTCCTATTGATACTTAGCTCCTAGACGGGCTGCAAAGATACAGTTTTATGATTTTACAGTTCTGTTACATTTATTTTTAATACCCCCAGCACTACATTCATCAAGGAAATAGGCGCGTCTCAGCATAACTGTATCAAGGCCAAAATATGTTTACCAGGTGGAGATGGCAGCTTAGTGTTGCAAACCCCAGGCCTCTGCGAAAGGTCACTACCTGACATTAATCGAACATGACATTCATATTTTCACAGGGCCCAGCAGGACTGCAGCTAACACCTGGCTGGATCCCGTGCATGGCCACCGTCCCACTCATGCCTTGGAAAAGACCCAGAATAGCAACGTTAAGTGAGGGGAAGTAGAGGAGAAACCAGACGAAGGAGGCGCAGGCCAGAGGGAGCGACGACCTTCAGTTTGAGAGGAGGAAAAATCTGAAAGTAAGAGAATTTGTTGTTTTGCATGGTGGAGCCTGTGGCTGTAAACTAATGAAATGCACACTGTACCCAAATCAAATCAAATCAAATCAAATATAAAAGGTGAATCACATGATTATTTGGTACAAAATCTATTTGAAACCGTACAAAAACATATGTTACATGAATTTATGTAGATGTGTATATCATGTCATGAGCAGCAACATACTGTACAGTACTGACTTTGGGACTGAATTTGGGATATTTTAACTGCAACCAGTAAAGTACAATTATTTTTTTAGGCTTAAATGTATTGATTTATGCAGGCACCTCGAGGGGTGCTAGGAATTGCAACAAATTCACAAAAGTACAGTATATATGAAATTCTTATTTAAGTTTTATTATGGTAAATGAGTATCTGGGCCATAGCTAGAAATTTAGAAATACTGATGTCATGAATCTTTATTCCCACCCACAAACCAACCACCAAAGACATTTTCCCATTTTCCCTAGCTACAAACCAAAGTCTGTAAGATTTTCTGAGTATTTAAAAAAAAATAATAATAATTTTTAAGATATTTTATCAAAAAAGTGGTAGCTATGGCCCTGTTATGACCATTTTGCACTTTTAAGTTCATGCACTCAAACATTCACCTTCCCTTGTCTGAGGTTTGCTTTTTTTGTTGCATACTTTGAGACCCATTTGTATCTGTGATGTGTATGCTAAAAATATTCTACAGTTAACTCAGCCTGACACTACTTAGCTTGCTTTTTTAGATAATTGCCCAGAAAAACGTAAGCAAGCCTTATTTCCATTATTTCACCTAGCTCCAAAAACGTTGATCTCTTTGGTACTGTTTCAGGACACACAAATACCACAGCGGAGGAAAACATACATTCACCCATCACCGTTTATTTTCACACCGTGCTCTTGGCAGCACTTAGCCAATCTCTTTAGCACAGACATGTTTAAAGGATTAAGGATTATGTTCAAAAGTGTCCACGTCCCCTGTGGGGCCTCTGAATTACGATATACAGTATGTTTTAGCAGCATGTGTTTTGTGTAATTCACCTCTAGGATATGAGACTCTGAGGCTTTTACACAGCATGTTTGAATATATGTGTAAACAAGGGGAAGGAAGGACGAGAGGGAGATTGCCCAAAGTCAGGCAGTGGAGGGATTTTGTTTCTTTTTTTGGTTTGACCACAGTGGGTTTAATAAGACTCATGTGTGTTGACTTTTGAAATAATTTCTTGACTCAAGCTGCAAGATGGAAGAGCACAGCCTGCTGGTTGTGGACTAACATGAAGGCTCATTCTCTGCTTCGATTGCAGAATTAAATGGTGTGTATAATATACGTATATCCTAGTGGTGTAAGCAGCGTGTTACTGCAGGATAATAAATGATTAACTTGAGCGGCTTCAAGTGGTGAGAGTAGGAACATCAGTAACCATTTAAAGGGGCACTATTTTACTAGTCATGACGAGTACGACTTAGTCTGCGAAAACAGTTGTATAATGTGTTTTGTGGCTCTGGAGGGAGCTTTCTAAAGTCTGGGAAAATAACCTACATGATGTCACAGTGACTTCATCAGGGTTATGGTGGCTTTGGCTTGGAGACTACAAGTTTGTACCTAAAAGACTTACAAACTGTGTGAAGTTTGAAAGATACAGGCCTTTACCACTGAAGTTACGGCTAACAAAAGACACTATCTTGTCATTGAAGAAAATGTCTCTCAAAGCTTAAAAACTGAACTTTATGTTGTATTTATGCAAAGTAAAAATGTTAAACCAACAATGCATCACCTTAGAAGATGCACCAAAATTTAATGAGTTTTCAATTAGTTCAGAGTTGCAAATAGACTGATCTGCATACACTGTGTTACATTTTTACTTATTTTCTTCTCCACTGCAGAAAATGGTGGCTATACCCCTCCGTTCTCTTTATCTACTCATCCCAGTGTTCCAGTTGTGTTTATTACACCTGGCCCATGGTGGGGCGTATTATGGACATAAACAGCCACCTCAACAGCACCAGCCCTTGCCACAGTACAATGATGGGTATCCTCAGCAACAGTTTATGGGGAACGAGATGCCTCACCTGCCTTACGGCAAAGAAGTGTCATTACTGCCTCAGTATGGGAAAGAGCTTCCTCACCTGCCTTTGCAAATGGGCAAAGACAGGCCACTGTCTGAAGGCAAAGGTGAGGTCAACTAGTGAGTGTAAAATTCCTGTCAAGTACTGTAAGAAAAAAAACTCTACAAAAGTAGAGTTCTTTCTTTTATTATATACTTTGCATTATGTCTTCATTATTTTCACAAAATGTGTACCAAAATCACTTTTTTATTATTTGGTTTATGAAGGTCTTAACTGTTTTCAAGTCTTTAAAAAAAAAAATTATATGCTTTTTGTCATTTCATTTTATAGAAATGGGGGTGAAATTTTTGACATATGCACACAAAAATTCTCTGCTAGTTCTTGCTAATATTTGCTAGCTAAAAAAAAAAATATATATATATATATATATATATAAATATATATATATATATGTATATATATGTATCCATCCTTAGCTGAAGTAGAAGAAAGAGACTGCCATAGTCATCTATTTTCAAATTCTGTGACTAGTAGCTTTAAAGCTCAAACTGTAAACGGAAATAATTAACCAGTATCACCATTATCGCAAACATTTGACATTTTCTTAAATATTCACAAAGTTTGATATCACCTATAAATGGATATCAGATCATGGCAGGACCATTTATGATTGATTTAGTGATTATTAACCTCTATCTACCCAATGTGCCCTCTTGTTTCCAGGACAAACTTTCCCCAGAGGGGCTAAAGGTCCATCTGCCCCTGGTCCTGGTGGAGAAGGTCTCAGGGAAGGACCACAAGGAGTTCAGGGCCCCCCAGGACCAACAGGACCACCAGGACCACAAGGTCCCCCTGGGCTACCAGGCCAAGGACTGCCAGGGTTACCAGGAAAGCCAGGGCCTCCTGGTCCTCAAGGCTACCCAGGAATCGGAAAATCTGGCATGCCAGGAATGCCAGGAAAACCTGGAGGACCCGGATTACCAGGACCACAGGGTGACCTTGGTCCTAGTGGTGGTGAAGGACCAACTGGACTTCCTGGGCCTCCAGGGCTCCCAGGTCCGCCTGGACTCCCCGGGATTGCAAAACCAGGTGGTCAGGGCCTGCCTGGACAGACAGGTCATCTAGGGGAGCCTGGCCAAAAAGGTCTACCTGGGCCTCCTGGTCCTTCTGGCCCCAAGGGAGACAAAGGACTTGGTCTACCTGGTTTTCCAGGCTTGAAAGGACCTGGCGGACCACCAGGTCCACCTGGACATGTGGGCATCCCTGGGGTTGGTAAACCTGGCCTGAATGGTCTTCCTGGACAGCCAGGGATACCAGGAAAGCCTGGTCCTTCTGGAGAGCCAGGACTGGCAGGGCCACCTGGTGAAAGAGGCCAACCTGGACCACCAGGCTTGCCAGGAATTGGAAAACCAGGAAAAGATGGTTTCAGGGGGCAACCAGGGCTCTCTGGTGGGAAAGGAGAACCAGGCCCTCATGGTTTACCAGGGGGTCCAGGCTTGCCAGGTTATGGTAAACCAGGGTTTCCAGGACCTAAGGGTCACAAGGGACATGCTGGTCTCCCTGGACCTCCAGGCCTCAAAGGTGATAAAGGTCACGGAGGTCTTCCAGGGGTCATCGGTCCCACTGGTCCTAGTGGTATGCCTGGCCCACCAGGTCCAATAGGGCTTCCCGGTAGCCTTGGCTTCCCAGGGCAAAAGGGAGAGGATGGTGTTGGGGGAACAAAAGGATATCCAGGGAGGAAGGGTGAATTAGGGCCTCCAGGTCTTCCAGGACAGCCAGGTTTGTCAGGAGAAGGTGGACAACCTGGACCAAGAGGTTTTCAAGGGCCCATTGGCCCCAAAGGAGAACCTGGTATGAGGGGTCCACCTGGTGCCCCTGGTCCTGGAGGATTACCTGGACCAAGAGCAGAGGTGGGGCAACCTGGAGAGCAAGGCCACCAGGGACCACAGGGTATTCCAGGGCTTACAGGACCAGGGGGACCAATTGGACCTCCTGGGCTGCCTGGGCAAAAAGGCGAAACAGGTCTGCCTGGTAAACCTGGCTATCCTGGGGAGGGAAAGCCAGGACTCCCTGGTCATATTGGTCCTCAAGGTAACCCTGGCCCAAGTGGCCCTGCTGGACTTCCAGGGCAACCAGGACAGCCTGGACTCCCTGGTCCTCCAGGACTACCTGCTATACCTCCTGACATCGGACAGATTCTCCCCGTGACTGGCCCATACGGTGGCCAAAAACAAGGTTACAAGAAACCAAAGAATGGAGGCGACATTAGTGGAAATGGCCTGGAGATGTCTGCGTTCACAGCTAAGCTCACAAATCCATTCCCTCCAGTTGGCTCTCCTGTCATCTTTGACAAACTCCTGCACAACGGCAATCAGGACTACAATCCCCAAACTGGTATTTTCACCTGTAGCATACCAGGGGTCTACTACTTTGCTTACCACGTCCACTGCAAAGGAGGTAATGTGTGGGTGGCACTGATGAAGAACAATGAGCCAGTAATGTACACATATGATGAGTACAAAAAGGGCTTGCTGGATCAGGCATCAGGGAGCGCTGTACTCCCATTACGACAAGGGGACGCTGTGCATATACAGCTGCCATCTGACCAGGCTGCAGGACTTTATGCTGGTCAATATGTCCACTCCACATTTTCTGGATACTTATTGTATCCAATGTAAGAAATGTGCATAAAAAAATGCAATAGTAATGACATATTGATGGTAAATTTTACCATGTTGGTGGTAAAACTACTGCAAAGGTCTCAAAGGTACAAAGTAGGTCAAGTTAAATGGTTTACAATGAGTGGTGGAAGAATAATCTTTCTTTTATATAGTAGCAACATACTGCATCACATCTGTATTTACATACACCAATGGAGTCTCAGAAAGTTATGCTGTTATGGATGAAATAATGGGCAGTGTATGTACATTGTATAAATATTGTGATACACTATCTGGTCATTGGCTATGATATGTAAGAAGAAGTTTCTTGTGAGGGTTGTGGAGAGCAGAGGTAAAAAAAAAAAATACTACCAAATATCTCCGTTGTCATAATTCTTATATGTTTACATTGTGCATTTATTCTTATATCCATTCACATACAATATATCAGTGTTCATGACATGGCTGGAATAATTCCTGGAACAATGAGGCTTTATGTTGCAGAACTATATTCACTTTTCACTCATTTTTTGCTTAACAGTCATATGCTGTATACTGGGCACATAAGAACGTATTGGTTTCATTTACTCACAGCTTTCAGTACATAATGTTGGGTTATGCATTTGGGGTCATCATACAGTTATTAAGTTATTGTTAGTCTTTTCATGTTTTTTTGAAAATGCAGCTTTGTAATACAACAAAATATTAACACACATTTTTACATATTCATTTGACAGTAAAATAGGAGTTGTTAATCCAATTTCATACTATATCTCAGTCCAGAACAGAAAAAATACTCTAATACAGTTTTGCCCACAATTTGGGAGTTGAACCATCTTTTGATTCTTTGCTTTTGACCATTTGATGTCATGATTTGTCTTGTTTTGTTTGTAATAAATATGAATTCTTTGAAAGGTTTTTGTCAGTTTGTCAGTATTCTCTGTAATTTATTTGTTTGACTACTGATTACTTGGGATTGTGTTCATTTCTGTGTGTTGACAGTAAATGACGGAATTCATTCCAAAATGCAGAACACAACGTAAATGTTCTGTGTCAAAAAATAAAACAAATATTCGAAAATACGTTCATGCTCATACCCATTCATACCACCATGTGTCAGTTTTTTTTTTCATTTTGTCAGACTGTGGACGTGCAATTTGTTTTTTTTATCTCTTCCTTTTTTTCTTTTACTATGGACAATGGTGCTCAGCATTAAATGGGAAACTATGCCTAAAATATGTGAATTTTGATCTTTGTTGCTTTGATTGGATAGATATTGGTTTAATAAAGAAACAAAATTTTGTCATGACTTGATTTTCATTATCATCACACTTGAGCTTCCAGCTATATTTATGTGCTGCATACAATAGACATTATCCCGTCAGAATTTTTTATTACAGTTTGTCATAAATGTTCTGATGCGTTATTAGAAAAAAGGGCAAAATATGTGACCCAAACACCAAAACTGACTGATTTTTCATTTGCAAACCAGCAAATGCATGATCTCAAAAGGTGTTGTTCTTAAAAATCTTTATACAATCAACAAAATCATATAGTGTTGTTTAAAAAGAAAATACTGTAACAAAGAACTCCTCACTCAAGACAGCAAAACTATAAACAACCTTCTTTTTCAGCACTGCATCAAATCATAAGTTTACAACTGCAATCATTTAGTGGTACTACTCTATTTCTTGCCTTTCATTTACACCAGGCCGCCTCACACCTACTGTAATATTCCCACTGGTCAGACACCTGAGACGTGTGCCACATCCAGGATTGGCATGTCTGCAGTGTTACAGTGCAATGGAAAAAAAAACATCAGTTTATTTGAGGAAGCTTGGACCGCTGTGTTAAATGTGTTCGCAGTGCATGATGCATGTTATTTTACGCGGTAGCTGTGTGAAAAGCATAGAGAAGGTGCATTGCGTTTGCAGTTTTACAGCACAATTGGCAGAGGCGCGTTCAGACGCCCGAGGCCAAGCTAAAGAAGAGAGTCTGACCAATCACAGAGTGAGATGTCACACTTCCTGCCTGTAGCCAGCTAGCAGGTCTCCCTGCGTCGACCAGCGTATGATCGGTTTAGTGCTTTTTATGAAGACGAGCGAATAACGAGTAAGTGCCGTGGCTGATCTCCAAGATGTTTTCGGTGGCGTTACGCGGCAGTCCGCTCCCCGTTTATCTGAAGCTGCAGTAGCCGAGCCAACGCTCCCATCTGTCGGACTTACGGCAGCTAACAGTTAGCTCAGCTCACAGCTTTCATGGCACACGAAGCGAAACGAAGCTTTTTTTTTTTTTGCGGACACATTTGGACCTGCTAACTTAACGACGCAAGCAAACGACGCGAGGTAGACGCACTGCGTTTCAGTAACGGTGACAGTTTGTACAAACCGATAATCGATGGTCGATAAACGGAGAAAACAGCCGGCAGATTAATCCATAATGAAAGTAATCAGTAATTAGTTGCAGTCCAATACACCTCAACCAACTCCAGCAGTAAAATCCTGCTTTTACATGAATGCATGAGTAAAAATACTCTAATGATATAATATACAGTAGTATAACACTCACAGGGGCCATTTTTCTGCATTGATTACCTTTCTTTACTTTAAGTCAATTTTCCTGATTATACTTACATACGTCTACTTTTTAACATTTTTAATGCAGGACTTTTACTTGTAACAGAGTATTTTAACAGCGAGTTATTTGTACTTTTACATCATCTGAATACTTCCTCCACCACTGGAAGCTTATAATGTGAATGTTACATTTTTATTGAGACGGTTGATTCAAGTCTTTGTGCTTTTTTGAGGCTTTAGTTTGTGGCGGTGTTTATAATAAATTGTATTTTATGTACCATGCATCATCTTCGTCGGTCTGAGTAAGCAAGCTCTGTATGATTGAATCACCAGCATGAGTACTTCTCTCATTCCTTAGTTATTTGACTCTTGTGTTAAATATGTTATGTTTTACTTTCAGATATCCACTATGGCTTCTCGAGCTGGTCCGAGAGCAGCAGGTACAGATGGCAGTGACTTTCAGCACCGGGAGCGGGTTGCCTCACACTACCAGATGAGGTAGGTTCTTCTATTATTAAAGTAACCTCTCAGAGGAAAATCAAGTGGTAAGAAACATCAGATCCATGGATCTCAAATCCCTCTTAAGGACTACCTCTGTTTAAAACAAAGCTTCAAATATCTTGATATTTAAAAGTGAAATGCAGCTGAGTAGTAGGAGTGACTTTAAATAAAGATTTAACTTGTCTTTTTTGAATTCAGGAGTTTTTTTCATTAACTCTTGAGTGTGAACCTTATTCAATAAGGCTCCAGGCAAGTGCTAAACATTACCCAAGCTTTCATATAACATTAATAAATGAGTAGCCTCGCTATATCCATCAAATAAAAACATGCAAGGGTGTGTTCAGTTTCTCTTCTATTGAAAACGTGCAGTTTGGTTGGTTCCCTTTGCCTACCGTCTGTTATAATATGATCCAGATAATTTTGCTGCAATTAAGAGTTGACACGTGAATCAGCAGAATTTATAATCGATGCATTGATGAGTTCAGTCAATCCATAATCTGCTTGGATTGGATTGGATAGTTTTTATTGTCCCCGAGGGGCAATTTGGTTTGCAAACAGTAGTCAACACAACCAGCACACATCATGCAATAGATAAATAAAAGGGCATTAATACAAATAACATACAGTAGAAGTCATCATAATAAATACAGCTGATGGAACAAATGATCTCAAGTATCTGTTAGATTTGGCCCTCCTAGGGAAAGTGTACCTCCGCCCTGATGGCAGGAGTTGAAACTCTGCATGAAGAGGATGTTGAGGGTCCGCCAGAATGGCCTTTGCCCTTTGAGTGGCTCTACCTTGATATACATTGTTGATAACAACGCTGAGATTGCCGAACCAACATAGCATTGCAAAAGTTAAAACTGACTCAATAAAGGATGAATAAAATATTTTCAAGAGCGATCCATCAATATTAAAACCCCTCATCTTCCACAAAAAACAAAACATTCTCTGGTTGGCCTTTTTGCAGATAAAATCAGTGTTGGCATCAAAAGTCAATTTGTCATCCAGGATGGTGCCCAAGTACCTATATTGGCTTACTGTTTCCACAGCCAGGCCATTGATAAAAGTGGGTGCCATGACAGGAGGGTTTCGGCGAAAGTCGATAAGCATCTCTTTTGTCTTAGAGACATTGAGTTGCAAGTATGAGTCATCACAACATTTGATGAAATTGTCCAAGATTGGCCCATGGCCCACCTCACGGTCCTGCAGGAGGCTGACAATCACCGAATCATCAGCGAACTTGAGTACTTGTCTTGTGTGTGACTGTACCGATGTCTCATTTGTCACAGCGTTGCTTTGAAGTCGGAAATCCGTAAACTCAACATTGTCCATCTGCTGATCTGGGTGCTGATGGCAGCTCAGGTAACGCATCTTTTGAAACTGGCACCAACCTTTAAAAAGTTTTTTTTTTGACTGACAGCTGTGACAGCTGAGCTCGTTGTAACTCTGTGTTGTCTCTTCTTTCCCAGGTGACAGTGAGCCAGCTGAGCCTGGTGTCCCACAAAGTAGTAGCCTCTCCATACCAGTGGGAGTACCCCTACCTCCTGAGCATAGTTCCCACAGTCTTCAGCTTCCTGGCGTTGCCCCGCAACAACATCAGCTACCTGGTAATCTCCATGATCAGCGCCGGGCTCTTCTGTGTGGCCCCGCTGGTCTACGGCTGCATGGAGATGTTCCCCGTGGCGCAGCAGCTCTATCGGCACGGCAAAGCCTACCGCTTCATCTTTGGCTTCTCTGCCGTGTCGATCATGTACCTGGTGATCGTCATCGCTGTGCAGGTGCACGGCTGGCAGATCTACTACAGCAAGAAGCTGCTGGACCAGTGGTTCACCAGCACGCAGGAGAAGAAGAAGAAATGAGTCCACCTAAAGCATGCTTAGCGCTGAGATCTTCTGCGTTAGTTTGTAGGCCCATGGGGACAGGATCTTAGAGCTGAGGTGTTTTTTGGGAAACCAGCCAGCCAAATCCAAGAGAAGAGACTCCCAAAAGTATTGCGGTCCTTCGTCGTCTTTTTCTATATTTATATTTGATATAATGTCATTGTTCGATTGTTCGCAGAAAATCAGTCCCTGGACTGCTTGTGACTGCTGTCATCATCGCTGTACATTAATCCTCCATAATCCTTTCATCATTCAGAATAATAAACTGTAAATGTTTTCTGTTTGTCTGTGTTGTGTGTGTGGGTGTGGTAAAAACACTCCCTGTAGGGCAAGGCATGTATAAGAACGGGAAGTGGGAGCTACAGGAGTTCAAATGAAATAAAAGTCACAGCTGACAAAGTACATGAGGCCGGAAGCAGTGGTTGTGAAAGATGCATTATGGATCTGAAGTCAGTCACCCTCAAAGCACATTTAACCTTTGTCAGCACAATGTATATTCCACAATAAAATGTTAAATGGTTTTCTGTAATCTACATTACATTGACTTAAGACACCAAAAAAAAGACAAATTTGTCAACATTTAACATTTCCATACCCTTTAAACAAAAGTAACATTTTAAAAATATAAACAAAATGTAAATCTCTTAAAGACATTTCATGGCATAAAATCACACAATAGCCTTTTCACAGTAAAGTGTAGTTCAGTAGTGTGGTCAGAATGTCATAAGTTTCCTACATGAACTACAGTATTTGAGAAAATGCATGTACTGTTAATGTATTTCCAAATACTATGATATGCAGCACAACATGTCTGTTTCTACTTTCAACTAAACCAAATAAACATTACTAAACATGCAAAAGGTTTAACAGCAAAATCTGTATTTTATTCAAATAAAAGAAAAAACCCATATGAACCCATGATTGACTACTCCAAAAATCTATTAAAAAAACTTCATCATCCAAAACACAACACATACATACAGATTTACAGAGCTTGTTTACTCACTGTAAATACGTTAATAAACAAATACCCAAAAAATAGCTCCACTTTTTCTTTGGCCATTACATGGTAATGAACAATTTGGCATGTTTCACTGAAACAACCAGCATCTGCCTTGTTTTGGCAAATAATATTTTGATAGACTGGACTGTCTGACTGACAGTGTTTTTGAGCTTTACTTAAGCATGAGCATATTTCCCTTCAGGATCTGTCGCACCTGAAAAGAACAAACACTATAAGTTAGAAGTGAGTCGTGGAAAATAATAATGTCATTATTGTTGATAATGTGACTTATTTGTTTGTTAATGGTCCAAACATTTTAGTATATTCCTGTTGTGCAACAAGAATCTTATCGCATAAGAAGTTCCTCATTACAGTATGTTTTCAAATGCCTCATATTTTGACATGACATAAGATAATGAAGTCATCAATTCACACACACTACCTTTTCACCAATGGGTCCTTCAGGCACCAGCTGAGACGGCAGATCATTTTCAAAGTTCCTGACCCCGGGGTCCGCTCCTTTTGTCATCAGCAGCTTCACCGCTTCCACTTGAGTTTTGTGATTTTGCAAAGAGCTGAGGATGTGCAGGGCTGTGTTTCCACTGAACGTCTGAAACATATAGACGCGGAATCGCACATTACAGTACCTACAGTGTGTATTACACTTATTTCGCTCTGATTTCATTACAACAAAACAACTTACCTTAACGTTTACAATTGACAGCGAAGGTGGCTGGTCAAGGAAAATGTTTAACAGCTCCACATTTGCATCCTCAGAAGCCATGTGAAGACATGTCCGTCCACTTTTGAGATCCTGCGTGAACGAAAAATAAACACTGCATAAAAACAATGTCATTTTTTTCAAGGTCAAGCCTCTGCGACTGTTACTAATTTATCACTGAGCCACATGGCTTTTTAATCCTAAAGAAAGCAGGTGGGACTTTTGAGATTTTGTGTAGGACAAACTGCCGCTGCTAATGTTTCTGTTACGCTACCCTTGAACAAGGACAACTGGTTTTTTAAGAGGGAGGAGTCGGAAATTTAGTTGACCATGACATAAACCAAACCACAAAACATAGGAAGCAATTAAGTGTTTATTTGAACCAAAGTGAAATGCTCTCCGTTAGTTTTAATAGTTACCTTTGTCCCATAGGAGGAGCCCAGGAGCAGCAGAGTCTTTACACATTCAACATACGTCTGTCTCCTCTGCACCAGCTTCATTGCCATGTATGAATGAGAATTTTCCAGACTCCTCAGCTCTTTAACAACAGCGTTGTGAGACAAGACTGCTGTATGCAGCGGAGTTAAACCTCCAGACAGAGAACAGTAGTGTTTCATCACAAAGACATTTACATTTACATGAGCATCAAAAATGTTTTCAGTTGAATAAAACATACTCACCTTCATAATTGAACATTTCAACATCAATCGATTTCCCACTTCCTATTAGGGTCCTCCAGATGCTCTGTGGAAATAAGGGTGTGAAAAATAAATCAAGATAGTGTAGCAAACATAAACTATATGACAAACAATCTTGAATAACTACACATTTTCTCAACACTTCAGCATGTCATACATAGGTGTATATTAACAGACAAATATAGACCAAATGGAACTTTTTGTCTCAAGTGGATGACTGCACAGAGATGTGAGCAAGATGTGGGTTAAAGTCCAGGTTTATTTCTAATTGTCCTCATCACGTGATCAGTCAAAGGTCTATGGCAAAGAAACATCTAATAAACTAGCATAACACGCTTGGTGTTTCACATTAACAGCGCTAATATAGTTACACATTAACAAATCAGATAAGCTGCACATCACCTAGCATCGTGACAGATGCTTTTGTTTTCGTTTTAAATAGACTCATAAACAGAGTTTCCTGATAGCAGAAGGACATTGACTCAATTCCATGTCCAATACAGTATTAAATTAAGTATGAATCAATTAAAAAAAAAAAAGCTGATGACAAGTTTAATATGACTTGTGAACGGTTTGGTAGCTATATAAAATAAAACATGCTTCCAATACCAAAGAGTAAAAAACAACCAAACAAAACAAATCAATTTGATCATTTTATTCATCATCATTATGCAATTACGCTAACTAGAAATATAACTAGAAATTCTATAAAAGTTCATTATTGTTGTATGATTTTTACTTTAACTGTTGCATGCTAAGTGAGGTGCTTTTATTTGTCACACACTTGTAGATGTTGGACTTCAATGGACGAAGGAGAGGAACGTTACGCAGACCGACAGAGAACATCTTCTCTGTGCTGAAGCTCTGAGGTAAGATATTTTCTCAGTTTTACCAGCTGCTGTGTTTAATGTGGAAGGAATTGAGTTGAATATTGAAAGCATACAAAATATTTTAAATTGAGTGACACCTTGGTTAAGAAAAATAAGTTATGGTGTAGAGAGAAGTAGAGTTTCTTAGGTTCCTTTGATTCCAGCCTACATCTAGAAGAACAAGTTAATTGAGTTCATTTGCCATCTTACATTTATAGTATTTACAGTTGTTTTACTATTCAGATAACTAATCTTATTCTCTAGTTTGCTGCTGCGCCACAACAAATGACTATCTACTACTATAATCTAACTCTAAATATAAAACACAAGCATTATAAAGAATATTCACTGGATTTTCCTGCACTACATTTATCTGAAGGAATATTCAGCATCAGATAAATCAGAGTTTCCCACTGTTTCAGCTGAATTCTTTGCTGGTTTAGTTTTAAATGTTGCTGCTTTATTTTGATCTTTCTCTCCTGATTTTCTCCATAGGAGAAACTTCAAACCAACCAACAGACAGGCACGATGGGTGACAGCAAGGGTAAGTTTATTCTTTTCAAAATAAAACGCTCTCTATTGCGCCAACAAGGATTCATTTTTAAACCCCATTAAATCACGGTTTAACGTTAAATTATGTTGCTACAAACTTCAAAACTAGCTTCAAATTAAGAAAGATTCAATTTTAACCTCAGTTTAATTTTTACTCTTTTAAATGTAATTCTGTTGCACCAAACTTTAAATTATAATTTAAAATGCGATCTGTATTAACTTTAAACTGTTAAGGAATACAGAGCAGCTGCCGAAAGTTAACAGCCACCCTTCCCCCCGATAGGCTACTAGGTCCTGTGAATTTAATTCTTCTAATTAAATTCATCCTTGTTGGTGCAACCCAGCCAGGAGAAAGAGGTTCTCACGTACCCACATGGCATTTTTTCGTAACGGTGTCTAGTTAAGAATTTTTCATGTTGCCAAGGTTACCTAAGTTTGGTGGCCATCTTGAATTTAAAATGAACCAGACAACATACAAAGACAAATGAACCCACTTTTTTATATAATGTTGACACTGGGAATCAAATGGAAAGAACCAGTCTGTATTGGTGAAAAC
This sequence comes from Macquaria australasica, assembly GCA_005408345.1. Classification (NCBI taxonomy): domain Eukaryota; kingdom Metazoa; phylum Chordata; class Actinopteri; order Centrarchiformes; family Percichthyidae; genus Macquaria; species Macquaria australasica. The sequence continues at coordinate 395 of SEMN01000135.1, read as the reverse complement.
AGGCAAATAACAAAGTTTAGGCTAATAACTTGCTATTTTGTTTCACAACATTTTCCTGCAATAGCCAAATGAAACTAGTTTATTCTCTTATATCAAGTCAAGGTTACTAAATGGATAGCAGTATTACTTGGGGACCTCTAGTAAGAACTCGTCTGTGATCGTGATCCATTGCAAATCTGCCATGTCCATAATTTGTAAAGTACAAATTCCACCACAAATTACCGACCATATGTTGCCAAACACAGGGGTCATATGATAATTTCCTGGTGCCTGTTTTCACCAATATAGAGTTGTTCAATTCAAGATGGCTGGCAAACGAATTCTACGAGTTGACCTTGACGACATGAAAAATTCTTAGACACCATGCAAGTACATGGGAACCTATTTCTCCTGCT